>MU224270.1:2273106-2303184 GCA_018584345.1 Thuja plicata
AATAAAGATATGTTTCTAAAATATGAAGAAAAAGAATAATAGAAGACAATACTGATAGAAGGAATGGACTTGTGAAAATGGACTAACCTTATATACTCAAAGGGTTTGTGTATAAAGAAAGGCCATGCAGGAACAGGTGTGGAAAAAGCACCAGAGTATACTGATAGCCAAAAATGTAGATCGGAAAGGACTTGATTAAGAGGATATTGGTTTATAACAAGAGGACTAATCATAACAAAGACTGCAATATAACAATTAGAAATTGAAGGATGTACTGAAAAAAATGAATGTATTTGTATATTTTCAAAAAACAAAATGGATAAGATCCATAGTTTTTTTTTTTTTTTGTAAATAAGGAAATGCCCTCATAATTTTAATGTAAATACTGATCTAGACCTTGGTCCCGGGCTAGGCTAGAGGTTTTCTTCTCCATTCTTTCCTACCAGTGCCCACAGTGAATGGAGATTTGTAAAACTGTGATTTATATTAATAAAATTTTGGCCACGGCCTTTTACCGATCAAAAAAAAATAAAAAAATTTAAAACTTGAGAATTTCATAACTTCAATTAATTTTAAAAAAAGTATATTAAATTTTAGAAAATCAAACTAATTTTTTTCAAAAACCACCCTTTTCCCAAGGTGAATAAATGTTTAATATTGTCCAAAGATAAATGTTAATATTACATAGATAATAGTTTGTACAAAACATTTCCGCAAAATAGCTCATATCCCTAAATTTTTTTTAGCCAATCAAATGACAAATAAATAATTTTCTAAAAAATTTAGCTAAAAAAATTGCATGTATACTTTAGTTAATATTAAAAAATTTACAATATGAAAAATAACTGAGTTCTGATTTGCTAATAAAGAACTTATTTATAACAACTTAAAAAAAAGTGTGTTGCCTATAGTTCATAGCCTACTGCAAGAACTAATAATTTAGGATATTTTTTAAGACAAAATTACTATATCATCTTAAATATTTAAATTATTATTTTTGTCATTTTAAATTAAACATTAATACTAATTGAATTTTCTTAAATTAAAAATTCACACACAAGCATTTTCAATAGGGCCAAAAGATAAAAGAATGGCGGGAAGTGAATTTCTAACATGTAGTTGTCGTCCATGCACAAGTCGATTGGGAGGAAGATCAGATATCGTTGCAGAGACTGCATTGTCATTTCATATAAATTTCCACCAGTTAATAGAAAGGAAACCCCTGCTGATTATGTCTTCAAGGTCAATTTGTTGGCCATATTTATTTATTTATTTAGGGTTTTATTTCAATCTTGATTTTGCTTGAAGAAATTTTTCTTTACCTAGGCTTTCATTACCATTTCCATTTTTCTTGAAGAAAACTTAGTTTACCTAGCATTTCATTATGATTTCAATTTTGGTTGAAAAAATTTCAGCTTATTTAATGTTTCATTTTGATTTATTGACAAAAATATAATATGACTTTGTCTGTGTCATTGCAGTGTGAAAAAAGAGACAAGCCGCTCACTCCCACCTTAGCTTGGAGAGCAACAAAGAGGCTCACCAAGATCGTGATGATGTATAAATCTTTAAACCAGGTATGTGATTTGTATGGCTTTGAGAATGCAAGATTTCAATTGTTGAGATCATTGTGATCTATGGTCTTTGTCAATCACACACTTACCATTTTTCTTGAGCATTGTCATTGTTTTGAAAACATTCCTTATTCATTGCCATAAAATAGTGGGGGAACATCACCTAGTGAATATTAGGGCTGAAACTTTCCAGGGCTTCCATTTTCTCTCACGTGCCATGGTCATCTGACTCAAAACCAAATGCAAATAAAAGTTCACCGAGTCTACTACAAAACTTCAAGGTTTCATAATTTTTGGACGGTTAGAGTCAAAGTTATACACAGACCCTTTCCAACTGCTCAGTAATTGAGGGTTTAGTGATAGTTTTCATGTTTCTTATTGATTCTTCTATAATAACTCATGGCTAATAGTAAAAATTGACTTGAATTAAAACTTATCCATCATACTTCACATTTAAATAGGGTTTGTTAATCATTCAAAACCAGTACATGCAAAAGAATGTTGGAAAACAGTAAGAAATTTGGTATGATACAAAGATTGTCCCCAATTTCTCTCAAGTATCAAACTTTAATTGATTTATTTAAATAAAATACATTATAAAATCCATTGATGGTGCTCACACACATCTCTCCTTCATTAGTGCATGAAGATCCTTCCTCTTGGAATGCCAAATCTTCATGACTGTCACCATACATCTACAGATTGGTGACAGTAAGAGAATCAAATTATTCCATAAAATAAAGCAAATGCATACGGTGTATTTTTTCCACCAAGGATCCCATCAATATTGACTCCAAAAAGTCCTGTGAGTATAGTAAGAACAAGGCCCCCTCCTCCAATTATTGTCATATTATATGCAATGCGTATACTTTTATCATGTGCATACAGATCCAGTTGTGATAGTAAGAATCTCATAAAAAATAATCATTTGGCATAGCCTACAGAGACATGAGCTTAGCCCTTCAATTATACCTGTAATAATGCTCGCATAGTGTTCTGCATGACATCTTGAACCATGAAGAGGCGGTCTCTAATGACTTCTTGCTCCACAATCATCTCCCTTATGCTTTTTCTCACTTTGTCTAAGATTTCTTGGGTGGCTCTACCAGTTAAATGTTCAGAAAGCTCGAAAACAATTTCCTCTCTAGCATGTAGAGACCATTTCACTCTAATCACCTGCACAGATGTTCCCAATCAAGGACATTCTCAAGTTCAAATTGTGATTTTATTAAGCTACACATGATTACGTAATGTAACAAATCATAGAAAACTCAACTTATTGATGCAGTAAGAAATATTGTGTTTGTGATAGAAAAATGTAATACAAAGTAAAGGAAAAAATTTATTCAAATGTTAAGAGAGAAGTGTTATCACCTATTGCAGTTTATTTTGAATGCCTTTTATCATAGCACTCTTTTTGTTCGACCATACCTATCAGTTCAGCTGTGGGCTCCTTTAAAAAAAAGTAGATTCTCATGCAAGGTAATTTATCAATCAATATTATCAAATGTCCAATATCATCTTGACATTGTGTTTGATCATCACTGTATGTGATCATAATCATTTGTGCATTTAATGCTTTCTATCACTAGCAGGTCCATCTAGAGACCCACTAACGAAGCAATAGTTGATCACCATCGGTCTTGTTTGGGGTCATGGAAAATGAATAAACATTATCGTAGTCATGTGCATTGCTAGTGGTAAAAGATAATTTCATGCAAAAGATATAACAGTCATATACCTTCTAATATTAAGTTGATGTATTCAAAACTAAATATTAAGAAACATATTTATCCCAAAGGCTATCAATTCATTCAAAGTCTTCATCAGGTTAAACCCTGTCAAATATTCATGTTGGAGCAGCTACAATTATATGGTTTTCCAAATCAATAAATACAATGCAAAGTAAAAGAATTGTTCAGGAGACCTATTATTCTTTTGGAAGGCTCTGTGACAGCAAGGAGAAAATAAGTGAAATACGCTAACCTATTTTGAATCCAATATTTTTGCAACCTCCTCCTTATAGGTGATTTGTTCAATAGATAGCATGAGGCATATTTGTTTGCATTTTCGTAGGGTATTGTGATTGTAAGTTATTGTAGTGTTCAAGAATATTGTAATCAGACATAGAAAATAAAGCCCATGGAAAGTCAAACTACCAATGACAACTGGTGTAGTTTACATGACTAGGAAGGTTATAACAGTAACAAGAATTAAGTTCAAAAGATAATGAAAACTTAATAATTGTTTTTTGCACACTAACAGATCACAGAAGAAAGAATTCAATATTCTGACCTTCGATAGTAGTCTTAAAATCAGAAACCAGACTCTGATAAGGGGCTTAACTTATGTTGTTATCAAACACATATCCAATCACACCCAACAAGAATTATACTGCTATGGGATCTTTGTGACCTCCACTTTCTTGCTAAGTAGACTTTGATCTACAGGCTTACATTACAAGGGAATCGAATTCACCCCAACTCTCACAGAAAGAATCAAATCATGGTGGGATCTTTGGGAGTGTAGATTTCTCATCAACTGTACTCCAACCATGGGCTTGTACTTTAAAAAAAAACTTTAGGGCACAATACACGATTGAAGTTAGCACTTTTTTTTATTGCCTTTGCACTCATTCCCAATGTCCTTTAGTTCATCAACAGTCTCAATTGGGATGACTTAACATTATAATGTCAAGTGTTGTTATCAATCCATGTAATTTGACATCACAGAAGGAAAAGCTAAGTTTAGAAGAGGATGCTCATCACTTTAGAATTGCAGTTAATGAGTCGTAACTTAATGTTCTTTGAAATGTTGGATTAATCATATGACAACATCAATGACAACCATATTAACTGATCACGATACTAACAACAATGCTATTGAACAACATACTGATCAAGAATGATAGAGATCACAATAATGACATAATACTACCAATCAGTGATAGAAGATTACTAATGGCAGAAGGATAATTTTGTCAGAAGACAATAATTATGACAACAATCTTAATTGCTACAACATTACTAATGGCATGTAACAATGAATATTCCCAAACAACGACCTCCATAATAAAACTATGTTAGAAAAAAAAGTAGTGACAAAAATATCCATTAATAGGCAGAAATGACAGCAAGTTAACAACAACACTAACCTCTGTGGTGAAATAATAATGAGAAGTCAAAGGATAGCATAATCATTTGACGGTTTTTTCTAGCCATGACTATGCTCATGAATCATAAGCAATGACAGGATAGTCTGTTGTTATCAAAGGCAATAGTTATAATCACTAATCACAATAAAAATAGTCATGTTCCATATTCACAAGATTTTTGAGCCCAATTATACAAAATGTCTTCAGAACTGTAGATAATTACATTCATAGTTGAAATAAAAACAACAATAATTGTCATTGTCCCTTGGTGACAGGCCTAACAGCTATTCAGTAATGGCAGATGGAAATCTTCACAAATACTTACAATGTTCAAGGTGTATAAAATGTTTATACAAGTGTCAAAGAAAAGTGATGAAAAATTGCAGGTTTGACGCTTATATTGAAAAATGAGATTTTCTCATGATATTACCAGCAATATTACAATTCAACTATGCAAATTTTGGTCAAAGTTGAGGTCAATGATATTTTAAAAAACTCATGATGTTTTCAAGAAGTTTTCAGACAACTTGCTAAGAAAATATATATCAGGATATCTAGCAATATTATAAATATATGTACTTCTATGGCTTGGGTAAGTTGCAGAGAAAAGAAAACAAGATGTATTGTAGAGATGCTGCAATAGCCTAGCAATGTTTATGGTGGGTTGCAACTGAGCATTGGTATGTGATCTTGTTGATTTCAGTTGACACAAGAAGGTGTTTTAACACCCAGAGGATTTTGTCAGACTATATCTTGTGTCAACATTGTTGTTGGATCTTGTTGTGTTGTTTAATTTCTAAGTTGTCAATTTTAAGGCCATTATCTTCATTTGTAGCACTTAAGCAAGTTTTCCAATTCTATTATGAAGTTATTCTTGGGTATAGACCTTGATTTACAGAAGAAAACATAAATAAATTCAGTAAAATTTATGCTAGAATCTATATTCATAAATTAAGAAATGGTATAATAAAACCTTCATAATCAAAGATCAGATTTATATTAGATATTTCTAATGTGACCTTTGTTTCTAGGAAAATTGTGGTATGATCAGTTTTACAAAGTTATGCCCTTCAAAAGATAAGCATACAAGATTGGAAGCAAAGAGAGAAATCTATATTTAGAAATATAAGTCATCGTTGGCGTTGATCTACTCAAGATTTCAATGTAGAAATTAGTATTATTTCTGTGAATTAAGTAACACGGGTTGGATTATACAGGTGAATCTGCTCCACCATCAAATTAATGACATTAGGAGTTCAAGGTTCCTTGGGGATTAATCCATTTCAATTTTCTTTCAATATTCAGAAAAACACCAATGCTATATATTTGTGTGTGAAGATCTGAAAATATTTGTACCTTTCCAGAAACACTCTTGGATTGCTTCTATGTGAAGACCTGATAGCATGCAGTACAAAAATACATTAGAAATTAGATATGAAAAGTAAAAATATTGAGTAACGATTTCCAAGTTTTAAATGAAAATAAACTGACCTCTAAATATAATGGGAATTGATGTACTAAATTATATTGTGCATCTTCACAAATTCCAAATCCAATTTCTAGGAACTTCTATTGGATGCAAGCTTGTTCTGTGATCATAAAACACCTGTAGGTTGTAAGGAATAAATCCATTTGTTAGAATATATTTTAAATAAGCTGCACAGTATTTTGCTTCTATCAGTGAGACAGATAGTTTGGATTCCCAGTTGTCGATGGTCATACATCATTGGGACTTCTTCACTTATATTTGTAGTTCTCCTTGTAGCTTAGTGAATCTAAAAATTTAAGTTAGCTGGTGTAAATATTTTCATTGTCTGAAACCAAGAAAATATTTGTGATATCCCAGGTGTAACATCCCTTTTGATTGAGAGCAGAACCAAGATTGGCAAATAAGGGGTTGAGGTCTACAACAATGGGGATGTGTATGAGGGTGAGTTTCATCAAGGCAAATGTTGAGGCAGTGGTGTTTACTATTACTATGTTAATGGCAGATATGAAGGTGATTGGGTGGATGGAAAATATGATTGGTATGGGGTTGAGACATGGGCTAGGGGGATCTGGTATAGAGGCCAATATAGGCAGGCATTGAGGCATGGGTATAGTGTATATAGGTTTTATACTAGGTATATGTATGCAGGGGAGTGGTCTAATGGGAAGAGCCATGGCTATTGTGTGCAGACCTATGAAGATGGAAGTTGATGTGTTGGAGAGTTCAAATGGGGTGTCAAGCATGGAATTGGGTACTACCACTTCAAAAATGGAGATACATATGCAGGAGAGTACTTTGCAAACAAAATGCATGGGTTTGGAGTCTATCACTTTGCTAATGAGCATCGATATGAGGGTGGATGGCATGAGGGAAGAAAGCAAGGCCTTGGAATGTATACTTTCAAAAATGGTGAAACTCAGTCTAGGCATTGGAATGTTGGTGTCTTACAGACACCTAGCACCCTAGATTCTGGAGTAACCAAGGGGGTCAGCCATGAAAAGGTTCTGCATGCAGTCTAGGAAGCAAGGCATGCAGCAGAGAAGACATTTCAAGTTCCTTGAGTTGTTGATAGGGTTAATAAATTTGTTGCAGCTGCCAATAAAGTAGCCACTGTAGCAAGAGTTGCAGCTGTAAAGGTTGTTCAGAAAAGAATGCATGGTGATTTTTCTCCAGTGGATGTTTGAATCTTCAAATTTTGTAAAATATTTCTGAGTGGTATGTGTTATCGAAGTACTCTAACATACTAATTTGCGCTAGAGAAAAGGAGTTTCAGTTCATTATCTTTGATGCGGTGTGTTTCCTCATGTAAACAAGAAAAATCAAAAGTGTTTGATCATTTATGGCATTCCATAAGAATGGGGTATTGCCAGTTTATTTTGGCGTTGTTCAAGTAGAAGAGTAAATTTTTTTCTAAAATTTGTCTTTTACTGATGCAACTTTATCACAGAAGTCACTTGAAGTAAATGACACTGACCTGTTTTGAGTATTCTAGATGGAATATGCGCCCCTGAAGAATATTGTAGAGAATTTCTATTTTGTCTCAGGAGGTGTGCTCATAGTGCTCTTGTATAGTGAAGCTGAGCTTTAATTGATGGCCAAGCCAAAGCTTGCCACCTACCAAATAGTAGTCTTCCTCCAATGTAGAGGCTACTTCAATTATGTATACATAAGCAAGTTATCACTGGATGGGTTTACTATCAAGAATGGTTATCTCACTATATAAATTTAATTATATGTTATTATGCTTCAAATGCTAATTATCTTTGACCTGCTTACCTTACCAACAACCATCTATTTACCTGTTATGAGAGCTATTGCTTGTGGAGATCTGGTGCATGTTTTTCTGATAAGCCAGTTGATGCATAAAATTTTGATTGGAAAAAACACAATTAATTGTTACATCTCAAGGTTGTCCATCAATTTTGTGTTTTTATTTGTTCTGGTTTGTGTTGATTATCTCATGCAAACACTTTGTTTAAAAAAAAACACCCCTTTTGATTCAATACATACATTATTACATAGCGCAAATAAAATTTAATTTGCAAATGAGGTAAAGTTCATCAATTGTAAAATTCAAATTGTGTGGCAAGACCAATGAACCCTATAATGCTCATTAGTTAATTGAAATCCATATTATGTAAAGCAGTCTGACAATCGATGAAGTGAATAAACTAAGAATAGATGGATACCAAAATTTGTCTTAGTTTATAAGAAGTTATTTTAGATTTTTCTCATAGTATACCAACAAAAAAGTTGAGACTCAAATATGACATAATGGGAAATTTAACACATCCATCTTTGATCAATCATTATAGGGCCTCGATGCTCATCACTCAGATATGAAGATTTTGAGGAGAATGACCCTCTAAAATTCAATCGCAATGTTTTGGAACCAAACAAGTTCTCTTGGAAAATAGGTACACATTTATACTGGGTATGCTTAATCCCTCTATCTTTCCTTCCCTTACATCATCTGCTCCTAAGTAATATATCAAAAATGTTCTAAATATTTTTCAATAAATCCCTTTTTGTGCATATCCATGATCATTACATTCTCGGAGACCAAATTTCTTTGAGGTATCCTGTCAAACCATTCATGTAGTTGGTCTATGCTTCTACATTTTTAATACATGTATAGAAGGGTCATTTTAAATACAACATCAATCAAAAGTACTCTATCTATTATACTTTGATGGATGCTCATACCCTTCTCTAGATTTCTTATTTTGGCACCGGTATAAAGGATGTTGATAAAGGTTGTGAAGCCCAAGATTAATTTGTGAGGCCCTTCCCAATTTTCCAACATAGTCTATGGTATAATAGCTAACAATGTAGGTCTGAAGACTTGATTCATTATTGGTCATTAATAGAGGTCAAATTATGATTTTGCATTGGGCATATGAAGGTACTAACTAGCCCAAATTCCATTCAAGGTTCTTCTTCATAGAAATGAGGCATCTAACATGATTAACTTTCCAACTTGACCATTCTCCATTATTGTCAAATGGGCTCCTCCTTATCAACTCACAACACAAAGGTACATTTCAAAAGGCCTACCATCATCCTAGACTGCGCAAAGCATTTGGACTCCCTCAATGTTAACTCCAACTAGAAACTCATGCCAAAAAACTATGTGAACGTGATCACCAAAGATTTCATAGTCTTACATGTAGGTTCTTGTTCCCTAAAGCTATGGCTTTGCTAATAATGAAAACAAATTCATTTCCTTTGACCTTCTCTCAATGGCGATGTACTCTTCTAGTTTGGCCATGATTTTTCATACAAATTTGTGCATTCTGTGTGAAATTAAAGTAACTGTAATGGCAACACAATATCATTGATTCTATATAGCCGAGGGTTTGAACTTTGATAGAACTTCTCTGATGCATATGGCACTCTAAGGCTCTTTGAAGTGGATATCATGGAAATGAATCTCTTGGGCTCTACATATCTACTCATTCTGTGTATTTTACCCTTGGTGACCTTTAGAGAAAATTGGGCTAACCATGGACCCCATTTCTAATCTTTCATCTATTATACTTCTCAAACTAGGCTTCATGTTGTGATTGGACAAGGGTTTTTTGGTTTTTTTAGCATGTCGTGACAAGGGTTATTTTGAAACAATTAAATGATACTTAAATTTAGTGTTTCTCTAGTATTTTCTATCTCTCATTATCCTCTAGGTTTTCCTTTAACAAATGTCATGGTTGTGGAACTCTTGTTGAAACCTGTAGATTTTAGGGCATTGTGTGTTGAGGATTGTTGTAATGTATGTCACAGCTAATCTTGATCTAGAAATTTTTCAAAACACCCTTGCCTCTGTGATTGAACTACTTCATTTCCCTTTCATATATCTCTGTGCATATTTGTATTTGGTAAAAACTACATGCCCTAGTAAATAGGGGCTACCATGAAAAACCTCACATCTCAAAATATCATGAATTCTATTATGCAATTTCCTAGGGCTAAAAATACCTTGGAGAAGCTTATTGTCTATCAAACACTCTCCGTTGTATCTCAAGACTGATGAGTCAATGTTTTTCCATGCATCTTGTTGCTCATGATACATGACTATTTTGTGGTTGAATGTTGTGCCCTTCAAATCATAACTATGCCTCTTTTCAAAATGCATTTATGTTATGGAATTTGAATGATGTCTATTAATTTGATAGCTTGTGGTATAATGTAACTGGAATTAGACTGTTCCTTTTGATGTATGAGAAATATATTTCTTCTTTATATCTTTGATCATTATTTAGAAATGCCTCCTGTATACACATCCCTATCACAAGTATGTATTTATGGTACACTTTTGACTTCTGCATTAACATTCTATACAATCTGACAAACCATCTCTATAATTCCAACAATATTTTCTCCAACATATATGTAACAAGGATTTACATTTTCACTATTGTAGCTTGTATCATTGATCAATAACATTATCAATTCTCCTTTTGATATATGATGTTGTCATTAGTGAAAAGTTAATGATGATTTCCTTGAATGTATTCTTTTTGTTGAAAAATGTAATAGCCATATTGATTATAATAGTAACAAGCTCAAGAACAACTTCTCCTTCCTTGATTTGCACTATCACTTTTCATTTGAACTGTGTGATCTAGTAGTCTTCTCTTTAAATTGTTTGATCTAGTAGTCTTCTCTTTAAATTTTTTTTGTATTACTGTAACTATTCAAATAGCTGCTCGCAAACCCTGGTTTTTCCTTGCAAATTTAAATTACTGGTTAACAATGTATATTCATTTCTCTGTAACATCATGATTTCATTGTATCTAAAATATTTCCTTGAAAGTGTATACCCATATTAGTCACATTCATATTAATATGCGGTTTCTGACACCTTAAATTTATTTTGTTCAGTGATATTAAGGATGATGTGACCTTTTTATACAATTGTCCTTGTATCCATGATGAAAAGGAAGACAAAATATGGAAGTGTATACTTTCAAAAATACACCTTTATTGATCTCTTATGACAAGCCTAATGCCATTCTTCTCCCTTGATATTGTAATCTGATATGTATAATGAATCTTCTTGTATCTTCATTGCTTGATGTCTTTTGATATTGTCATGCATTTATGTAAGGCTATAGGAGATATTGTTATACTTATGCATCTTCTTTATCTAGTATATTCCCATTATTTCATCGTTGGACACCTTTGTTCTTTCTGTCATGGCTTGAATGATATAGCACTTTTCCTTTAATCAATCACATGAACCTTGTAGATATGTTTCTCTTATACCACCACTATTTGAATTTTTCTATACTTGACTCTCATGCAGATGTAACTTATTATCAGCAACAGGTATCATTTATTCTGAGTATACTTTCTGTTGTAGAATATAACACTAGTATAGTGACAATATCATTATCTGGGACTCTGATCAAAATAGTCACAAAGGAATATCTATTTTGTCTTTCTAAAGCTGGATGCATTTTGTACTTGACACAACATTCACAATATTTATATTACTGTAATCTCCCAAACTATTCCATGTTGAACTCAAGCTCCCCTATAGATTAAATACCATGTTGTTTTCCATGACACTTTATTTTGATCTCCACACTATGATATCTTTGCCACCTTTTATCATACATTTTTATCATGATTTTCTTCCTATACCATTACAATGGACATAATTTACCATTTATATGTATGGTGATTGTCGGATTGATCTTATAAGTACCTTTTGCATAGCCATATAGCATCTGATATTTGATTTACATACATTTATAACACCTTAATCAATGTTGAGAACATCATGACCTTTTTGGCTTGTAACAATAATGAAGCTTATGTATATCCTTTGTTTTTTCAATGTAAAAATATACACTTCTACAATGAATGATTATTGTCAATTGTTATGATATTATTGATTGGTCACCTGTTGTTGATCCATTCTATTTTAAACAACAAATGTTTGTACTCCTATCCCCAAAAATATTGACATGACTATTATTATTTTAATGATATCTTTCTTGAACAATGGATGCTAAATAAACTGAACATGTTATTGTCACATCCTCCTTTGCAACTACATACATTTTGTCCTCTAAAAAACTAACACATTCCATTCAAATGTTATGGATAGGTTTAAGATTTGTCATTTCTTAGTCTTTTAAGACTAACACTATTTTTTGTATTGCAGTTGTAGGAAAGGTGACCAAGTTTTGTAGAATATTGAATCCTCGGCTTGGAATCCAGCACATACTTCCTTGTGTGAAGGTAATTTGATTTGTACAAGCTATAATTTCATCAGAATTATTTATGCTTGTTTTAAAAAAAATTATACTTTCACTTCTATTGTTTAGTTCTTCATGAAGTTAGATTTTTCTTAACAGGACTTGTCAACAGATTCTTCACAGCATGTCCATTCTACCTTGGCTTCTATTATCATGGGTATGGATTCTATTTTGGGGAAGCTAAGATTTGATTTGGTAAAAATTAATAAGATCATGGAGTAACAAGCATGGAGTAAACATTAATAATATCGTGACATCTCTAAAATTGTAACTTTGATATCTCTATTTTATAGATCCATCATGTCATCATATTAAAGCATCAAATACTTGACAATTTGGTCTTTGAATTAGTTTATTTGGTTAAGAACCAAAGAAGATATTTGTGTTTGAAGGTTTACTGGTAAAACCCTTAACTAGGTTAACCCGAGAGCCTCTAAAATGTGATTTTATAGATCACGTGGAACCCCACATTATTCATGGCCAGGAGGATGAGGTTGGATGTTTATAATAAACTCCTGGTGTTGCAGAGCACCATACAGTGAAAAGCACGTGTTGTTGGTCATTGAAAGATGACTATGATTTGTTATTGAGGAGAGATAGAAGTTTATCAAGGCTTTTCCCATTGATGGTTGATTGAGAGATGGTTAAGCTCTTCATATTTATGGGATGCTTTCTCATGGTGTGATGCTCCAAACAAGTTTATATGAGTTCATAGGCAATTCATTGATGACCCCATCAAAGTGAATTGGCTAATCGGGAGTAACATTTGTTGAATGATATAATATGCATAACATTGGTTTGACACTCCTGCAATTATTGAAGGGTCTCTTGTCTCCTTCAAATAGATTAGTGCTTTCATTTTTATTCAGCCTTTACAAGACCAGTATCAAATGAGATTCATACTGAGAGTCAATGAATAAATATAGGGACCATATTAGGGGATGAGATTTGAAGTTCCAGGCAGTCAATAAGAGTGTGAATATTTTATTCATAATTAAATACATCAAAGGCTCTCAGAAGAGCCACAATAGCACCATAAATGGGCACATGAATAATAAGAGCATAATTAGTGCTAGTATCACTAAGTCATAGCCCACATGAATACATTGACACTCACCTAAGAAATAGATTAAACTTTCCTTTGTACCCTTGATGATAGTGCCTTTCCATTGATTATGGATTAGGCTTTTATACTCCTTGTAGCATCAATACCTGAGAATGGTGATTCATGCATTTGGAGAGCCATCGAATGAATCTCTTGAGGCTAATAGACATCACACCAACTTGGAACCTTAAACACGTGTCTATCTTGATCTGAGTTTAGACTTCTTTGAAAAGATCCCTCTTGGGACAGTGAAAAGATGTAAATTGTGAATATCAAAGAGTCCATGAATAATGAATACAATTGAAAGATAGTCAAGAGATCCTGGAACAAAGATGGATATAATCCATGGAAAATTTATTATCTTTACCTTGATAACCTTTTAATATTTACACTCTAACATTCATGATATGCTTAATAAGACAATGTAAATTTGTAGCCTCATAAGCCCTATCACTTTAAGTTACCTCTGCAAATTAGAGATGTCTTTCTAATATTATGTTTTTGTCACATGAAGGTGATCTTTTTCAAGAGCTTTAATAATGTTATTGTTCTCACTTCTTTCATGAAATCAATGCCATTTCAGCAAACAACATGCACTCTTCTATATTTTGTCAGAGCAATGATTCTTCCTTGCAGACTGATGTCAACTTCCTTTTATTGGATGACTTGAATCCCAAACATATCAAGCTATAAAGGGGTCTATGGGTAAAGTTGAGAAAGATAAGTTATATTCTCTTACTAGACAAAATAACTTAACTGAACATAACCTCTGACATGGGAAATATCATAGACCATGATAGATGAATATGATTCTGAATTTGAAAAGTTGAAAATTTAAGGCTCTATTAAACACTATTGAGTTTAATTCCCCTCCCATTTGTAGTTGGAGATGTGGACATATCATTGTGTTGTGACCTTGTTTCTTGAAATGTTGAGTTATGTTTATACTTTGTCCTTAAGTGTCTGATCTATGTTCTTCTTTGGTGTGCATTTGGTTCTCTTTGTGACTTGTGATGTGCTTGGACTATTGATCATTTTTGTGACTGCGTTGTAATACATGTGTGTATTCTATCATGCTTAATTCCTTGAGAGGACCTAAGGCATTTTGTGTTATGATATTTAAATGATGATATACTCAATGTTAATCACGCTTTAAGTTAACGATCCAGATGTTAAGTTTATCTGGAAAGTTTTAAAAAAAAGATATTCTAGGTTTTCTTGGCTTATTTCATCGAGGATTCATTGGCAAGTCATTACATTGAGAATCTACAATTAAGAAGCCAGAATGTTATTCACCTAATTTTATGAGGAGAATGGGGATGCACATGATGAAAAAACCAAAAAAAAAAAAATTATCTTGACGAATAAGGAACATATTGTATCAATTGATGAACAATGAGAAAAACCAAGAAGTATCAAAGTTCACCAAATGTTATATAAAATATATAATTAGTGCTCTTCTTGCAATGGCAGAATGAAAAGATTAAAACCAAGAAGTATAAAAGTTCACCAAATGTTCAAGAAAATATATAATCTATGCTCTTCTTGCAATGGCAGAATGAAAACATGTTTCTGAGTTCTGACTCTCATCTCAAGTCATATACAAGATTTTAAATGAAATTTTGATGTGTTCTTCCCTATATGTTGCTAACATTATAATGTGGTTACTTTCCATCATAATGGGCAACCTGGGGCAAACAAATGAACTTTTGATGATGTCATCAAATGATAGGGAGAAACAAAGTGATCTGTAGGCATTATTGTGTAGGGTATTGTAGGTAATTATACACAATTTGAGAGAAGTGGATGGTACAAAATATGGCATTTATCAATGTATTTGTCAAATGATTGCTCTACTTTCTTGTAGAAGTATAATAGTCCACAAGGAAGCCATGTTGGTTATAGTGGGCTTTTTCTTTTCCTACACAAGGTGGATTTGATAAGTACAAGTGTAAGTTCTATAAGTATGTTGAAATGTGCTCACACAATTTTAAAGAATATCAAGTTTGTGTAATTAGAATTGATGTGATAAGGGTATTTTTAATGCTTTGAATGAAATTTTTCTTCCTAATTGTGATGGAATTATAACTCAACTTCTCAACTACCTTCTTCATGCTTTTCTATTCATGATGGTTGATGCTGAAAGTTGTCTAGATTTCTAAAAGTGATATGTGTTATTCAATATGAAATCTTGGTGATGAAAATGAGTATATGCATAGGGTAGGTAAAATAGCTCATATGGGCCAACAGGGTGAATGGAAGTGAAAGATTATAAACCTAGAAAATGGATTAGGTATGAAATGCAACCAAGGACATTGCCTATGTAGAAAATCTTGAAAACATTCATTATGATAGGTTAGAAGATGTGCAGAAGGTATTAATAAAGATATTGTTTATGTTTAATTAAAGATATTATTTATGTTTGGAGTGGCAATAATAGGGAAAGATGGAACTTTTAGGCTAACTATAGATTGCAATTAGACATCTTTCTTGCATATTGGTATATAATTAAGAAAATAAGTATATTATTTTTCTTAACATTCGTCCCCTAAAAAATTGCCTAAAATTACTCTCATACTGGAAACATGTACAATAGTCCCCTGTCGTCTCCATTTCCAAAACTCAATAGAACATATATTTCATGTAATATATACTTGTTTCTATGAGAAATTATAGGTCAACTATGAAGCTGCAAACATATTATGTGCACAACAGTTGTAACAATGCTACATGCACTACCTAATTTGTGAACTATTTAATACAAAAATAGATTAGATAATTGAAAATTCTATTGTTTGGTTTAAGATTATTATGGTTTAATGCAGAGGTTTTTGTAGGCTCATAATACTGTGGCACCTATTCAATATCTATCTGTGGGAAATTTTTTGCTTCATATACTCTTTTTTTGGGTGGCAGTTGACGAGCTAGGATTTGGGCTGACTGGAGCTTCCCTGACTCTGGACTTAACATGGTGGATTTTGGTTATTATTGTTGCTTTGTATATTTTTACAACCCTTCTTGCAGGCATACCTCGACTGGCTTCAGTTGGATGGCATTCAAGGTTCTATAGCTATGTTTAAAGCTCATTGTTGCTTCAACATTTATGCTAACATAAGCTCATAAACTGTATTATGAATTTCTATCAAGATTCAACTACGTAGTTTTTGACTTAAGCTTATCAACCCATATTTCACAAGAACCTCTCTCTTATAACTAGTAGTTTCAGTTTATAGCCTAAGTCGGTATAGTTACCACGAGTACAACCTTTTTTCCCTTTTTAAATAGGAATTTTTTAGGGATTGAAATTGATTTGATTTGGTGGAGAATTTAAAGATAACTGAATTGGGCATGTCTCTATTTTTTCTATCTCAGGTAGGAAATTTGGTACTTTCAAGGAAATGCATTAAGGCTTTCATTTTTCAATATTGCTAAAGTTATTAACAATGTGAGCTAAAATGTATCTTATCAATGCAACATGAATTATTCAAAATGGGACATGCAAACTTATGTTGGGACTGAGTGTATCTGCAAGGTTTATCGCACAAACATTACTTTATATGCGTCTATAGATACTCTTGAGTCATCTCAAGTTGCATTTCATGATTTAATCTAAAATAGCTATAACTAAACTTTGCAGCATAAGAGTTGGAAATGAACTTGGATTTACAATTTTTGTCTAAATACTGTCTTCAACAAGATATGCAATAAGATTTAAGATGCTTGTCGTGCATGAGTAATAAATTTTCTCACTTTGAAGTAAGCTATAAAATTTAGGAACTTCCTTTGAATGTGATATAGATTGGCGGACCATACGATTGTCTTTAGCCATGTGATCTAGAGTTCTTAATGCATTTTCATGTATGATAATGTCCTCCCATGTGAACATCCCAATTAAGTGTGAAACAACTCCCTCATGTTCAATTTCAGCACCAATTTTATTTTTTGTTGCTAGGTTTGCAAGAGAGGCTAGAACTAGAGTAGCAATGTCATGAATTAGAGATATAAGTGTTTTGACAAGAATGGTCTGTCTGGAAGATTTCACAATGGAAATTTTTTTATCATCAAAACTAATTCATCACCAGATGCTATTTTTCTTTCCATTTCTGATGATGGAATAAGTTCCTGCCATCTTTAGTTGGAAAATTGTGAGCCAACTGAGCTGCAAATCTTTGATCATCAACAAAAGCCATATCTTTCTATGAATAATTCTTGTTGTATGGATTTTGTGACTGTTACCATTTAATTTGTCTTCATTCTCCTAAATATGGATTTTAGCTCCTTGGTCTCTCTATCCTCCAATAAATGTGGAGAGAAAGGGCTTCTATTATATCTTGGTTAAGAATTGTACTCTCAGTAAAATTTAAACCTAGAATTTATTTGTGGCCACTAAACATTAGTTGTGCAGGTGAATTTTGTTGTCTATATAATCATGTATCAATCAAGATTATTATTTAAAGGGTACTAGCTCAATGGAAGAGCACCTAATTTACAAGTAGGAGGATGGTGGTTCAATTCCATCATGCCCTAATATGACTAAATATATGACTAAATTAATGACTAAATATATGACTAAATAAATGACTAATTCAATGACCAAATAAATGATCAAATAAATTACCAAATAAATGACTAAATCAATGACCAAATAAATGACTAAATCAGTGACCAAATCAATAACCAAATAAATGACTAAATAAACGACCAAATAAATGACTAAAATAGTTTAGTCATATATTTGGTCGCGAGATAAATGACCGGCAATAAACTACCACTGATCACGTGACCAAATTTGGTCATTTATCTACAATTTTTGGTAGTTTATTTGGTCATATATTGTTGTTTTTGTACTAGTGATTTCTATCATGTTTCAATATATAACATTGACTTCCAAAAATTCTAAAGTAACTTATATTAGGTGTGTATCCATACCATAGTTCATAAGGTGTCTTATTGGTGTCTTTCTTCAATTGAACTCAGTTTAATATGTAGACAACATTACTTACAAATTCTCTGTAGAATATTTGTGTGATGCCTTTTTTAATCATCAGTGTTTTGGCACAATCAACAATTGATCTATTTCTTCTTTCATCAATCCCATTTTGCTATAGTGTTCACTTTGTAGAAACCTGTCTTGTAATTCCATGCTCATTACAAAAGTTAATGAATTCATCTGAAATAAATTATCCTCCTCTATCTAACCTTAGACATTTTAGTTCCTTTCCACTTTGTTTTTCAAATATAGCTTTATACCATTTGAACATCTTAAATGCGTCTGATTTCTCTTTTAAGAACATAATAGCCATCATTCTAGAATAATCATCAACAAATAGAATGAAGTATCTATCACCATAATAGCTTCTTGTTCTCATGTGTCCACATAAGTCAATACGGACTCACTCTAGAATAGCATTAGATGTGTAGGTTTTTCTCTTGAAATTAGACTTTGTCATTTTACCTTTTTGACAATTATTACACATGACATGGTCAGGTTTTAACATGACCGGTAAGCCTCTTACCTTTCTCTTCTTTCTTATCCTAACCATGTTGTCAAAATTCACATGACATAACCTTTTATGCCACAACCAAATTTATTCATTTCTAGCCAATAAACAAGTGGTATCAATCTTATCAAGATAGAATAGTTTACCTTTTTTTTGTTCACCAGTATCTATCAACCTTCCTATTTCATTATAGATCTTTGCCTTTATGTTCTCAAATGCAACTCTATGACCTGTGTTATTCAGCTGTGAAACACTCAATAGATTATAGTTAATTCCTTTCACCCAATATGCATTTTCACATCTGATCAGATTATTCAACATGATGGTTCCTTTACCTTCAACTAGACAAGGTGAGCCATTACCCATCCTAACTGATCCACCATTATAATATCCACAAGTTTCAAACTTTTCTTTATCTCTAGGCATGTGGTGAGCACAACCACTATAAATAATCCAGACATCATTTTTACTAAACTTAGATATGAGTGTAGTCTCTACATACCTTTCTTCTTCGTCTAAATCATCCTTCATAGCAACAAATACTACCAAAATATCTTCATCAGACTCAATGTCAGTATTTTTAGCTTTATTTTCAACCAGGTAACAAGACTTCTTTCCTTTTTCCTTGTAGTCTCGGTTATCTCTTCTAGCAGAGTGGTGATTGCTTTGGTATTCTCAGTCATCACTTCTATCAAATTTCTTTTCATAAGATCTTTCATTATTTCTTTCATATTTTTTCTTGTTAGGGCATCTAGCAGCAAAGTGTCCAATCTCTTTGCAATTAAAATAGACCAATGGAAATTTACCTTTGTATCTACCTTTGCCTCTTTGCAATCTTCTAGCCATTAGTGATTCAATTTCATCACTATCACTTTCACTATCATTTCACATAGTGTGTTTATGACTTGATTTAGTTATTTTTAGAGAAGATTTGAATGCATACTCAATAGTTGGTAAGAAACTATTTTCAAAGTTATTCATCTCAGATTAAATAAGTCTACCAATCAAACTATCTAGAGTAGCATTGTTATTTGTTACAGATCTCATTTTTTGTATTGTAGATACTCTAATAGCATAAATAGGTAGTAAGGTTCTTAGAATTTTACTTACCACTATTCTTCTCCAAGTACACATCCTACTCCTCAAAGAATATTAACAACCTCTTTGATTTTACTACTGTACTAAGTGATGTTTTCTCCTTATTTCATTCTTAGGTCATCAAACTTTCCTCTTAGGCTTTCAACTTTATCCCTCAGCACATTTTTATCTCCTCCATGTACTAGCTTAAGTTTGTCCCAAATTTTCTTTGTAGTGGTGCATGATTTGACATCTTCAAATTCAGCATCAGAGAGTGAGGAAGCAAGTTCTATCATCATAGAATTATTTTCATGTTTCTCTCTCAATTGATCAATTGGCAGAGGTCTAGTAGGTAAAACAAATTTAGTATCCAAGTACAGTGTGACATCATTTCCAATACCTGATAGGTGGAGTCTTATCCTTATTTTCCATGATGAAAATTTTTCTTTATTCAACTTGTGTACATCCCTTTTATTCATCTTGTGATATTTAGCTTCAGTCTTTAAACTCTCTTCCAAGCACACTAGCTCTGATACCAATTATTAGAATAACTGAGGGGGGGGTCAATTAGTGGCCTCAAAAATTAACCCAATAATCCAACCAAAACTTATATCACAAATATAATTCCTCTATTTATCTTCATTCTTACAAGATGTATGCCTTGTGTAAATCTAACATATATATACTACTTGGTGAATATACTCTTTATCCTTTTCTTAAGCTTTACCGAATAGCATCAATTGAACTTAGTGTTTACCGACCAATCCTGTTTTAGTAATGTGTAAAGCAAAACATCAAACAAATGAACCATATACACATTTGACACATGAATTTTTAACGTTGAAACCCATGTTAAGGAAATAACCACTTGGGACCGGTAACCCAAATTTTTCACTCTTCTGAAGTGAGCTCGGTTAAGAGTCAATCCTATTAAAGGTTATAAACACACTGTTAAGTGCAACCTTGTTAAAGGATTTAAAACCATTGGTTGGTCTTTTGACCTTGGCATTCACTATGTTTTCAACAAGAAAAACCTTTTTATGCTCTTGAGTATCTCAATACATTAAGGACTATTAAATCCCACTCGGTTAAAAGATTTTTTGAATCAATGGTTAAATTGAAATAGTAAATGATATATTCATTAATACAACTTTACTTTGCATATTTTCATATCTATTGTAAGTCCATAATACCTCTCTAATCAATATGCTCTTATTTTCCTTTGCTCCCCTCCTTGTTCTTTTTGCTCGGTGAATGTTGTTGCTTCTCTGTTGCTCGGTGTCTGCAAAATTCTTGGCTCTTTTCTTTAGCCTGTATGATCAGATCTGCATGAAGTCTTCTATCTTCACCATAATTATATTCAGCATTCCTTCTTTTCATAATTAATTTCTTGCCTCTTAATATAGACATGATTTCACCATTTACTGTCCTTGTCTTTCTTGTTCTTGACGTAGATAGATTTCTTGATCCAAAAATCTCTCCAAGAATTGCTTTAATCATTAAAGCATAGCTTTAGTTTTATCTAATAGATTTCTCCTTGACAACTGTGAATAAAAATAGCTTTAAATCTTCAGTTCAACTAGTCAATGAAAACAAAGTAGCCAATCACTTAACTTTAATTATAGTTCCTTCCAGCTAAGTGTTTTGTCGTTACCTAACTCTAGTTTTGATTGGTAATCAACTCTTAATTTTCTCGGTCATTGACTCCAGTTGTCCTCAGGCATTACCTTCAGTTCTTCTCGGGGTTCACTTTAGTTATGCTCGATGTTGCGGTGCTCGGTATACACTATGACTGCTCGGGGTTCTCTATCCGTTGGTGTGCTCTATCAGTCGGTGTTTACTATCATTCAGTGTTTACTATCACTCGGTGTACACTGGCTTTATATGTTTATCGATAACATAAAATTTATCTCTTTGGTTTCTTGAAATCGATGGCAATATGTATTTGACCAATCATATTATATCAAGTTGACATCAATGACAATACAATACATTAATTGATTTAATGTCTTGCATTTACTTTCTACAACTCGGTGATCATCAACTTATAATCTTCAAACATTCAATCAGTTATAGTTCATCAATATTTTCTGCTATCTATGCGAAAGTGATGAATGTGTGCATGCTTGTTCATTATTTTCAAAGAGCCAATTGTTTATTGTGTTTCAAATCTGCATTTTTATTAGTTGGATTTTGTTGTTAGATATCTACCTTGTTGTGACGAATGTGTGGAAAAGATCATCTATTGGGCTTAATGATAAATCTATCTTGTGTGAACGCACATTTTGGTGGCTTCACGATTTTATAGGTTTTGAAAATCTTGCACGAGTGAATACATTTTCTCTCCAATCGATTGCATCCATCAAGTATATAATTGTGACATCATCTAATTTATACTTTGTGGGTTTGTTCCAAATCTCTCCTTCATTCAATTTGTAAGGGAAGATTGAAAATGGTTTATGTCATTTAGGATTTCATTTTCAGAAATTTATTTCATTTATTGTTACCTTACTCCTTTAAATTATGTTATAAATTTGAAAGTAATCATCTTTAAAAAACATAAAATTGCATCTTTAGTTAAAACATGAATCTTTGATAAATCAAAAAAACCAAAAAATACTAAACTTGTTTTGCAGTTTGATGTCTTGAACGTACCAGCAAAGGCCTCCTCATGAACATTCACATTCATCTTCAATTTAGTAACCAAGTAGGTTGTACCATGACCCTGAAGAACCTTGGGAATAACTTCGTTATTCTTTCAAGAGAGGAAATCAAATCTCAAAATCCTAGCCGTTGACTTGTATAAAAACAATGCTCAACAAAGTGTTCCTTTATGAAAGAAGATATTTTGTATTTAGGATTTGTGATTTTAGTTGATGGTATGAAAATGGACCCTGAGAAGGTTAGAGCAATTCTAGAATGAACTACACTTGAGAATGTGGGTGAGGTAAGATCATTTCATGGTTTGACTAGTTTCTACAGAAAGTTCATTAAGAATTTTAGTTTTATTTGTAATGCTATTACTAACACTATGAGAGGAGATAAAAAGGACTTTAAGTGGACACATGGAGCTGACAAGAGTTTTGAGACTTTAAAAAAAAAGGTTGTCAAGTTACCTGTGCTAGCTTTATCTAATTTCAATAAGGTATTTGAAATTGAGTGTGATGCAAGTGGTAGTGCAATTGGAGCTGTGTTGAGTCAAGAAGGTAAACCTATTGCTCTCTTTAGTGAGAAGTTGAATGATACTAAAAGGAAGTATTTTGTGCATGATCAAAAATTTTATTCTATTATTCAAGCTTTGAAAAAGTGGAGACATTATTTGAGTCCCAAAGATTTTGTTTTGTATATTGATCATAAATCTTTATAGTATTTGAGAAGTCAACATAAGTTGAATCAGAGACATATGAAGTGGGTTGAATATTTATAGAGTTTCACATTTGTGATCAAGCATAAGAGTGGAGTTACTAACTGAGTTGCAGATGCACTGAGCAGATGACGTTCTTTGTTGACCGAAATGAAGGTTGTTATTCTTGGTTTTGATGAGATGAATAAGTTATATGATACTGACCCTGATTTTTCTAAGGCATGGAGAGAGTGCAGAGCACCAAATTTTTTAGAACAACCAAGTAAGTTTGAGGAGTATTTCATTCAAGAAGGTATATTTTTCAAAGGAATTCAATTATGTATACCAAGAATTTCCATGAGCATTAATTTGATTAAGGAAAAGAATTGTGGTGAATTGGATGGACATTTTGGAATTGTTAAGACATTAAGTTTGCTTAAGGAAAAGTATTTTTGGCCACATATGTATAAGGATTTTCAAAATTTTGTAAGGAGTTGTGGAATTTGTCAAGTTGCAAAAGGATTAAGTTAGAATATTGGATTGTATACACCTATTTCTGTTCCTAAGAAACCTTGGAGTGACATTAGTATGGATTTTTTTCTTGGATTACCTAAGACAACAAGAGGGTATGAATCCATATTTTTTGTTGTGGATAGATTTTCTAAGATGGAAAATTTCATACCATATAAGAAGACATCAGATGTTGTGCATATTGCTGATATTTTCTTCATAGAGTTTGTTAGATTGCATAGATTTACGAGGAGTATTATCTCTGACCGATATAACACATTTGTTGGTTATTTTTGGAGGACTTTGTGGAAGAAGATGGATACTGAGTTGAGGTTTAGTTCTACATTCCATCCATAGACAGATGGACAAGCAGATGTTGTGAATAGAAGCTTGGGTGATTTGTTGAGATGTTTAGTTGGAGATAAGCCAAGTAATCGGGAGATGATATTGGCACAAATTGAGTTTGCATATAAAAATTTTGTGAATAGGAGTACAGGAAAAATACCTTTTGAGATTTTTAGTGGAATGCAGCCTAGAGGAGTATCATATTTGAGGGATATTGTTGGTGAAGAAAAAAGAAGTGTTGAAGGGAAATTATTTTCTGATTTTATGAAGACTTTACATGAGGAAGTGAAGTTGAAGCTGGAACAAAGTAATCCAAAATATAAAGAAAGTGTTGACAAGTCTATGAGAAATCATGTTTTTAAAGTTGGTGATGAGGTGATGGTACATTTGAAGAAAGGCAGATTTCCTGTCGGAACATACAGTAAGCTGAAAATGAAGAAGTTTGGTCCTTGTAGAATTCTAAGGAAGTTTGGCAATGGTAATGCTTATGAAGTTGAGTAACCTGATGACATGGATATATCTCCTATATTCAATATTGCTAATTTGCATAAGTATCATGAATTAGATGATGAGGTTTTTATACCAGATGATTATCCTAAGAAGCATGTTGAAGAGGTTGAATAAATATTGGATTAGAGGATTAGTAAAAGAAAAAGAGGAAAAGATTACTATGAATATTTGGTGAGGTGGAAGAATAGACCAGTTGAAGATGCTACATGGATTTATCAATCTGAGTTGGATTCAGCTGAGGTTGTGACTCTTCAATGATTTAGGAGAATCATTTCTTTTGACATCAGTTGTTTGATGCAAGAGCATCCTGGGTTGCCTTGCTATTCTTCTCATCTGTGTTCATTCTGCGAGTAAGTACCAAGTTGCAGTTATTTCCAAGTTGCAGTATGTGTTGAGCTATCCTGTGTTGGCCGAGTTCCTATTTGTTTTGAGTTTCCAAGTGTTGGCCAAGTGTTATGTTAGTGATATTTCTTGTATCCCTCAGTTCTAAAAGTGATAATGTAATCCATACCTGGAGATTTTTGTCTAGCTCATAAGAGTCAGCTCATTCCTGCAAACTGAACAGCAGGAAAAGACTAATTGATGAGTATTTGATCCTCCTTCTGCTTTGAGCTCCACACACTCAGGCAGGTGCACCTAAAACATGATAAAATCTACATATACAATGACTTACTAGCTAAACCTCATTATGAAAATGTGACCATGGATAGTTCTCAGACTTATAAAACATGGGAGTTCAACTCAACCAGTCTTATACAGGATCCCACCTATATGATCTGCTAAGAACCAGGGAAATGGTCAAGGTAACAACAAGGATATTCACCCTTCTTCTCTTCGAACCCAGAGGCTCAAGCAGGCTAACCTATCAGATTCACTTCTACAAGGAATCACCAAACATATTTGCACAATTTAATGCAACTTGTACACATTTTTTCTCTTAAACAGGAAAGGGAAAATGAAATGAATTTAATGATTTGATGATGAAATTGCATAACCAGCAAAGGACCAATGCCTTATCTATTGGGAAATAGAGTCAAACAAATATGTATTCCCAGAAAACCCTAACTTCAAACTCAAAGAACCCGAATGAAATGCCTTAAAATCCATTCTTCTCATTTCAATATTTGGACATCAAATTAATGTGCTGACCCTAAACTCTCAAAACATGCATTCAAGATTTAATCTCTCCTTGAAAGAAACTCAAAAAACAAGACCACAACTACCTTGTAACTAGTGCATTAACATGCCTTACAGATTAATACACAAGAATTAAAACCAAGCATACAAAGACATCAGACAGATATTTGAACAGGGATTCCATCATTCTTCATTAAAATTCATCTGGATCTATACATTTGCAAGATAGAGAACACAAAGAAATAAGGCTCAAAAGCCAGAATACTGCCTAGCAGCATGAATTTCAACCATCATGTTACAATCAAAGAAGAAACTAGATATACGAGAAAGAAAAAACAAAATCAATCAATGACACCTATCTGCTCCTCAAAAATATATGCAACTTCTTCCAACTGAAACTACAATAATCTGATATGATTTTCCCTCAAACGGTCTACAAAATCATAATCTTCATTCCGAGACCTTTCCAGTGATATATGATACTCCATATTTTGGATAAAATTTACCCTCTGAAACATTAATCAAACTTTGCCTTCCCATGGAGATTTCCTTTAACAGTTTGAAATATTTTCAATTTGAATTTAATTACTTTTTCAATAGTTTGACTATTGAAATGGGATGAAATTTAACTTTAATATTTCAATTTGCCCAGATTTCATCTCATCCTGCCAAGTGTCAATCAGAATTAATGGCTTATTGGTTAGATGTTGAGCATCTTCCCTTTAAGCCATTAAGTCCACCATAGGATCTTTTTGAACTTGCTAGTTCTTTAACCCTTCTTTTTTTAGATGAATTTATTAAATATTTTATTTTAACCCCTTTTAACCAGCTCTTGCCACTTTTCACTCACGCTTAATGGCTTAATGGTTAGATGTTGAGCATCTTCCCTTTAAGCCATTAAGTCAACCCTAGGATTTTTTTGAACTTGCAAACCTTTTAACTCCTTTGTTGAAATAAATTCAAATTAAAAAATTATTTAAATATGCACATTTTACCAGATTGTGCCAAGTGGCACCCTTTGATTGGTTTTGTATGTCCACTTGGTGCCACGTGTCAATCTCTGATTGGTGCTTCTGAACTGCACTAGATTTTTGCCACTTGGCACCTGCTCTATGCCACATGGCATCCTCTGATTCACTCATTGGTCCACTGAGTGCCATGTGTCTAAGGTGCCACATGGACCAATGGCTTAATGGTTTAATCATATCCTCCTTGCAACTTGCTCATTAAGCAATTAAGTCATCCGTTGATCTTGGCCACCTCGAGATTCATGCCCAAACCTGCAACCTGTTAAGCCAACTCATCTGCCATGTCAGCCTTGTGGATCCTACCAAAATTTTGGTGTTTCTTCCTTCAGGCATGGTTTTCAAGGCAATTCCTAGGCTCCTGCATGCGCGCCCATAGCCTTTTCCTTGTTCTTCAAATTTCTACATGTGGCTTGTTGTATTTAAACATCCATGTGTCCCATTCCATAGTGAATGTGGGATTAAGTTTCTGAGTTTTTTAAAGCATCTTTTGCTTTTTGCTTCAAAATAATGGGGCCCACTGGTGCACGCAAGTCCTTCAGGCTACACAGTCTCCAAGAACACCTTTTTCTTACTTCATATCTATATCCATACGCTTTAGTATATGAACATTCAAAATCTCAACTCCCCCACCAATGTGGGACAATTTCAATTTTAGATTTTTAAAACCATTCATATCTTGAGCACCAAAACTCGCCTTCTCCTCTGGTCAATCTGTGAGATTCATTGTTTGCACTGAAGCTTTGTTAAGTTTCAATGTTTTTAGCTTTCCCCTTTATGCGCTAGCTCCTTCCATTCTTTCCTTTAGCGCAGACTTGATGGGCAATTTTCATATTTGCAATGTTTAACATTTAAAATATTTAAAAGTGTCTCCACATGTTGTGTGGACTTTCCCCTTTTCCAGCGCAGGATCCATGACATTGTTATTAAAGGCTTTAAAACTTGGTTTTTTTGCAGCCCTCCTTTCATTATGGCATGTTGGAAAATGTTTTGGTTTCAATTCAATTTGTGTTCATGTGTGGCCTGCCAATGGAATTGCGCAGCTCACAATGCATTTGAATGTGTTGTTAAAAAACTTTAAACCTTTTCCATTTTCCATGCAAGCTCCACTATTCTTAGCGCAGAGTTTTTGGGATCTTTACCTACCACATGCATTTGCTATATACTGTAGAATACCATGTATATTGGTTATTGTTTTAAACATTTCACTCTATCACATAATTGAGTGCGTTTGAAACACCATACACCTACCAAAAAGCAATGAAAAACTTAAAAAACACATCCATTTGTTGCACATGCCTCTTGGTTGGGATAACACCTGAAAAGCATTTGAAAATTTCAACTTTACAATGCCCTTCACCTATATTGCACGTGGGGTCTATGTTGGCTTAAACTGCATGAAATGTCTCCTTCAAACAATAATCATGCTTTCCTTTAATGTCTGCACAAGTTAATGTAAAAGTGGTTTTTATTATACCTGTCAACTGCAATTTTCCTTGAATTTTCAATGATCCCTTCCTTTCATTAAACAACCTACCCATGATTTGTTTGCTACTTGGTTTTACATTTGGAAATACATTTGCAAATAACATTTGAAATTGCTTTGACTTTGGCATGAGCTCCTTCTTAAATCCACTGCACTGACTTCCATGGTATTGCACAAGCATTGGCAGACCAAAATTTGGCTTTAATGTTTTAAGAGACTCCTCTTGCCATATCCCCTGTGCTGGTTTTTACAACTTGCATTTGCATTAAGATGTTTTAACACGTCTATTCAATGCACAGCTTTACTATTTTTTTTGTTTGCTTTTGATTTTGGCTTCCATGTGTGGGCTTCAAGAAATACATTGCCTCCTCATTTCAATCCTCTACGTAGACTTTGGGAAAACTACATTTTACTTTATGTTTTTTAATGTTTTAAAACTTCTTTCACCTTTTCCTTCTACGCAGGAGGTATGATACTTTCAGCGTGGGCTTCTAGCTTTTGAGAAGCAGTCTACATGCTTTGTTAATGCTCCCTTTGGCTTCATGCGCAGGCAGCATGGCAAGGAAGACACATGAACTAGCCTTTCAATGGCATCTTCCTTCTAATAACATTGGGAAGACCTTCAACAGTCCAGAGCAACCTTGCTACAGTCGCATGCATAGACAACAAAACAATTTCCTCCATTTTGTATCCTTACTATGTATTGCATTGAAAATTGGTTTTCAACATATTAAATGATTCCACAATTGCATTGAGATCACTCCTTTCAAAAACTAACGTGCCTTTTGTCTTCATTTGCTCAGACTTCGTTATCAAATATCTACATAGAAGTGTGTCCCAAAAGCAAAGATAGAGTCCATATTCCTTAATGCAATCTGAAACACATCATTAATCTAATTCATTTAGGGTGTCTTTGCAAGAATCAAGCTTCATATTCTATAGTTACTTCACCTAAACAAAATTGTTATATCATTGGTTTGATCAATACAAATGTTGTGCTTAGAAGCCTCCACTTTAGCCACTGTTGGTACATAGCTGACACAATTCAGAAAATACTCCCATAATTTATCTTGGTTAAATACTTCACACCCTTCTAAGCTTCTCAAACCTAATGCAGTGATTCACCCATATATAGCAAGCATACATGTGAAGAGGCTTTAATTGAATCCAACCCAGATATAAGATATTTCTTACTAAACATAGTCATTTTGTGACACTGCAGTGGTACTGACACAGAAATATAATTAAGTGCACTTGAAAATATCTTGTGTAAAATATCAAATAAACTCCTGAATATTTGAGCTCCTAGGTATTGGAAATATGTTGTATGTGTATGCACACTAAAATGGTCACCTAGACTTTGGGCCCCATTTCTCAATTTATCAAATCCCTGAATCAATATTTTCAAATATCAACAATATCAATTATATCAATTTCCTTGATCAAATCATAATCAATTCAATATTTTCTAAGGTTTGAGCCTTATTTAATTTAAAAGAGAAAAAATAAAAATAAAAATATTATTTAATTAAGAGAACATGCTCTCTTTTAATTAA
>MU224270.1:2310364-2344533 GCA_018584345.1 Thuja plicata
TTATTGGCAAGGTCATGAGTTTATAGCTCTAGCTGAGAGCAATTTTACAAATCTTGCAACTCTATGCATAGAGAGCTATGGATCGATTTGTGAGGGCTCATTCTTGAGTTTCCTTGCATGTAAGGATCCATAGAAGTGTACTATTTTGTGTGTACAGTATGGAGAGAATGAATCCAGAAAGGCAGCTCCCGAATATCAACCGGACATATTTGGTAGACCCCCAAAGGTAACTTCTTGGAATTACAGAAAAAGAAAAACACGAGAAATAATGATTTCTACAAATGAAAAGAAGGTGGGAAAGCGTGCACATTAAATCTTTAGGATCCAAATCCTTGCAAACTTGGAGAAAATTTGGTCTATAATTCAGGGAAGGCATTTTCCTGATGTGACGAATCACGGGATTCAATTTATAACTTCACGAACAGGGCCTCTGACCAAACTGTGCAACTGATCTGCATTAAATTGTTAGAAACTGCATATGGAATCGGATTGGAAAACTGGGCAAACGGATTCATCATGGCCTGAAAATCTTCATGGTAGCACATTTCCATGCCTACAATATAGGGGAGCATTCAATTTTCCATTCCATTCAACCGGGTGTAAAATTGTAAGACCTCAAAGTGGGTCATTTAGAAATCTGCATTTGACAGTTTGGTGTACTGATAGAAAATGCAAATGGAATTGGCTTAGCAAACTGACCAAATAGACTTGTCGTAACTTGAAGATGGAGACTTAAGAAGTATTTAACATCTGTAATACAATACAGAAGAAATTTTTTCAATTAGGTCACAAGGTCAAAACTTACAATTGGTCAAACAGGGCTATTCATTTCAGGGAAGAACAAAGAACCAAGATATCTTTGGAAGACCAACTTTGAGGGATCAGAAAACCTATCAAACGGACTTGAAATAACTTTGGATTTGAAATATAGGATCTCTGATATACATGCTCAACATTCCCAAAATGGTGACCCATGAAACTCAATTAGATGCAATTTATTCAAATGCAAACTGGGCCCATTACAACAAATTGACACTTAGGCAGTAAATGTAGAATGGATAAGTGCTTAAAACAAGACATCACTAACTGACTCAAAACTTGAAAATGACGAACTGAGATGTCTTCATATGCCTAAACAAGAGTGATAAACACCTAACATGCATGAAAAACTTCAGAATTTCATCTAGGCAAATAGGCTCAAAAGCACTTATAGGGGGTCAAAATGCAAAGCACTAACAAGGTACTCAAAAACCCTTGTTGTATTTTTGAGTCCCAACAGCACGGGAAGACAAAGTTTGATTAATGTTTCAGAGGGAAAATGTTATCCAAAATATGGAGTATCATAGATCACCGGAAAGGTCTCAAAATGAAGATTGTGATTTTGTAGACCATTTGAGGGAAAATCATATCAGATTCTTGCAGTTTCAGTTGGAAGAAGTTGTAGATATTTTTTAGGAGCAGACAGGTGTCGGTGACTGATTTTGTTTTTTCTTTCTCCTATATCTGGTTTCTTCTCTAATTGTAACAAGATGGTTGGAATTTATGCCACTGGGCAGTATTCTGGCTTTTGAGCCTTATTTCTTTGTGTTCTCTGTCTTGCAAATCTACAGATCCAGATGAATTTTAATGAAGAATGATGGAATCCCTATTCAAATATCTATCTGATGTCTTTGTATGCTTGGTTTTAATTCTTGTGTATTAATCTGTAAGGCATGTTAATGCACCAGTTACAAGGTAGTTGTGGTCTTGTTTTTTGAGTTTCTTTCAAGGAGAGATTAAATCTTGAATGCAAGTTCTGAGAGTTTAGGGTCAACACATGAATTTGATGTCCGAATATTGAAATGAGAAGAATGCATTGTAAGGAATTTCATTGAGGTTCTTTGAGTTTGGAGTTAGGGTTTTCTGGGAATACATATTTGTTTGACTCTATTGCCCAATAGATAAGGCACTGGTCCTTTGCTGGTTATGCAGTTTCATCATCAAATCATTAAATTCAATTCATTTTCCCTTTCATGTTTAAGAGCATAAATGTGTACAAGTTGCATTGAATAGTGCAAATATGTTTAGTGATTCCTTGTAGAAGTGAATCTGGTAGGTTAGCCTACCTAAGCCTCTGGGTTCGATGAGAAGAAGGGTGAATATCCTTGTTGTTACCTTGACCATTTCCCTGGTTCTTAGCAGATCATACAGGTGGGATCCTGTATAAGACTGGTTGAGTTGAACTCCCATGTTTTATAAGTCTGAGAACTATCCACGGTCACATCTACATAATGAGGTTTAGCTAGTAAGTCATTACATATGTATATTTTATCATGTTTTAGGTGCACCCACCTGAGTGTGTGGAGCTCAAAGCAACAGGATCAAATCCTCATTAATTAGTCTTTTCCTACCCCTCAATTTGCAAGAATGAGATGACTCTTGTGAGCTAGACAAAAATCCCCAAGTCTGGTTTGCATTGTCACTTTTAGAACCGAGGGATACAAGAAAAATCACTAACACGTTCCTTCCTGTTCTGAGTGAACTTGCTGCTTGGTTCTTCTTGACCAAGATTGTCTGAGTTTGGTTCTTGTTGGAGTCAACTTATGTATTTAATTTTTGGTGGTGCATTTAATATTTAGATATTGTCTTGGGATGTGTGTAGACCATTGGTGTTCCACCTTCCATCTTTTCAAGTCACTTTGGAAAGTATAAATAGGGATTCCTAGGAGTAGATTTGAGGTATCTAGTAGAGCAAGTAGCAGATGATGATATGAGAAGGTAGAAGATAGTATAATTCTGGATTTTGTAAATCTTGTTGGCCATAACCTGGAAGGCCTCATAGCTGGGAATATATGATATAATTAGATGAATAAATAAAATACATATTGGTTGTTCCCTCTCTCTAATGGTGTTTTTCTCTATGTTGTTTTCTTTCATTTTAAGTATTCGCAGGGTGGCTGGCTAGTTGCATGTGTCATTGGCCCTGAGACTATTTTCTGTCTTTCCCTATGCTAGTTACTGATGATAAGGATTTGCACACCTCATGGGATGATTTAGAGGTTTTCTAAATGGTCTGTGTCAAGTTTTAGTTGCTGACATGATGATTTGATCAAGTTATGATGTCACAGATGAAGACTAGTTATTTTACTGTTTGTCAGTGTAATAGAGTTGTAAAGAATGATTTCACACACATACTCAAGGTGAGATATCTAGTTGTACAAATGAGAATGTGTTAAGGGCATAGCAATGTGTCTATGATTTTAACTATTCAAGAACACTATTACCCGTAAGGCATTTACACATATTTCTGTTGTTGGTAATAGTGTTCTTGAGGTTTATAATGAAATGTTGATATATCCGATGAGTGTGATGGATTTGATTATTTTTTTGACCTTCATAATGACTTAGGATGATCTAAGATTATGTTCCTGATGATTTTTTAGGTTACATTGATCAAGGTGAACATGTTCAATGGATTTGAAGAGATTTTTATGTTGTTAGCCAAAATTTCAATAAATGTTGATAAAATAGTTTATGAGAGATCGGTAAAACATTTTAGGGTTATGATTATGATCTCAAGGTGTTTTTGAAGGATCTAAGAAATTTTTTTCAAGCACACAGTGATCCTAATAGTTTATTTTTGTGCTAAGAGTTGGATGTTTGAGGATTAGGTTTTTATAATCTAGTTCTTGATAAATATGGTCAAATAGGATTTGATTTATGTTGCTATGTGTGTGCACCAGTGTTTGGAAGATTGTAGAAGGGAGAGGTTTCTAGTGAAGCACTTTTACATTTCTACTGAGGGGTGGACTTCTCATATGAGTGTGACAGAGAGAATTGCAATAAGGGATTTGATTGTACTAAAATGGAATTGACTAAGGCATAGGTAGATGCTATCATACAGTTCATGAATTCTCATATTGGTGTTTTAATTATGGTTATAAGTTAGTGGTACTTCCTTAGGGGTGTACCCCAAGGAAAATTGAGTAGTAAACTCTAGGCAGTGTGCCTAAATGCATGTGAATTCTCCATATTATAATAATTCTATACTTATAACAAGGTACTAGTATTATTATGGGTTTCATCCCCACTGTGGCTTTCACCCTAGTTTGGGTTTCCACAATAAAAATATTTGTGTTATGTGGTGTTGATGTTTTCTATTTTTTTTACATGCTTTTAATTTTCCAAATCAATAATAAAGGTTTAAGTGATAAAGGGTTTCAAGTTTTAAAGGTTTAAGGGTTTTAAGATTTAAGTGTTTTAGGAGCCCAACTGATTCACCCCCCTCTCAGGTTCTTTCTTTCTATTTTCTACAACTCGTATCAGAGCCTAGTTACTTGAAGGAATCCTAACAATTTGAAGGAGATCCAAAGATGGAAACATACAAGGACAATCAAATATTTGATGGAACCAACTATGCATAATGGAAGAACCACATGATTGTAGTGGATTGATGAAGATTTTTGGAGGATTAAAAATAATTCATACAACCCTCCTCAAAACCCTACAAATCCTGATGAGATCAATGAGGCTAATGAAAACATTATACAAAAGGAAGCTTTGTTGAGTGCATTGACTGATGCAGAGATGACTGATGTCATGGAAATTGAGACAATCAATCAAATTTTGGATAAGTTGGAAATTATTTATGAAGAAGATACAAGAGTAAAGATTTCCAAGTTTCACAGATTGAAGGGAAACTAGGAACCCATGAAGATGAGTGAATATGAGAACATTTCATCCTACATACTAACGATCAATGAGATGATGTGTTCTATCATATGTGCTAGAGGTATAGTTGATGAAGATGAGATTGTTTCAAATATTATAAGAAAAATCCCTCCTACCTATGAAAAAAAGGTTGTAATTATTGAAGAAATAAGGATAGTGATAAATGCAATAAGGGAAAACCTATTTGTAAATATTACAACCTTTGAATTGAGTGGATTAGGTGGAGCACTTCCCAAGACTAAGACAACATTCCAAGCTATAGTGACTCGTAAGGACATGAATAAATCATATTTGACTGAGAAACCTATAAGGAGAATGTCAAGATGGGAGGAGCTAAAGGAAATGGAAGAGGAAGACAAAGAGCTTGAAGAGTTGGAAGAAAATTTCCGAAATTAGTAAAGTATAGAGCTCCTACTAGTAGTAAGTATAAAGGAAAGATGCTTTTTAAATTATTTTCATGTGCTAAAGTTGGACATTTTTCATCTAGGTGTCCTAATATTATAAGTATGACCCTAATCCTAGGAAAATAAAGTGTTACTATTCTCTTGATGATGATGGTGTTACTGATGATAAATCTCATGAAGCTGACAAGCATGATGAATAATTAACATTCATTTCCATTAACGAATATAAATATCTTATGACTGATACTATAACAAATTCTAGTTCTACTAAAGATGTTGTTCAAGAGAAATCTCTAGCTGCTCAAGTTGTCAAGCAAGATAAGTGGGTGATTGATAGTGGATGTCATCACATGTCTAGTGAAAAGAATAAATTTGCAAGCTATGAGAATTATGATAGTGGAAAAGTGAAATGGGGTGACAACTCTGGTGGTAAGATCAAAGGTAGAGGTTCAATTAATTTGGATGAAAAAAATAACATTGATGGTGTATTGTATGTAGAATGTTTGAAACATAATATTCTTCGTGTTGGTCAACTAATCAATAAAGGCTATGGATTGCATTTCAAGGATGACATGTGTAAGATCTTGAATGACTCTGGAAAGGAGATTGCTACTGGATCCAAGACATGAGGTTATATATATATTGAATAGTGGTCAGAAGACTTGTTTGATTGCACAAATTGATGAAATCTAGTTATGGCATAAGATATTGTGTCATGTAAACTTTGACAATATTGTTACTATAAGTTCTACTTCCGTTGTTAGAGATTTGCCTAGGATGAAGGATCTTGCTAACAATGTTTTCAAGGAATGTCAATTGGGAAAGAAAACAAGAACCACTTTTCACTCTAATAAATAAAATTCATATTATTTTCTTGATCTTTCTCATACTGATTTGTGTAGCCCTACCAAGACAAGAAGCTTGCAAGGTGACAAATATTGTATTCTACTAATTAATGATTACTTAAATATAGTATGGGTGACCTTCTTGAAGGAGAAATATGAAGCTTTTGATAAGTTCAAGGCTTTCAAGGAAATGATTGAGAATGAGACGGGTATAAAATTGAAGAATATGAGATAAGGAAGATGCAGAGAGTTTACATCAAATGTGTTCAACACATACTATGAGATGCATAGAATCAAGAGACAATTATCTACTCCTAAGACTCCACAACACAATGGTGTAGAAAAGTGCAAGAACATATCTATTCTAGATATTGCAAGGACCATTATGCTTGCAAGAAATGTTCCATAGATGTTTTGGAGAGAATTTTTTAGCACTAAAGTATACACTCTTAACAAAGTACATATCAAAAATGGAACTGGTAATACACCTTATGAACTTTGGTGTGGTCATGTGCCTACTGTTAAACCTTTCATAATTTTTTGTAGTAGATTTTACATAAAGAGAGATTAAGACATAGGAAAGTTTGATGTAAGGAGTGATGAAGGTGTATTCCTTGGTTATTCTACCAAAAGTAGAGCATATAGGTTCTATAACAAAAGGTTGAAAAATTTAGTTGAAAACACAAATGTTAAAGTGGATGAAAGTCCTAAGAATTAGGCAAGTTCTAGTGAATGTGGACATTGGAGGGATAGTAATGATCAAATTCAACATAAAAAAGTGCAAAAAAAAATCTAAGTGTGATATAAAGTTAAGAAGATGAAGCCTACACAAATGGAGAAGAAGCAGAAGTTCATAAATCAGAGATAAGGCATAAGACTCCAAGGTATGTGAGATTGAATCACAATAAAGGAAAGATCATTGGTGATAGGAACTGTTGAGACAAGAAGAAGGATTGAAAATGATCATATTTTCCTAATATTAGAGGTTGAGACAATGATGATGAATGGACTAGATCTATCAAGTAAGAGATTACAACTACAAACAACCATGTGGAAAATCTCATGATCAGAGAAGCTAAACTTGAGGCATTGCTTGAGAATGATAAAAATGGTGTTATACTTGTGAAAGGTGAAATTCCTAAGTCTAGACAAGACAAGCCAAACACTAAGAGATAGAAGAAGAAGAAAAAAGCAGAAAAGAAGAAGAAGAAAATGAAGAAGAAGAATAAGACCAAGAAGAATTTGGTAAAAGGACCTAAATCTCAGAGATTCAGAGGTAAGTGTTTTTCTTGTGGAAATTTTGGACATAAAGCTACAGACTAAAAAAATAAAAAAGAATCCTTCTAGAAACAGAAGACAACCATAACTCAAGTATATGCAGGTTTGTGAAAATGTTGAGAGATAATGTCAAAAGGGAGATAAGTACACATCCATGTGCTATAATAAGATATGATGATAGTGAAGAAAATATTGTTATATCTTTTAGATAAAATATATCTACACTGATTATGAAATTTGCTAGAAACAAGAAGATGAACACGGGCATTTCAATAGGAAGGAACAAGAATTTGGAGAACAATAATTAGAACAAAAAGAAGAAAGTGAAGAGGAAAGGTATGAAGATAAAAGGAATAAAGAAAGATAACAAGGAAAAGAAAATAAACACATAAAAAAATACAAGAGAAAGAAGAATAAGAGGAAGGCAGACAAGGAGAAGACAAAGTTGGATAAAAGATAGAATTTTGAATGAAAGTCCAAAAGAAAGATGAGTAAGGATAAATTTTTTCTTGCACATATCAGAGGAAAATTAGGGATCATTACCCCTCTTGATCAGAACTAAGATGTAAGATATTGCATCAGTTCAGTATGTACTAAAGAAGAATCTTACAACTGGATTGATGTATGGAGGCCTCTACTTAGGGGGAGTAGTAAGAATGGTAAGGTAGATGTGTTCAATTAGTAGTTGGATGTATTTGGTGGCCCATAGAATATAATAAACCTTTTCCATTTATGTCAAAGGGTCAAAGAGAGAAGATGTGAAAAATAATCAGTTGTGAAGAACAAATTCAATAAAGAAGAGCAGATGCGAAGAAAGAGATAAGAGAATATGTGAAGAGAAAGTTTATTTACTTGCACATAAGAAAGAGTTTTATCCAAGAATATTAGTGTAAATCCAAGGGGGAGAAAATGATGGAGAGAATATTATTTAGTTGGATTGAAACTAGGGGGAGTAGTGACAAGGAGAAATAAGGTAGTAGAGATGAGTTAGAGAGACTCCAAAAGATATTGTGGATATTATTGGTAGTACTATTAGTTTTTGAATGCATTATTATTTTTCCCATTACATGTTTTTGATTAGGTGAAAAATATGTTTTGGAAGGACCCAAAATCTTGTACAAAAAATTACAAAAGATATATCATTTAAACCCCCTAGATACAACAGGAAAATATAAAGAAGCTAAAAAGAAACAAAGATGGCAGCCGAAAAGCCAACAAAAACCCCAAAACTAAAAAGACCAGTAGATAGAAAGACAACCAACTAAAAAAATGAAACACCAAAGGACATCCTAGTGAAGATACTTAAGGAGCTCTGATGCTTCAATGACCATGAGGTTTATATTGGTAGCCGTAGTCTTTAGTTCCTCAAGATCCTTTTCATTCTTGGTCATCTTCTTCTTTGTGCTCAAGCAGGTTCTCTTTCTTGGACCAATATTATCCTCAGTAGTTTCCTTCTCAATCTAATAATCTATCCCATCTCTATCCTATTCCAGCTTACTGACAAGAATTTTGATATGATTAGCTGATGATTTGAATATTTTGTAGCTTTGTTCACCCATTTTCTCCACATAGATTTTCACGTTGGAAACCCTCACATCAATGGTTGTGTACCTGGTCTCAAGGTTGAATTCATCCACTGGCTTCTCCATATTATTGATTCTAGTATCTATATCCTTGAGATTTGACTTGTAATCCTTAGTTATGTCCTCTTCTTTCCCCATATCCTCATTGAGATCTTTCAGACATTTTGGAAATGACTTATCCTGACCAATCCCCATAGCTTTAAGGATATCCATTTTTTTGGCATGGCCTTGGATTTTATCTTTCACCTAGTTAGTATCATGCATCATCCTTTCCAAGGCCTCACAGAAAACTCGATTCAACTTTTTGACCAATTAGGTAGATAAAAAATTTCCTTTGACTAGGGCTTACACATCACAGGTATCATTTTTACCCTTTTTTCCAACTTGCATCTCTTCATCTTTACTTCCCCTTCCTGCATATATGTTCTCAACTTCATTATCACCCTCAACCACAATTTGATCTCTAGGGGTCTCCTTAGTTATCTCTTCTCTATTCCCCTCCTGGACTCCAATATCACTTTCATTGTAATCTACCTTGACCTCCTCCTCCTCAGTAGAAATATGGGTCGAACCAGTAGCCTTATTATTTTTCTTAGGAGGGGAACCTTCACCCTCATCCTTAGTACTCTCTTCACCTTCTTCCTCTTCATTCAAAGAAGAATCAGTAGCAATTTGAAGATTCTCAGACCTTAGCTTCTTGCCTTTCTTGGTTGTAGAAATACAAGAGAAAACCTTATCTTTACCCTTCCCCTTATTATTTTTCTTACCTCTCATGGGGGAGTGAGAATCCCCATCCATTCCACTTTCAGAATTGTTGTCCTCTAAAGAAACCCCATTTGAGTTATCTTCCTCAGAATATGGGCCCTGGGAGAATGGATGCTCTATGGATTTAGCGTTAATATGGTCATAAATGATAACTATTAGCCCTTCTTGAATAATAGGATTCCCCTGCGGGTTCTCCCTAGCCTCTCTTATAGTAGAGTTCATAGAGAAGAGAAATTAATAGGGATAACTGGCTTTTTCCTTGTGATGAAAGAGGTTAAGAAACACAAAATGGTAACCATAAGTCCTGATATATCAACCATCAAGGGTAATATAATGCATAATAGAAACCAAGATGTCTCTCCATACCTTATTCATTTCATTTGGGGTGTAATACATCCTGCTGAGCTTCACCAATTGCTTCTTCTCCTTTTCACTCTTCGGGAATCTCTCTATAGCTGCCTCAGTAAGATTTTTGTCTTTGTATAATTTTCTCCCACTATTAGGTAAATGCTACAATTACAACAAATATGGACATAGAGAAAGTGAATGCAAATAGAAACCTAAGTTTGAAGGGAAATACTACAAATGCAACAAACAAGGTCATAAATCTTCCGAGTGCAGAACTAAGAAATGGAATCCTGCTGAACAATTAGCCAAAGCAATTTTTGGTTGGGATTACAACACTTGGTATAAATGTTGTCACTGTGGTGAATATGGACACATTGGTGTAAATTGTATGAAGAATCACTTCATAAAAAGAGATCCTAATAAGAGATGTTATGTGTGCAAGCAACTTGGCCATCTAAGCAAGAACTATATGAACAGAGAAAAAGTTGATACTAGTTTTGAGAATGGAAAAGCCAAAGTTGTTGAAATCAGAACTCAGATGAGAAAGAAATGGGTAAGGAAATCCTCAGATAATTCAGATCAAAGCAATAAAGGATCTAATGATACCCTAAATAGTGAGATGGGTCAATCTATCATCACAGAATAGGAAAGTAAGGAGATGACTGGAACTGTACAATATAAGCCATCCTACATCAGTTCCAGATAAGCAATATAGTCCATATCCACATATTGATGCATGAGGACATATTATAGTTCAACCCGAGTTAGAATGTTAGTTACACCCGAGTCACTCTAGCTTACCCAAGTTGAATCGGGAAGTATTGATAATTGGAAAGTTAGTTGCACCCGAGCTTCTGAGTGAATCTTGGAGAAACACTCGAGTCACGCCAGCTACTATGTATGAAGAATTTAATGAAATACTCTAATGGTTGAAAATCTCTTATAAACAAAGGATTGTAAAGAGTATTTCTTACAAAGCTTTCAATTTACAAGTCAATCCAGTGCCCTTAACAATTTAGTGTGAATTTGTGATTGAAAGAGGAGTTTGATCATTTTGTCCGAGCAATATGGCATCCACTTCTAGTAGCAAGGTCAAGAAAGGTTCTGAGATGCTAGTAAGGAATGCAATTTGTGATCCTTCGGTGTTCAAGCTTCATCCAGAAGTTGCAGAGGAGATAGACCCGATGGGAGATCATTCCCTAATTCCTCCAATAATGTTACTAGTTAACGACATTCGTAGCTTCTATCACTGCAACATACAAGAGCTTGCAACCAGTGATATGAATCAAGCATATGATAAATTATGTACCAATAGGAGTCTAAAGCCCGATCATAAGCACCTTGAAACCAAGGGTTTGACACACATCATGCACATGTCGAGGGACTTGTAGACAAAATGGATGAGATATGTTCTTAGTCGTGGCCACCACATGAAACTATGGTTGGAACATCCTGTGAAGATCACTAAGCAGATAATTCACTGTGTCACTGGGTTTCGTATGCTAAATAAGCCAAAAGCTACCAAAACCCTAACTAGGGATGAACTAGCTGAGTTAACTCTTGCCGAGTGGGATGGTAGAGGCATGAGACTTAATGGAGTGACTGATATGCAGTTGAAATTTTGCATTCATGTCATATCCCACAAGATATACAGCTCAAGCAGACCCAACAGTGTTGTGTGCAAAGCTGTTGACCTAGCATACAAAGTAGTAAAGAAGAATCTAGTATTCGACCTAGCAGAATTACAACTCACTCAGTTGAGAAATAATTTGGAAAGCATATGAGTATCCAAAACCAATTCATGTAAGTTTGTTTCTCTTCTAATCTGCTTCCTCTTTTATGTTGAGAAGTTCTTTCCCTCCAAAGGAACATTAGCATGGAAGAAGGATAGACCAATTATCCATCAAATTAATGAATTCATAGCTGAGTTAGGAGATAACTTTGATAGCATTATGGATGGATACTTTGAGAGTTTCAAACAAAATATGCATAGTAGATATATAATTCCCAAACAACTAGTTGAGAAGTACAAATATGAAATCTATTTTGTAGTTGATTGTGATAAGGTTTATATACAAGCAGTAAAGCCTAGGGTTGCATGGGTAAAACCCCTACCATATGAAGTTAACAAATATGACACAAAAGATATCATAGAGGCTCTTGTGAATGAACCTTTCAATCCAAAGGCACCTTACTTTATAACATATGAGGAAGCAAAGAGCAGGATATCTTTGGAGACTGAGATTCCTAAGATATTGGAAAGAGGAAGGAAGAGACTTGATACATTCAAGAAGAAGTATGGCAAGACCTCTGAATCTCTTACCATCTTTGAGAGTAAAGAGGATACAGTTAAAACAAAGGATACAGTTAAGATAGAAAATTTTGAATCTGAAAAAGAAGAAATTGATATTAAACCTCCACAGAAGAAGAGGAAGACAACACCTAAATAGAAAAAAGCAAAAGGCACTATTCCTGCTATCACCTTGAGGAGATAAAAGAGAAAACTTATAATAAGTGATGATGAGGATGATGGTGAAGAAGATAATATTATAGTCTTCACTAAACCAACACCCACACTTGATCAAAAGACTAAAGACCTTAAAGAAGGAAGAGCCATGAGTTCTTTGAAGTCACTAGATTATGCTTCTAGGTTAGAAGAAGAAAAGAAGAAGAATGAGCAAGAAGTGGTGGATAAGATGGCAAAGTGGAAATATGACCCTTCCAAGTTGAAGATTTATATGACTAAAGACCTATTTAAGGAAGTATCTATTCCCTGGATGAATGCAATACAAATTGAAAAAGATATAAGGGAACAAACATTGAAGCAGGTCATGCCTACAATGAAAGGAAAAGAAGTAAAAGAGGCCTTGAGAAAATATCAAAATAATCACACCCCTAGATTCAGGGCATTCCAAATATTGAACAAGAACATAGAAGATGTAGCTCAGCATGCCACATTAGTGTGGAAATCAATATTTGAGATAACAGAAGGCAATGTGAAGGAAGAAGTACCGAGTACAGACCCTCCAACATAGGAAAATGATGATACACTACCCGAGGTACAGACTATTAAAGAGTCCAACACAGAGCAGATTGTAGTAGAGGTAATGGCATCATTACCCCAATCTCCCACATAGAATATAGAACCTCCGAGAAAAGACAAGGTTGCAGAATCCACATCTGAACAGACAAAAACTGAGCAACAGGCTCCTCTTACTACTAAGAAAAGGATGAGGTAGGTAAAGGTAAGGAAATTGTTCCTTCATCGAGTCCTAAGACACAGGCAGTAATTACTAATGAGATAGATCTAGATTAAGAAATTGTGATTACTAATTGGGATCTATCCAGCCTATCTATAGAGAAAATGGATATTTTGGGAGAGCTATGGAAGAAAAGAGCTACATAGAAAAAGCTTTGAAAGGAAAGACAAAGGAATAAAGTACTTGAAGATGCAGTCAAAGGCATATTTGTAGATGCATTTTAGATTGAAGTCAATGAGAGTGACTCAATAATGGACCAACTTGTTGACATTGTCCACAAGTTCAACACAGATATGAATGGTCATGAGAAGTTACTTGAGAAGGCAGAGAAGAAATGTGAGAACAAGGTTCTATAAAACATTGCAAAGAAGATTTCAATTGACTAGGTGCCGCTTACAAAGATCATCAGCACTCTAGAATCCACTATGAAAAATGTGGTAGCGCTATTTGTAAATTTGAGTGACTCCTCTAACTTTACTGTGGAAATCAAGAACAAGTTAGTAAAGATCGATGCAGACATGAAGGAAAGTGCAAGGTAGTTAGCACTTGACCCGAGCACCAGTTTTGCTCATTTCATGAAAATCAAGTATCTTACTGATCTACATGATGAATTATTGAGAGAAGAAGCAAGGACCAAAGAATCTCTTACAACAATCCAAAGCCAAATTCTACCACACATGGATGGAATGTAGAAATGCATAACACGTGCTAAGACACTCATTCATGACAACAACTTCTCAGTTGTCGAGCTAATGATAGAGTTGTCTACAGAGCTACAAGTTGAATTGCACATCATGAAGGTGCTACAAGACAATTGGGATAACACTCTGTCTCAAATTTTGAAGGTACATAGTGATTTCCTATCCTACTTCGGGATAACATTGTAAATATCAATTTTTGGCATTCCTGTCAAAAACAAGGGGGAAATATCATTATATTGTAATAAAGAGAACATATGTACAGTGAATTTTATTTTTTTTGAAAAACACAAAAATAGAGTCAGTTGGACCCGAGCAGCAGAAGTAGTGTCAAAACCCAAGCAGACAGTATGGGGGAATTTTGACATATCAGATACAGAATTCAATGATAATTTTTTTTGTCACTAATGCTAAAGGGGGAGATTGTAGACCTGATGGAAAGACATATTGTCAATTAGTGTCAAAACACTTATTCATTCAGTTTTGCCTAAGTATTCAGTGTTGCCCGAGTATACAGTGTTGCCTGAGTGTTCAGTGTCACCCGAGTGTTTAGAATCACCCGAGTGTTCAGCAACGCCTGAGTGACAGTTTATCACCTGAGTAGCCTTTTGGACCTGAGTGATAGTTGGAAGCCGACTTTGCATATATTGTTAAATATAATTTTTTTTATTGCAAGCCGACTTACAGAGTTATTTGTTGGATAAAGATATATATGTAAGATAGTTTGTTTTATCAAATATGATTATGTGAAGAGTATATGAGTAAGAAAAGAATAAGTATGAATGTATGCATAAGGAATGCGAATGGCAACTTGATTTAAGTGCAGAAGTATTCAGGATAGTAGAGTCTCATCTATCACATTCAGGTGATCAGTTATATTCAAAAGGATCTTATTTAGCAATCATAGTTGCACATAGCATATCATCAACTGGTTCATTCTCACAGGTGGATTAGAAAAATCCTTTAACAAGGTGGACCTAACATTCCTTTCTTTAAATATCTTAACAGAGTTGCATTACTTATTGTATTGTACAAAATACTTTAACAAGGTGGACCAAACAGTCCTTTCTATGCTCCTAATAGGGTAGACCATCAGAAGTGGTCATTGTAAGCTCTAACAGGATAAATTTATATACCAATACTAAATCTTATGGGTATCATCCCCACCCCAGTTTTACTTTCTTTTGGAAGGTTTCTAGGTAACCAAATATTGTGCTATGTGTTATGTATGATTATTTACTTTCAAGTTATATGCATGCAAACAAATAAGTTAATCTAATTGTGGATTAAAAGGATTAATTTTTATTGGTTCCTGATTCACCCCCCCCCCCCCCCCCTCAGTTACTGGTAAAATCATATAATTCCAACATAACTACCATAAAAGTAAGATATACTTCTTCAATACTAAGGAAGATCTTAAATCTAAGATCAAAGGGATCCTTGGTTGTCAGAATGTAAATCTTCCTAATACATATCTGGGCCTTCCCCTCATGATTAAAGAGGTTGCCCCCACCTTCTAGAATAGAATCCTTGAAAATATATAGAAAAAAACTTGTTGGTTGGAAAGGTAAGCTCCTCAAAAATGCTGGTAAGCTCCAGTTGATTATTGCTTGCCTTCAAGGTATTCATGTGTACTTCCTTTCCATCTTCAAGATCACTAGAGCCATGGCTAATAAAATGGAGAGAATTCATAAGACATTTTTATGGACCGATATGGAGGAAAAGAAAAGAATGGTGCATGTAAATTGAGACATGGTTTGCCACCCCAAATCCCAAGGGGGATTGGGTGTGAGAAAACTTGATAGCCTAAATAAATCTCTCAACGCCAAGATGGGATGGAACCTTACAGTTGGTAAAGCTAATTGGTGCACCATTATGAAAGCTAAATACCTCAATTTTGATTTCTTCCGCTAGTTCCTCCATTCAAATGGTCTCCCAGTAGGTTCTAAAATATGGAACAATATCATTAAATGCAGACCCCTTCTTAAAGATGTCCTCAAATGGTTAGTTTTCAATGAGCGGACTATCAGATTTTGGGATGATAAATGGTTGGTAAATAAGCCTCTTGCGAACACCATTTTTTATTCCCTTATGAGACATTCTAAGATGGTTCTTAGATCCAATGTGGATGACTACTTTACTCCTAGGGTCAGGTGGAAAAATATTCTACCACACTTCAACAATAGATCTAATTTTCTCCCTCTAGTTTCGGATCTCCAACTCCTCTTATATAGGATTCAACTTCCTCTTTTCCCTAGGGAGGATATATTTATCTAAACTTTGCATCCCTCCATAGCTTACTCTGTTAGATCTTCTTATCTGTTGATGCTTAAGTTCAATGGTGACTCTAACAGCTGAAAGAGAGTTTGGAATTCTCAACTCATCTCAAAAATTAAAAAAATTGTGTGGGTCTCCATTCATGGTAAAATCCTAACTATTGATAATCTTAATAAGTGTGGTTTCTAGCTGCCCAACCGATGTTATCTCTGTAATAAGGATACTGAAACTATTCCTCACTTGTTCATTCACTGCAAGTTTGCCTCCTATGTCTGGTAGCACATCCTCCAAAAACTCAATATGCAATGGGTATTTTAGAATGGCATACAATAAGTTATTATGGATTTGAAACTCCCTTCCCACCACCCCCTTCTCAAACATTTATGGCTACAAATACCTCTACATGTTTTATAGTGTTTGTGGAAAGAAAGGAATAATAGGGTGTTTAGAGAGATGGATAAATTTGTTGACGATGTGTTGTTTATCTTAAACAAACTCCTTCTAGGTAATCTCTTTGTAAGAAAATGGAAAATTCCCTCTGAGCCTCCCTCATCATGGGACACCTTATTGGCCACATCCTGGAAGCTCACGGAAGATTTCAATAAGTTTGGTAATTCTAAAAAGATTGCATGTAGTATATGTATGTGGTTGAAACCAACATGTGTGGAACAAGATCATACATGCAAATGTTAGAGATAAAAGAGCATACAAGTTATATTAAAATATCTAAAAACCTAGTTCCTACACAAAGCTTCTTCCACAACCTCCAATGAGTTGAAACAAGTACACCCAAGACTTGTTTGATTTTATTTTAGAGAGGAATGTGGGTGTGCTATCCCAACACAAGATACTAATCCCACTATTGATTTCTTGCTTAAGATGATTGATCCTATAATGCAAACTAGTGGATTGATGAAGAACTCAAGAACAAGTATGGAGAATTTGCCTCAAGCTTTCACCATTGATGCAAATGGAGATTAAAAATATTAAAATAAGATGAAAAGCAAGATTAATCTAAGATTCATTCACCATTAACCTAGCATGTGATTTCTATATTCAACAATGAACTAATATTGAAAAGCATGAAAATAAACTATGAAATCCTAGAGAAATAATAACATGATAAAAATGCATAAATGAGAGATTATTTACAAGGAGTGGGGCCTCTTATTTATATATTTTTGGAGGGATTGAATGAGGTTGATCTCATGTGGCATTCACATAGGATGCACATGGGATAGATGAATGGTCATGCAAGAGAGAGAGCTTCTCACACATGTGTGAAAAATTCTTGATAATGATTGCTCAATGAAAAGTGTAAGAGGGTGGGAGGCCCAAAGTGAGTAACATGTTGAGCATCTTCTAAAGAGGAAAGGGGAGACAAGATGCAAGAGAAATGGATTGGGCTATTTTAGGCAAAGGGAAAGGAAAACTCCCATAGGAGCAATGCTCAAACATGTGTGAGCACCATTAGGAGGTTAATTGTTATAGGAATTATAAAATTAGTCTACTTAATCTAAGATTAATTGTAGGAGTGGGCTTAGGGGGGATAGTCATGGGTATAGATTAGGAATCTAGGCTAGATTAAGGATTAATCCAAATTATATTTATACTAATCATAGCTTAGTAGAATATTAAAATGTGGAGGGAATAAATAAATTAAAATTTATTTAAAGGGGGGTTTAGTGGAGGGAATGTATTAAATAAAATTTAATACTTTTAGGGGAAAGGTATTTAAATTAAATTTACATACCATTGAAGATGAACCAGATATAATTAAATAAATAAAATTAAATAGGTAGGAGAATATTAAAAATATAATTAATTAATTAAAATTAACTACAATGTTACAAGGGAATAGGTTCATCTAATTAAATAGGTAGGAGAATATAAAAAATATAATTAATTAATTAAAATTAACTATAATGTTACGGGGGAATATTAATTAAATTAAATTAACAAGAGTGCCAAGGGATGTTTTTAGACATCTACAATAACACTATCTGGAAACCCCTTGTTTTTCCTTGGTGTAAACTCAATTTTGATGGTGCTGCCAGAAATGGCTTGGCTGTTGGGGGAGGTATCATTAGAAATCACAATGGTGCACTCATTGTTTCTTACTCTAGTCACTTACATGACTCTTCCAGCAATCAAGCCAAAGGTATGGCTCTGGTCTACGGGATCAAATTTTTCCTCTCCATTGGTATTCACACCCTGGTGATTGAGAGGGATTCCTAATTAATCATTGAAGACACCAAAGGGACTTTCTCCCTAGGATAGTCAGTCCAAGGTATTATATATGAAATCCATGGCCTTCTCAATGTATTTGATGAATTCATATTACAACATACTTACAGATAGGGTAACCCTATAGTTGATCACCTAGCCTCTGTTGGGTTAGATTTTACAGGACTTAAATGTTAGGGAAAGGAGATTTCCCTCCCTATTGGGAATCTCTCTTTCATGAGAAAAGACATCCCCCTTCGGTTATGATGATGTGCAAAACCAATGATTGTACTATGGTGAGGGCTCTGCTAGAGCTTCTTGGCGGGCTCTGGTTTTACTATTCGTTGGTGTTTAAACTTTGGCTCAATTTAAATTGGCCACATGGTCATTTCTTTGGCTTACATTTGCCCCAAGCCCATCATCAAGATTCTTCATGGTGGAGGACTAATAAATTTTTGTACCACCTTGGTTTTGGCAAGATTTTTGCCAAGCTGGTGAATCATGTTAAAATCCTTGTCGTTCTTGGAATTATTATCGCCTCTAGTACTTTCTATTTGAGAGAATTTTTGCATGAGAAAGATGCCATTTTTTAGCAGGGTGATGATAAAGGATGGATTTGCAATAAATGCATTCATTATGTCCATTTATTCTTCCTTTTCATGATCATTCCCAAAATATTTTTCTTGAGGTTTATTTCGCAAAGCAGCTATGTGTTTTTTTATGACATTATTTTGCTATTAGTATGCAAAGAAGATCTTCTGTAAACATACACCGAAAGACATGACAAGAGAAAACTAAAAATACAGATATTAGAGATCACCAAAAATTGCTAAGTACAAAGAAAACCGATGACACAGTTTTGTGTGTAAACCAAAAATGCAAAGTGAAAAGGATAAAGAGGAACCCGACAGTGGAACCTGACAAGCAGGATATAGTGCAACCTGAGAGAACAGTCAAAGTAGAACCTGAGAGATAGTTCAAGCAAGGAACACCGAGAGATAGTCAAACTGATTTTAGAGCATAACTGATCGACAGAAACCGAAAGTCAGTTAAAGCCCACAAAAAGTGGATATGACTTCTACATCAGATAAAACATTCATATTCTATTTATAGAGTCTTGATTTTTTTTTGAAACCATTACTTAAGGGACAAGGAACATTAATGTAAGTGTTTTAATCATTCTAACTGATTTTAACATATAGACTAGAAGATCAAGGTAAAGTTGTAAACCTATGATCATAGAGTTAATATTATTTTACGTGAAACTTAATTAGGTCAATATATCTTATAAATAGATGTTGTAATCATTCACTATTATGGATGAGAGGATGAATGTAGCCTAGAAGCACATCTATGGATCAGACTAAAAGTTTCAAGAACCAGAATAACAAAAAGTGAATTTGGTTATCAAGAACCAAGAACAAAGGCTACCGAGCAACAGAGGTATTATTCAATCACATTAGGTGATACACTTATACATGTAATCTTAAATGGATCTGTAATTAGCAATAGGAGATTGCATACACTCAGGTCAAAGCGTAATTTTCTTACATTCTAACAAGTGAAGAAAAGTGTAAAAATCATTTTAAGGAAGGTGGATTTAACCATCCAATTGTAAATCTCTTAACTGAGTGCACACTAAACAGTGTTGCTAAATCTCTTAACAGAGTAGACCTTAATAGGTCTCCACAAATACTAGACTAACAGGGTAGATCATAATAAGTGATCAAATTGTAAGCCTTAACTGGCCCCTTCCAATCTACAGATAGTGAAGAATTTGTGGGTGTCATCCCCACCGTAGTTTTTACTTCCTAACAGGAGTTTTCTATGTTATCATATCTTGTGTTATGTGTCAATTACTTTCAAGAATGCTTCTATGAATGATCACATGTTTGATTAAGTTAAAATAATTGATGTCTTACATCAAGATAGTATATAATAGATGGTTGGATAAACATTTGATTACTCAAAGGATAAAGGTTAAAAGATACAAAAGTTTTAGAGGTATTGATTCACCCCTCCCCCCTTAGTACACACTTCCCATTAATTCCAACAATTGGTATCAGAGCCCTGTCTCTTATTTGGAAAGCTTAAAGGCTTAAGATAAAATATCATACAATGGAGAAGTATAGACTTGACAAGAGTATTGAGAATCAAAACCTAGAAATTTAGATCTTCTATGAGCAGTATAAAGAAGCTAGAATCAAGATGAGACAACTGTTAGATGAAAGAAAGATTATGGCATCTCATTGTAATGAAATAGATTGCCATGAGGAAGAGATACCAGATTTCTTTGAGTCTGATCAACTACTAGCAAAGCATCAGACACATCGGAAGAAAGTATACAAGCCTAAATGAAATCAATCAACATCTGGCTGGACAAGTGAAATATCTGCAAATCGGTCAAGAGATAGATGGTAAGAATGATTGATGTCATGAACACTGCTAGACAAGTTGAGTAAGAAAGAACACTAGCTATTAATGATAGAAGGAAGATTACTGAAAAGCTACAAGAGAAAGAATCAGAAATACAAAGACTAACATAACATCACCATGAGATTACAAATCAGATTATTCTTATGAGTCAAGAGGAAAACATAATGAATGTTGAACTCATTGAAAGAATAGAAGCTATCAGTGAGCTAAGGGAAGAAACTGAAAAGCTAAAACAAGAACTCTGAATTCAGCAGCAACATAATGAAATTATCAAGAAAGTTGAAGAAAGCAATAAAAGAATAGATGATCTTCTTAATGGACAATGAAGAATCAACAACAATACCGGTCTAGGCTATACCGAAAATGAAGAATCACCCAATCAAGTTGATCCAAAGAATGTCTATGCAAATCCAAGACCAAGAAAGCTGACATGCAATCACTGTGGAAAGCAAGGACACACATCAAATGTATGCAGAAGAAAAATGAAAGGTATTCCTAAATCCACATCTTCATTCATAGGATTTTTTTATAATGTAACAAGAAAGGACATAAAGCATATGAATGTAAATCTGAGATGAAACAACCAAAGAAGGAAACCTACATGTAAAAATACTGTCCTACTTGAAAAATGAATGGGCAAACAACTCTTGAATGCTGGAAGAAGAAAAAGCAAGCATGGAAGCCTAAAGGTCAAGAAACTGCCTATCAACCAAAAAGAGTCGGTAACCAGTATGTATGGGATTACAACGCATGGACAAATTGTACAACATGTGGAAGATTTGGTCACATTATTGTAAACTATATGAGATAGTGGACAAGAAAATCTAGAGGATGGACTATCCCCGGAATGGCATGCTTACACTGTCATAACGTTGGTCATCTCAAGAAGGACTGTGGAGACCGAATGACAGAGACCAACACATTTCCCAATGGAAATACCATTGAAGACATCCGGAAGATGAGAAACAAAATGTGGAGGAAAGCTAAAAACAATGGTGAAGCTGGATCGAGCAATGCAATTGGTAACACCCTATCCAATGGATCTGGTGACATCACCACCCCCACCTAAGCAGGACAAGCAAGTATGGAACTTTGTTACACTAAGTTGTATTTTACATCAGTTCCATAATGTGTTGATGAAATGCCAAATTAGCATAAGTAAAGATGTGTCATGGTATTACTTGTTAAAATCTATGAAAACTATTCCATCAGGAAATACATACCAAAATCCATCGGTATACACTCAAAACCGAAATTGTCTGCACTTACCAAAACTTGTCGGTTAACATGTAAAAGCAAAATTTGCTAGTGTAAACCAAAAATTGTCAGTAAAAAAGCAAGCAGACAAAGATATCTTCGTCATACACTGAAATGCATCGGTAAAAGAAAGAAGTTAGATGACTACCGCGAATCGTCGCATTGTCACTGAAGAGGGAAGTTAGTGTTTAACCCGATGACTCTGTCTTCACACACCGAGGAGTGGTTGAGAATTAATGACTCAACTTAGGGCAAACATCTATAAAAAGGCGACGAAAGGGTTTCATTATTCACCAGCGAGCAGAGCAGAATGACGAAAGAAAAATTTGAGCACACGTCGATAGCATCACAAAGCAACTTTAACTCGACCCACAATGATCCAAACAAATCAGTGATCACTACAGAAGTAAACAGTAAGTTCCTACGTTAACCAAGAACTTTGTTTTATGCATTTACAGAAAGCCCTAAATGTCTAAAACAATGGCCACGACTTCAAGAACCACTAAACTGAAGAGCATCAAGAAGGCAAAGGTCAAACTTGTCAAAACTTATACCTGTGAGGAACCCCATTACAAGATATGCCCAGAGGATGCATCACAACCCAACAATGTTGTAGCATTCTTGTGAATACCAGCTAGGGTTTTTCTCATCGAATATGTACAAGCATACATTCACTGCAAGATTGCATAAATTGGCGACCTAGAGGTTGAACAAGCTTTCAAGAAGCTATGCAATGATGATGGATCTATTAAAGATGATCACAAGCACATAGAAGTGAAAGGGCTCACAAATGCCCTATTGTTCCCAAAGGTATTCAAGACTGAGTGGATTCGGTTAGTACTGAGTAGAATTCACAACCACAAGCTATGGCTGGATGAGCCTAAAATGATTAACCTGAGATGTTATTCATGCAGTCACCGGTTATCCAATAACTGATAAGGTAAAGGCATTGAAACACCCACCTAAGGCTGAAATTGAGAAGAACATAGGAGCCAAGTGTGATGGAAGAGGACTTAAGGTATCGACTATCACAGATGATGAACTGAAATTTGGAGCATGTGTCCTAGGCTACAAACTCTTTCAAGCTAGCAGGATGAACAACATAACATCTAGAGTAGTGGATACAACATATAAAATTGTAAATAAAGGAAATCAGTTGGATTTATCAGAACTTCTACTCAACCAGTTAGAAGAAAACTTGAGAACAATCAGAAATGCAAAGACAAATACATGTAGGAGATGTAAAATGGGATACCACTAGACCAGTCACCATACAGATCAGTGAGTACATAACATTACTGGGAGACAATTTTGAGACAGTCATGGATGAGTACTTTACTGGATTCAAGGAGAGAATGCAGAAAAGAGTAAGGATCTCAGAGAAACTAATTGAGAAATTCAAAAATGATATATGTTTCATGGTTGACATAGACCACACATACATCAAGCTTGTTTTACCAAGGACAGCATGGTTACAAACATTAGACTATGAGGTAAACATTGATCAAGCATCCAATGCAATCGATGCATTGATAAATGAACCTTTAGACAAAACACAACCAAAGTTTGGCACTTATGAAGAGGCCAAAGCAAGAATCAAAACTGGCTTGGTTGTAAAGAAAATAGATAGGAAGAAAGATAAAATGGTAAATAACTTGAAGAAAAGGTTGTCAAGGTTACAGAGGAAGAAACTGAAAAGTTAGAAGAAACTGAGGGACAGTCACCTGTCGGTGAGGCTGAGCAGGAAAGTGACTTTGAGTCTACAGAGTCAAATACTTCATTACCAACACCAACTAAGAAGCCTAGAACAACAACTACTTCAAGGACAAGAAGTCAGATAGCTAAGGACAAAAGTCCTTCACCATTGAATAAAGGTCAAGTAAGGTCCTACAAGAGGAAATCGACAACACAGAAAAAAGGGCCAACAAAGAGAAGAAAGTTAATTAGAACCAGGGAAGATATTGAGGACACAGAACAAGATGAAGGTGTTCAAGAGGAAAATAACAAGATACCTGAAACAGTTGATGAGGTATGTGCCTCAATTATAAATACAGGTTCAGTAAATACAATGAAGGTAAAGTAATGGTTAAAATTGGATCCCTTGGATCAAAATAAGATCAAGGAGGAAATCATCAAGATGATGTGCATATACAAATACCTCCCAATCCAACTGGAATATAGTATTCCCAAAGAGCTTCAAGATAGGCTATCGGCAAGATGGACTTTTTCCTTGCACTTCGAGAAAGAAATCAAGGAAAGAGCCCTAGTATCATTCATGCCTCCTGAATAAAACATGGAGGAGATAAAAGAAACAATGAAGGCTCACTCCAAAAGGTTCTCACCAAAGATGAGAGCCTACTAAGTGCTTAAAGGAAATCTACTAGAATTAGACTGAAAAGGTGAAGCCGAATGGAGGAAAATACTTAATATTACTGAAAAGGGTACAAGTCCCAAGCCATAGAGAGCTCTAACTGAGAATCAAGAAACCAAGGATGATCAGGCCACTCAAAGCACAGAACCAATTATCATCAAAAATGTTGAATTGGACAAAGAGGAAATGGACACCACATGCAACAAGGATATGGATGTTGTAGATGAGACATGGTTGAAAACCACTATGGACAATACTATGGACAACACAATCATTGACATAACCGATGATCTAGTAGAAGAAATACATAAAGATGAAGATGTCACTGTTATCAAGGACAAGACTGACAAACAGGACACTACAATTGACATTACACAGGTGAACATACCAGGAAATATGCCAATATTGATGCAAGCCATCAATATACTTCAAGAAAAAGACAAATCACCTAACAAAGATTCAATCATTCCTGAGGATGTAGGGGATGAAGGAAAGAAAGACAACACCGATGACCAGAATGTCATCATAGACACTCAAATTGTAACTGAAACTGACAAGGTTACAAAAGGAGATTCAAAGCAAACAGATGGAGACACTACTAAGAAGGATGCATAGACAAAGGAAGATGAAGTACATAAGGATACCGATGAAGGAGCTAAAACAAAAGATGTCACTCCTGAGGAAACCAAAAAGGTTTCTATAGATAATTTCAAGGTTGATGTGGAGACGTCCACTCAAATCCAACAAGCTGACATCGAGGCACAGCAACAAAAAGAGGCAACACCCCAACTCACTTCATCCAGCACAACAGACAAAGTCGAGAAGTTGGATATGGTCCTACACTCAAGTGAAACTCAGAAGACGAAGAAGAAATCTAAAAAAACTAAGTTGGAAGTCACTATAGATGAGATAATTGAGATACCCAAATGTGACCCAACTACACTAGACTATGAAGCACTTAAAGAGTACGATGAAATATGCCAAAGGAAGGCACTATAGGAGAAGCTAAGAAAGGAGCACAGAGACACCATGGTACTAGAGACAACTAGGGACATCTTGAATCAGATTGTACCTGATGTTGATGTTGATCACAATAAACCTATCCTTGATCAACTAGCCACTCTCACTGAGGTCATCACAACACAGAACATTGATGCAGAAAAGGCAATTGAGGAGAGAGCAGAGTAGAAATATCAGCACAAACTTACTGAAAAGATCAGCCAAGAAGTGGCAGAAAACAAGGTAAAGCTTTCAGAATTAGTAAGTGAATTAGATCCAATAATTACTGAAGCTATTTCCTTGATACAACAATTGAGAAGACTTGACAAATTCACTACGGATCATAGTGATAAGATAGCAAATTTAGATTCTGATCTAGCTACAAGTTCTAAAGGTTTAACCACCGATGACAATGCAATAAAGTTGCATTATGAGAAAATTGTTGAGATAAAAAGGTTAAGGCATGAACTGTGGGAAGTAGAAAAACAATTTAGGGAAGAGGTTACCGAGCTCCAAGCTCAACTTCTACCAAATCTAACACTGCTTCAATAGCACATCAGTTTAGCAAGACAATAGATAGCTACCCCCGAGATGTCTGTAGCAGACAACATCTACGATATGCATGAAAGAATCACACTCGAGCACATGGCTCTAGACAACCTGAAGGAAAAATGAGAGAAGATGATGGAGGACATGAAGTCCTCTCATATTTTTTATAAGCTATAAGTATAAAAATTTTCCCTTAATATCAAAAAAGGGGGAAAATAATGATATGTACAGATGGGAAACTATATAGTACAAAAAAAGAAAAAAAAGAAGAAAAAAAGGGAGTATAATGATATGATATGATATATATAGTACAAGGTGAAAAAGAACAAATTATCATGTGCATACACTTATACTATATCGGCATATGCATAGGGGGAGTCATGAAATGACTAAGGAATATATATGGTGTACATACTAAACATTTTGTTAGTATTTTGCACATATCAGTTTTTGATACTAATGTCAAAGGGGGAGATTGATGACATTATTTTTCCATTAGTATGCAAAGAATATCTTCGGTAAACATACACCGAAATACATGACAAGAGAAAACCAAAAATACAGATATCAGAGATCACTGAAAATTGCTAAGTACAAAGAAAACTGACGACATAGTTTTGTGTGTAAACCAAAAATGCAAAGTGAAAAGGATAAAGAGGAACCCGACAGTGGAACCAGACTAGTAAGATATAGTGTAACTTGAGAGAACAAACAAAGTGGAACTTGAGAGACAGTTCAAGCAAGGAACACCGAGAGACAATCAAACTAATTTCAGAGCATAACCGACCGACATAATCCGAAAGTCAGTTGAAGCCCACAAAAAGTGGATCTGACATCCACATCAGATAAAACATTCATATTCTATTTATAGAGTCTTGATTTTTTTTAAAAACCATTACTTAAGGGACAAGAAACATTAATGTAAGTGTTTTAATCAGTCTAAGTGATTTAAAATATATAGACTAGAAGATCAAGGTAAAGTTGTAAACCTACGATCATAGAGTTAATATTGTTTTACGTGAAACTTAATTAGGTCAATATATCTTATAAATAGATGTTGTAATCGTTCACTATTATGGATGAGTGGATGAATGTAGCCTACGAGCACATCTATGGATCAAACTGAAAGTTTCAAGAACTAGAACAACAAAAGGTAAATTTGGTTATTAAGAACCAAGAACAGAGGCTACTAAGCAACAAAGGTATTATTCAATCACATTAGGTGATACACCTATACATGTAATCTTAAATGGATTTGTAATCAACAATATAAGATTGCATACACTTAGGTCAAAGTGTAATTTTCTTACATTCTAACAAGTGAAGAAAAGTGTAAAAATCCTTTTAAGGAAGGTGGATTTAACCATCCAATTGTAAATCTCTTAACTGATTGCACACTAAGCAGTGTTGCTAAAGCTCTTAACAGAGTAGACTTTAACATGTCTTCACAGATACTCCTAACAGGGTAGATCATCAAAAGTGATCAAATTGTAAGCCTTAATCGACCCCTTCCAATCTGCAGATAGTGAAGAATTTGTGGGTGCCATCCCCACCGCAGTTTTTACTTCCTAATAGGAATTTTTTGCGTTATCATATCTTGTGTTATGTGTCAATTACTTTCATCAATGCTTTTATGAATGATCACATGTTTGATTAAGTTAAAAGAATTGATATGTCTTACATCAAGATAGTATAGAAAAAATGGTTCGATAAACATTTTATTACTCAAAGGATAAAGGTTAAAATATACAAAAGTTTTAGAGGTACTGATTCACCCCTTCCCTCTCAGTACACACTTCCCATTAATTCCAACATTTTTTGCAAACCTTCTTCTCTACAACCTGCTCAATTTTTTCTATAACACTATGGGTGGAGACCGGGTGTGTGTGGAGCCTGATAAATATGACAACTGGAAGAGTGATGGGATGTTCTGACATATATGTAAGGAGGGAGGCATTTTCCAATTCATGGAGCTCATGAATGGTCATGACGAAAGTCTCTCCAAACAGTTTGTTGGTTCTTGGTTTTCTTAAATTTGGCGTTTCTATATGTGTGTACTCTAAATTTTTTTACTACCTTTATGTTATTATCTCATTGTATAGTTGGGTTTGTTAATTTTAGCATTACTCTCATGTTTACTAGTATTATTTTTCTTTAAATGTAGACCCAACATAAATTAAATTCTTAGCTTGCAAATATTTGAAAAGGTTTTAGAGTAATTACAACAAAGACATAATAGAGGAAGTTTAGGAGTACAATTTTCTTACTAACAACGCAAGATCCATTGAGCATAAGGACAATTGATTTGTTATGGACAAAAAATGAACATCAATCAAGAAAGTAGAAGGACAAGTTATGGGTTATTTTCCTCTAGATGAAATCACTTTAAGTGGGAAAACAACTTTCTAATAGTAATGACTATTTGAAAAAATATATGGGAGAATAGAAAAGGGCATGTCACTTCTATTTTTTGTTTTGATGGGAGGACTCAAACTTTCAACTTGGCTAGTGATGAGCAATGATAGGCTAAACAAAATAAATACTAGATGTGGGAGTATGGCCCCGTTTCCAAAAAAATGATAAATTAAGCATAAGGAAAATGTATTTGTACATAGGACAAAAATAAGCATCAAACAAGAAAGTGGAATGAAATTTATGAAGTCTTCTCCTCTATTTCAAGTGGGAAAAAGACATTTCAATAACAATAACTATTTCAATAGAATTTTGGGGGAATACAACAAAGGTGTCAATTCCATTTTTTGTTTTAATAGGGGTTCCCAAGCTTTTCAATATGGGTAGCATTTAAGTAATAATAGACTAAGTCTTAACTTACACATACAACAAGATGAATTGAACATAAAAATAAAATATTAAACCATGAGATACAAAGAAAGTGTTAAATAAGAAAGTAAACTTGAAAATGTTAACATGTTAAAATTAAGATCTAAAATTTAAAATAATTAATACCCATTAAATTCCCTTTGTATGAACAGATATTATTAAGTTTGTTCTTGAGTCTCTTATTACTATGAAGTTACAAGGAAGAGAATTATATAAGATGCATAGAGTAAAATTTAGAATCTAAGAGTATCATTTATATTGGGGATAAATTCTTAGAAGGTGCATGCTATCATATTTCAAGATATGTGAAAAATTATTTAAAAACAAGTTAAATTCTTTGGAAAATGTTATTATGTTTTTTAGATAATATGTTACATTATAGTATGTGTTTCTCACTACGATTTTTTTGAAAGGTTTTCTTAAATTTGGTGTTTCTCTATGTGAATTTTCTTTATTATGTTACTATATTTGTGTTGTTATGTCATTGTATAGTTGAGTTTGTTACTTTTAACATTACTCTCCACTTTGATATTATCAACACTATTATTTTTATTTAAATGCAGGCCCAAAAAAATTAATTTTTAACTTGCAAATATTTGAAAAGGTTTTGTATTAATTGAAACAAAGACATATTAAAGGAAGTTTAGGAGTACAATTTGATTGCTAACAATACAAGATGCATTGAGCATAAGGACAATACATTTGTATAGGACATAAAATGACCATCAATCAAGAAAGTAGAAGGACAAGTTATGGATTATTATTCTCTAGATGAAACTACTTCAAGTGGGAAAAAGTCATTTTAATAGAAATAAGTGATTGAAAATTAAATCGGGGTGTTAAGTAATGATAGGCTAAACATAATAGAGACTAGATTTAGGAGTATGATGAGGTTGCAGAAAAGATAAATTCACCATAAGGACAATGCATTTGTAGAGGACAAAAACTAAGTCAAACAAGAAAGCGGATAGAAATGTGTGATTTTTTCTCTACTTCAAGTGGAAAAAAGACATTTTAGTAACAATTACTATTTTAAGACAATTTTGATGGAACACAACAAAGTTGTCATTTCTATTTCTTTTTTTTTTGTTTTAAAATGGGGTCCCAAGCTTTTCATTATGGGTGACATTGAGCAACAATAGACTAAGTCTTAAACATACACATACAAGAAGACAAATTGAGCTTAAAGACAAAATATTTAACCATGAGATGAAAAGTAAATGTTAAACAAGAAAGTAAAAGAATAGGTTATATTTTTTCCTCTTCTCCACTAATAAGTTTTTGATAGAAAGCAGCAGTAAGAGGGTGTTGTCTCCACTAATAAGTTACAAAATAACAAATAGTGTCATTATAGCGCCTAACTCAGAAATACATAATTTAAATCTCTATCTCTTTATCATCTTTCTAACTGTGTCATTTTTATTTTTGTTTTAAATGGGGACCTCAAGCTTTTCAATGTAGGTGGCATTTAATGGACAATAGACTAAGTTTTTAACTTACACCTACAATAAGATAAAATGAGCATATAGACAAAATATTTAACCAAGACATGAGAAGCAAATGTTAAACAAGAAAGTAAAAGAACGGTCATAATTTTTTTCTTTTCTCCAATAAATTACAAAATAGCAAATAGTGCCATAAAAATCTTTAACTCAAAATACACAATTTCAATCTCTATCTCCTTATCCTCTTCTAACCTTCCACCTAGTACAACTTATCCTATATATATTGTGAAACAATATTATTCTAATTCAATAAAAGAAATTAAAACCAAGAACAAATAATGATATCTATATATGAAAAAAATATCAAGAGAGTTCCAGATGCATCCATTTTTTTATTTTTTTGTGTTGAAAGTTGAGGTCCATATACATACGAGTCTTTAACTTATACATACAACAAGGTAAAATGAACATAAAGACAAAATATTTAACCATAGGTTGAAAAGCAAATGTCAAACATTGAAGTAATAGAACAAGTTATAATTTTTCTTCATCTCCAATAAATCACAAAATAACAAACAATATCATAAAAGTCTTTACTTAAAAAAATATATAATTCCAATCTCTATCTCCTTATCCTCTCTTAAACCTTCCACCTGATATAACTTATCCCGTATACATTATAAAATCATATATTCTAATTCAATAAAAGAAATCAAAACCCCAAAACAAATAAATGAATAAAATATCAAGAGAGTTCCATTTGCATCCAAATTATATCTATGAAAACCTCTAGACACGTACACATAATCTCTCCCACAAGGCAACAAGAACATGAACTTTGTAGCTTAGACGCAAGCATTACCCTCTAGATTAGATCTTGACATCCGAGCCACAAGGTTCAATTATTGTAATGTTCTAACCAATAAAAAAATAAAAGCTCGCTATTATAATAATTGTTGATAATGAAAGTTTGGGCCCCCCCATACAAAGCAATTGTGGGCCAAATTCAATCTCCCTCAAAGGATTGGACGGACTCTAATAATTGGTAGTTTTTATGACGATTTTGACGTGAGAGCTTTAAGAAAAGCATCGAAAGTGGACAAAATTTGAGCTGTGAAAGACTAAGCTGCCACGTCTCTATCAATGATAGAGACTGCTAAGGTTGTGAATCGCCTACACAAGTTGTGGACCCCGCAATTGTGACCCCTTCAATGGGGTCTGATTTTTTTTATTACAACAGCCCTTTGTTTCAGTAGCCCGTGGTTAGTTATTACTATTATTTAATGCTTTTCTTAATATAATAATTAGGTATGATGAAATTTTTTAAATCTGTTGGCACGTGGAAATACAAGGATGGTTGAATCATTTTTTATTCGTTTTTATTGAATGAGTTATTTATATTCATAGTTTCATTTTTATTGGATTAGGAAAATAATTTATTTTTTATTTTATTTTGGTTATGCTGATTTTTATTTTTATTAAATAAGATGGAAAGAATTGCGAGTATTTGTTAATATAATGCTATCAAATATGGGGATATTTTGGGGGGTGGGATCCGTGAGTATTGTTTGATTTGTTTAATTTTATGATTGGTTGGATGGTTGGTAATCATTGTTGATTTTTGTAAAATTTTCTTAGATTGAAACGAGGATTGAGTGTTCTCAATAATGTTTGGGTAGAAATTATGTGAGAAGTCCTTTTTATTTACTTTTTTAACGTGGGATTTTTTTAAATTTTAAAAAAGGATTGAGTGTTCTCAATAATGTCTATGTTTTAAAGAATTATGTGATTAGGTTATTTTTATTTAGTTTCTCAATGTGAAAAAATTTCAATATTAAAAAAAAAATCTTTAGTTTAGTTTTCAAAGGTTTTATATTAAGTTGAGATTGGTTTTTACATTTGATAATATTACAAATATGAATCTAAATATATATTAAGTTAAGAGTTAAGAATCAAGGGTATTTATTTTATTATAGTCATCTTATTTCTTATATTTATGTTGAAGGTGTTTCTTATATAAGGTTGATCAAATTTAGTTTGTCTATTGACGGCGAACATTATAGTAAAGGCATGCAAGAATAATTGAATGATTCATTGCCTTGTTAATCTACTTTACAACTAACATCCATCAAATTTACTACTATTCGTGTTTTTTATGAATATTTCACAGTATTTGTGTTATAAAGGTGTTGGTCTTGATGGCGATTGTCTACATTGTCCCTGACACCTGCGATTTGGTTTCACATGTTAGATCGGCCTCCAAACCATTAATGTCTATATTTTAAGAAACTCTATGAGGGAATTGTTTTTAAAATTTATTTGTATTGCAAATAAAAATCTAACTTAATATCTTTCAATTGAAAGTTGAGGATTAAGGGATGTCTATTTCACAAAAGTCGTATAGGTTGCATTCCTTGTCTCAGCCCTTATATTTTACATCTAAGGGATTTCAACATTGTGGATGATAAAATAAAAGCACATTATAACCCTTATCAATTGTGCTTAACCAATTGAACTATAATCCTATCATCTTAAATAAATGAATATTGAATGAATGCTAATATTAAAAATCATTCCTTTAAACTAATATTTATAGAGTAAACACCAATTACTTAAAAAATATAATCATGAGAAACTTGATTTTTAAAAAGATTAAATTTATATTTTATCTTGATAAAGACAACTTTAATACATACAATCTACATTTGAAATGCATTACAATGTGTTGAATAGGCACACATTTATCTTAGAACTTTTCTTCAACTAAGTTGTTGTGTCAAAGGACATTTAGTGTAATGGCAAAGTCCATGTTGTAGGCACTTAGATGGTGTTGAGTTCAAATCTTCTATAATACAAAAAAAACTAAGTTGTGGTAAGTAGAGTGAGCTATTTTGTCGAAAGTACTAAGGAATTTAAACTTGGCCTAATTGTTGGTATTAATTAGTCTTACATTTAACAAAATTGATCTTCAATAAAGTATTTCTAAAGTAGATTCAAGTTTTCTAGTATGTTAAAAATTATTCAACAAATCTATGTAATATATATTGACCATAAAATATAACAATTATTAAAAAAAATAACATAAGTAATAGCTAATATTTTTTGAATCATCTATAAAAAAGCATAAACTTAAGATCTACTCTAATAATAAAATAAACTAGCACTTTGACCTAAAGGATGTTCAAGGGATAAGCCGATAGGAAATTATAGGTAGAATTTAAATGTATTTTATACTACATAATTAACTATATATTGTAATATAGATCATATATATATTGAATCTATATATAAATTTTGATGAGGTTGTGGCCAATTAATGATGAGATTTGTGAGGAGCTAGCTACATGATCAAGTGTCTGGTTATTATAATGCACTATGTATTAGGGGATCGTACACCATAAATTCATCATAAAGTGTGACTCCGTCACCTTTTCCATCACTCTTTGGAAAATAAAGGATAGCTTTTTATATAATTATCAATCAAACCTTGGTGCAATGGGTATGTCGGAGAGGTGTGGAAGGTCAATTAGGGAAAATTTGATCTATTTTTAGAAGATATTTGTGAAGTACATGAAAAAAATTGATAGATCATTAAGCAAATGGTTTTGTTTATGCCGCACAATTTTAAATTTAGAATTGATGGCTTCAAATCAACTATGCATCCACTTATAGGGATCCAAACATTATGAGAAAAATACCTTTGAATCATGAGGAGAAGAGGATGGACAAAAGGAGATGGAGAGAGAGAGAGAGAAAGAAAGAGGGAGAGGAGAGATGGGTGGATAGAGATAGGAGGATAAAGATAAAGATAGGAAACATGATATGTAGAGAGAGGTATAAAAATTTAGAGATATAGGGGTTGAGAAGTGTATATATA
>MU224270.1:2363577-2378083 GCA_018584345.1 Thuja plicata
TCCTTATAAAGGAAAGTGTGGAGAGGAATGCATCCTCAAGAGCAATGTGGGATAAATCCCTAAAAAGGCAAGTAAGAGGAAAAAGCCCACCACTTAGGAATATGTGTGGAGAAAAATGAGTTTTATTTATTTTTTATTTGATTTATTTCATTTTTCATCAAAAAGAGAGCTTTAAGTGGGGAATTTATTTATTTAATTAAAGAAGGATTTTCTTTCAATTATTTATACGATTATTTTATTTAATTAAAATAGAGATTTTAATTAAATAAGATAATATTATTTAATTAAAAGAGAGATTTTAATTAAATAAGATAAGATCATTTAATTAAAAGATTTATTTTAATTAAATAAGATTATTTCATTTAATTTAAAAGGGATGTTTTCTTTTAATTAAATAAGATTATCGATGAAATGATCAAACCTTAGGAAATATTGAAATAATTGAATTAATTACGATTTGATCAAGGAAATTGATTTGAATTGAAAATGTTGCAAAGCATTGATTGAGGAATTTGATAAATTGATTCTGTCATTTGATAGTTTTGAAGAATGGGGGCCCATAGTCTAGGCGACCATTTTAGGGTGCATATATCTATATGGTTGATTTTCGCTTGTGGAACTTCTTTTGGTTTATAAGTGGAGCATTAGCATAAGACTTAATCTAAGGTAAGGAAAAATATAAATTGAAGGACTTATTGATTAGCTCTTGAAGAGTGGAAGGCTTCAATGCCTTAACCAATTTTTAAAGTGGATTTACAAATTTTTCTTTGAATATAATCATGATCCTTTTCTCAAATACATAAAAGTTACTTGTGTAGTCTTTTACTGATCCATAGTGTTTAATGTGTACCAATTCTTGAAAGTAAATTTCTAGATCAACCTTATCAAATTCTTCAATCAATCTTTGGCAGAAATCTTCAAAAGTAGTGATAAATGTCACTATACCATGGTGCCACCATTCATGGGTTATCCCTTCTATATGAAAAATAAAACTTAACACTTCTTCTTCATACATTGGATTTAGAGATAGGTAGGTGTTAATTTCCTAGATCTAAGCATGAGCTAGACATTTTTGTGTACCATTAAATATAAGTACACAAACCTTACCCATTTATGTTAATGTGATTCCTTCTTGGTTTGATTTTGAATTGGTTGCTTCTTAGTTTGAGGACCATTTCAAATTATTATGTTTTGTTTTAAATATAGTAAATGACAGGTCATCTTGAGTTTATTACTTTAGGGCTTTATATTTAGTATGAAGGATTAAAAAGTCATTAATCAACTCTATTACACCTCTTATTTCACTTGATCTTCTCTTCTTTGTAATAATTTTGGTCGGAAGAGAGTTTGATTAACCCCTAATGTATTTTACCTTAAATATATGATTCTAGAGTTTTGGGAGCATTTTTGACCTTGCACAAATTGCACGAACATCACCATGACGTCTTTGAGTGCTTGAACCATTTCTCTTTGTCTTGTATCTAGATTGATCACTGCATCAAACATGACTCGACTCCTTTTCTTCCTTTGTCAAATGATGTCTCCTTTCATCTACCATCTTATTTCCCACAAATCACCTAAACTCTTGATCCACATGCCTATAGGATCAAGGCATTGATACCATTGCAATATCCTTGATTTGGGTTATTGTATATTTTTATTGCTTTAACTCCATAAAAGACTAATGGTTGAAACTTAATATAATATACACAAATAAATTATATACTCTTGCAAAATGAATAATCAACATGAAAAATCACAATAATTGCTTACAATTATTACAACAACAACAAACATTTATAGTCAATTCAATTTACAATCAATTCAAATTATTTTAAAAATCTCTCTTTTAACTAGGGTTTGTAAAATAAAAACATATAGAAACAAACACATTTCTAGGGATTTCAATCTTGGCAAGAAGTGTCATGATACTCACTAGAGAACTAATTATTCTAATATATCATTTATGACCTTTATTTCAAATGCGAAAATATCCCCAATAAGATAACATGATTGAAAGAAAGAAAGACTTGAATACTTCATTTTGACTAAAAAAGCCAATATGCTTAAACTTCCCTTGGATGATCATGGATAACCACTTCTCAACTTTGATATCTATAAAATTGAGTGCTTTTATGTCACTGTGTATATTAAAGAAATTGATCTATCTACTTGTGCCTTGGATAAAGATAAGTATGAAGATACTATACTTGAATGAGTTTAGAAATTGTCCCTAGTCAAGCATGGTATTAAGACTCAACACCATATATGCTGATTCCACCAAGGTCCTTATAATAGAAAATAATTACTAGAAGATGACATCCATAGAAGTGGTTGAAAATAATATACGCCCTTATAATCTCAAAACTTATAAAGGTTGAGGTCGTAGCCACTTTTGAACCCTAAGGGTAAACATGAGTAGATATTAATTCCCCCTCACATGTCAACCACCTTTTTTTCTTCTTTCATTAAGCTCACTATTCTATATAAATGCATATTTAATTTTCCTGTGTCACATCCATTTTAATAATTGTTCCAGTTAAAAATTAATGGGAAAAACAATAGACACACACATACAACTTGCCCACTAGTTGAATGAACACGCTGATCGTAGGACAAGGACCTATAAACCTTGGACCAACCTTAGGATGCCTCCAATCTTGACCAACATGATGAATGAGGTTTAAACTTGGATGAGCGAAGTGCTACTCATTTAGAACTAGCAATCACACCAATTGAACTAAACCTTAAAAACATTAATAATAATTTTTCAGTTAAGCTTCTTTTTTTGTTTTGAAAATTGAGAGTAAAAGTAGTTACATATAGGATGAGATGAAGTATGGAGGTGCTGCCTCATTACAAAGTTTGAGCAGAAAATATAGCAGATATTACAGTAAATACAACAGATGCAGCAGAGTATTCAAAATGTACAACATCCTAATACAAAATATGGAGCAGTGAGTCAAAAAATAGGGGGGATCATCTTCCATGCAATGTCAGGATGTGGTTTGGTTGTCGATCCAGGTGGTCTACCCAGCAGGTCCTTCCATCCAGACAACGTCCTTCTTCTCTAAAATTCTGGCATTTGGGCTTGTTCATAAGAGGGTTCTTTAGAGTCTTTGATTTCATTGAGCAACTTGTTGAGAGCTACCTCATCCAATCATATCCATTAAATTATATTATAGAGTATACTTTTCTCATCCTCATTTCCATCACACTTATTGATCCCTCATAAGGAAAAAAAAACTATACATCAAATCCAAGAAACAATATTATTGTTGTTCAACATAAAATATGAAAAAATTATACCTAAATTAAATCACTACGCAGCAATATCTATCTTCTTCATCATATAGATATTGACATTTCTATGAACATCACTTTTACTTCAAAACTCAATCAATTAATAAAAAAATGAAAAAGGAAAATCTAAAAATAAAAAAAATTAAATAAAAAATTTCACTATGTTGCTCATCATTAACCATTATTTTTATATTCTAAACCACTCCTTTATCTTTCCCGAAAGATCCCGACTCGAGTTTAATTTACAATACAGCACGGATTCGAGAAAATTCTTCGGCCTGAAAATAAGTACGTAAATTTCTGCTGTGCGCGCCCATAGTTCACTACAGTTAAGTTACTTGTACTCATTGTTTAAATCAACAAGTAAAATAAACAATAATAATTAATAATAAATAAGCATACTTAGAGCCCCTGTTTAATCAACAAGAAGTAAAATAAATAATAATAACAAATAAACATACTTAGGGCGCCCATGGTAAACCCGGGTTCTGTAACGGCTATCCATAATTCCTTTCGAAAGGCGGGCCCAACTGCCCCCACTGCGCACTGAGGACAAAAGAATATTACGGTCGGATTGCGACACGTGTAGGGATGCGGGACCCACAAAATAAAGTATGCGGGCCCCGCGAAAACGACTCGTAGCTGTAAACCTATAAATTATAATGTCCTTCCTTTTCACGACTTACTCCCCACTAACCGGCAAAAATACAAAATTACCAGGATAATTGCGGTCTGCGAGCCTGAGACATCGGTTTCCAAACCGACACGCGTCGGGATCACGGGCCTCACGAACGAGTTAATTATGAGTTGATAACTAGAATCCAAACGACAGGTGTCGGCATGGTGGCTTGCAGCTGACAGTTTTCCCAGGGTTGAAGTCCTGACCGCGGTTAAATGGAGGGTTGGAGTTCAATTATTACACAAAATGGGAGGTGTGTGAGAGACGATTCTGCGGAAATAGCTTTTGTACGGGGAGCACACGTCAGCTAAAATGATGATAACGAGAGAAGTAGAGAATAAATATAGTATTTGGGCAGAGTTTGTTGCAGGGAAGCTTATAATTAGAAGCGAGGACGTTGGAACCAAATACCGATTCAATCCCCCAATCAATCCTCTCATTTGATCTACACGAGTCACAATACGCTATAATCCTCTGGAGTTTGAATCTTCAGCGCAGCTCCGAGGATCTGATAGCCAAAATAGGGGACATTTTCAGGCTGACATAGTTGATTTTTGTGTGGATTTATCAGTGAGGGGTCTGGCCTTGGCTAGGGTTTGTGACAGAAAAAATTGTTTAAAGATCTGGTTTTTGTTGAGTGAGGGTGAAAATGTTTGTTGGGGTTTGAAGGAGTTTTGCTTTTGAGAGGGAGTTTGGGCTGTAGGATGCTGGGCAAGCGTTCCAGGCCCATTCAGAGAAAGCAAAACAAATTCCATCTGATGTCTTCGGAGAACGTGGAGAGAATTCATCATCAATCTGCTGCCAGCAAACCTAAAGCGTTTTTTAACAGTCCCCGGCTCTTCATCGGCTTCAATTCTAAGAAAATAGCGCTCCCTGACGTAGGCGATTTGTCTGGAGGCACCAGAAGTCCTACATCTCCTCTGGATTATAGTAATAGTTTTAAGTCTCCCCGAGGATTTGATCAGGGCGTAGGTCTTGGCATTCTCGCAGCTCTTCATAGCACTGAAAAGAAAACCGCTGTCTTGTCTCCGAAGAATTCTGAGTGCAGGATTCCGGTGAAACCCTGCTGTAAGCCGAGCCAGCCCATTCCCATCGGGTCCCCGAAACCGCTTACCGAGCGGCTGGAAGAGCAAGAGCCGGCGATGGAGTATTCTGAAAGCTATACGTGTATTACGTCTCACGGCCCTAAAACCATTATACGGCAGATTTTTGATGATCCTGCGGAAGACGATGCAAGGAGCAGCAAATGTTGCCAACCGGCGGTCTTTGAGGCCTCCAGCTGCTGCTATTCAGATACTCCAGATTTTCCTGATGAGGATTTTCTCAGCGTTTGTTATCTCTGCAAGCGACAGCTGCGTCATGGAAAGGATATTTACATGTACAGGTGAGTGTATATATGCACTAGAAAAAGAGAAAATGTTAAGTGCTTCCTTTTTTCAATAAGAGCCCTGAAGATTATCTAGGCTAAATTTGTCTGAACAGATGTTATTTATACACTGTTTATCGATAACATAACTGCACATCTATGAGTACACTATTTGAGCCTCGGGAGGGTGTAAGCTGTATTTTCGCGATTAAATTGAGACGATAATTATCTAGATATACGTGTTCTGTAAAGGAAGTATACACAATGAATATGTCTTAAAATGCTGATCCGATATACACAATGAATGTCTTAAAATGCTGATCCGATATACACAATGAATATATGTCTAACGTCACCATGTTTTACAGAGGTGATAGGGCCTTCTGCAGCGTGGAGTGCAGATACCAGCAAATTGTGAGTGACGAGAAGGAGCGGTCCGTGTCCATGTCGACGAAACGCGGTGCTTCGCCTAAGTCGTCGCGTTGCTATCCTGGGAGGGATATATACACAGCGGGTACCATGGCCGCCGCGTAGACGTATATACACTGAATATATACCTGTAGAAAGAGGGAGGGTTGAGGTGGGTTGTTTTCTTCATTGTATTTAGCATGGGGATGGTGTTTTAGAAATCAAAGCACACGGAGAGAGCGAGAGTGAGAGGCGGAGTTTCTGTAGAGAACCTTATTGGGAACTTTTGTGGCCTCAGTTTTCAATATGAGATCAAAATTCAATAAGAGAATATAGATCCAGAGTATATAGAATATATATATGCATATAGAGTTTTTGAAGACTGGAGAATAGTTGGTTCGACTTGGTTTTGTAATGGATCACTGAAAATTTTTGTTCAAAGAAATTCCTGAAAACTGCAGGGTCCGATACATTTCTGACGGTTGTTTGTCGAGAAATTTTGATATAGAAGATGGCCAAAAGCTTGTGAATCCGGACATTTTCGTCCTTCATTGATGTTGAGAGAGGATAATCCGAAAACCCCATAGCCATGAACAAGAAATGTTATTTTTAAGTAATAGCAGAAAGTAATGGCAACTTTGTCCTTTAACTTTTATCGTGCGATCTGGGCTAAATTACATTTTTTGTGAGTCTTTTGTGTACGATCTATTTATTGTATACAAATTTTTAAATTTTTATACATAATGAGTAATTTGTTGTGTTGGTGAATAGTAGTAATAGCAGGATACCTCAGAAGCGTACCAATCGATATCTTCTCTGTAGCTGCTTTCTAATGATCAACTATCTCTGTAGCTGCTTTCTAATGATCAACTATTTCTAACTTAATATGAAATGGTTGTTTACACGAAATGCGGTGTATTTGATGATGCTTTTAATTCACACAGTGTATTTCTGATCTGGCATATGAAGGTTAGAATTGGTGCTGTCTCATTTAGAATTGTTTTTTGTTTACAAATAAGCTGATATATGTTGAGAAAAAAAGAGTCAGTAAGAACAGGTACCATCATAGGGATGGCAATTACCACAACCAAGATTAAGCCAGAAACTTAATCAAGATCAAACCGGAAACTCTAATCATAATATAACTTACTGCATTTTCTCCTTAAGCTCGGGGACACAAGCCCAGGTGGGGATCAAGATATTAAACATTTTGTAATAATGTTATGAGAGGTTTGCATTGATAGTAGAACCGGCTTTATCTAATAAAGTTATATGAGCTGCAAATCCCAATTAGAGTCGCAATACACTTGACGGGTTTGTTCAATATAACAGGGACAGAGGTCACGACAGTTTCATGACGGTTTGCCAAATGAACTATGTTATAAAAGATAAATGCTGACATGTCTGACAGCTTTTAAAATCAATTGAGCTCTGTTATAGAACCGTAGGCTGTGTTTGCTAGTTTCTTTCTTTTGGCAAAATGGAGACCAACTTGGTAGATTAGGGGTACAGAAGTGTGTAAATGTTCTCCATCAGGGGCTTGTTAATGGAATATTTACCAAGGCAATAGGTGTGCTTGAGTACCTCTCCATTTGTTCTCCATCAGGGGTACAGAAGTTTGAAAATGTTATCCATCAGGGGCTTGTTAATGTAATATTTACCAAGGCAATAGGTGTGCTTGAGCACCTCTCCATTTGGACTTATTTATGTTCTCCATCAGGGGCTTGTTAATGGAATATTTACGGAGGCAATAGGTGTGCTTGAGCACCTCTCCATTTGGACTTATTTATCAGGAAGCATTTCAATTTGTCCAAGCATATCTAAAGCCAGACCATCAGAGAGGTTTCTAGAGGGAAAAAGTTGGTCTTGTAGGCTGTAGACCAACGGCAGTACTTGAAGCAGTTTTTTGTAGGGGAGGAAGGTTCGATTTGAAAATTAGGAGGAACAAGCGCGTGCACAACATTGCAGTTGAAATTGAATTATTCAAATTTCACTTTTTCAGTCCTAATGATGTTTAAGTATCCTCATTCTTCTCGTCAAGTATAATTGAGTAGGAGTCATCACAAAAAATGAAATCGACTTCAATGGAACAGTGTTAGTGTGGATCGAGCAGGTTTGCAAACTGCGGGTAGTGAGTCATGATGGGATGGGGTTACAGGATGGGAAATCAAATTTTAGGAGAGGCGAACTATCGTAGAATTTTCTAAACTGGTGTTATAGCTTGCAATCCAACGGTAGCGTTTGAAGTTGTATTTTTATGGGAGGAGTGTCGGGTTTGGTGATTTCGTGATAGTGAAATCAAGTAAGTCAATGTGATGATGGATTATGTAGTATGATCAGAAATGTTAATATGTAAAGTATCATATATAGTTCAAATCAGAACTGAACTATCGTAGAATTTTCTAAACTCGTGTTATAATTGCAATCCAATGGTAGTGTTTGAAGTTGTTTTCTTTATGGGAGAAGTGTCAGGTTTGGTGATTTTGTGATATGTGAAATCAAGTAAGTAAATGTGATGATGAATCATATAGTTGATAAAAAACGGTAATGATAACAAGTATCATACATATTTCAAACCAGAAATGCAAAATTTAAAAATTGTAAACTCTAGAAATTATGATTCTTATAAGAGCTTCATGTTTAAGAGAGGTAAACTATAATACAAGTTTATAGGAGTGAACTGGTGTTGCAGGCTGCAGTTCAACGGTAATGCTTGAAGTTGTTTTACCCATGGGAGTATTTAATTTTGAAGAACAACAATCTGCATAAAATGGCCAGTTCGCAGCTGAAATTGCATTATTCATATTTCACTTTCAGTCTTTCGAGATCTTTTAACATTGCATTATTCATATTTCACTTTCAGTCTTTCGAGATCTTTTAAACCTCCTCCACATACGGTAGTTGGGGTCACAAGATGTGGAATCAACTTTAATGAAATAGGGCTAGTGTGGATATAACAACTTTGCAAATAGTGAGGAGTGAGTCATGATGTGAAATTGATTGACATCATGTCATCATGGGTTGGGGTCGCAAGTTGTGAAATAAACTTTAAAGGAACAGTTGTACTATGGATGAGTAATTTTGCAAATAGTGATTTATTTCATGCCAAAATGGTTGTTCGATGTACACAAACAAAATTCTATTGAAGTAGATTCCAACCAACATGTTTGTGAGCCAAATAAATTAAACTTTCAACTTTATAAATCAATTTCTCTATGCAAATCCAAACATATTAAATGTAACATCGTAACACAAAAAATTATTATTCAAATAACGCATTGAAAGTATAACATTTCTGTTAGGAGTTGATTATTACATACAGTACACAGTCCAGTCCATGTTGAAGGACAAACTCTATTGGGAGTCGAGAAACATGAGGTTCATTGTTCAAATGTGAAGGTTAAATACACCTTCTCGACTCATTGTCATCTGAGGAAATGCTCACAAAGTTGCAGTTGGAAAGGATGAAACACCCGAAACCCTATCAGATCTCATGGGGCAAGGATGAGCATACATTAATGGTGAGTGAACAATGTTTTGTGAATTTGAAAGTTGGAAAGTATTATGATAAGGTGTTTGTGTGATATTATGCCAATGGATTGTTGTCATATCTTGTTGGGTAGACCTTGGAAGTATGATAGACATGCTATAAATGATGGAAGAGTGAATATATATATTATTTGGGTTAATGGTAAGAAACCAATTTTGTTATCTTTGGTTGAAGAATCTATTAGTGAGATTTGTACATCTGTAAAAATTTTGTTTGATGGAAAAAGGTAGACAGTTTGTTAAGGATTTGAAAAGAAATGACATTTGTTATTCTTTGATTCCTAACAAACCGAGTAAGAATACAGAAGATGAAATTCTTGCAGAAGTTGAGAAGTTACCAAGTATAAGGAGATCATTTTAGATAATGTACCTGATGGGTTGCCACCAATGAGAGATATCAGTCACTGTATGGATCTGATTCATGGAGCTAGTTTAACGAACAAGGCTCCACATCGGTTAACACTGACTGAGAATGAAGAGCTTAACTGACAAGTTCATGAGTAGTTGAACAAGGGTTTGATCAGAGAAAGCTTGAGTCCATGTGCAGTACCAGCTATATTGACACCTAAAAAGAATGGAGAATGGCGAATGTGCGCTGATTCAAGAGCAATCAACAATATCACAGTTAAGTATAGGTTTCTTATACCGAGGATGGATGATATAATGAATTGTTTGAGTGGAGCAAGATATTTTACCAAAATTGATTTGAAGAGTAGATAACATTTCATTAGAATCAGAGAAGGTGATGAGTGGAAGACTGCTTTCAAGACGAAAGAAGGTTTGTATGAATGGTTGGTTATGCCTTTTGGTTTAACTAATGCACCGAGTACATTTATGAGGTTAATGAATGAAGTTTTGAAGAAATTATTGAATAAATGTGTGATTGTATACTTAGATGATATTCAGATATTCAGTAAGACTAGAGAAGAGCATTTGATGCATAGAAGACAAATATTGCAGAAATTGAAAGAGGAAAAGGTGCCGATAAATCTGAAAAAGTGTTCCTCCATGAAAGAAGAACTTGTGTATTTAGGTTTTGCTATTTCAGCTAATGGTTTGAAGATGGATCCTAAGAAGGTTGAAGCTATACTTAGTTGGCCTACACCTAAGAATGTCAGTGAGGTAAGATCATGTCATGGATTGACAAGTTTTTATAGGAAGTTCATCATAAATTTCAGTTCTATTTGTAATGTTATGACTGAGACAATGAGAGGTGATAAAAGAGAATTCAAATAGACACATGAAGCTGATAAGAGTTTTGAGACTTTGAAGTTGAAGGTTGTTGAATTACCTGTGTTAGCCTTACCTGATTTTAATAAGGTATTTCAAGTTGAATGTGATGTAAGTGGAAGTGTAATTGGAGCTGTGCTGACTCAAGAAGGTAAACTTGTTGCTTTCTTTAGTGAAAAGTTGAATGATGCTAAAAGGAAATATTTCGTCTATGATCAAGAATTCTATGCTATTGTTCAATCTATGAAGAAATGGAGACATTATTTGATGCCGAGTGAATTTGTGTTGTATACTGATCATAAGGCTTTACAATATTTGGGTAGTTAAAATAAGTTGAGTCAGAGACATGAAATGGGTAGACTATTTGCAGAGTTTCACATTTGTGATTAAGCATAAGAGTGGAGTTTCTAACCGAGTTGCTGGTGCATTGAGTAGATCTTTGTTGGCAGAAATGAGAATTGAAGTTCTTGGTTTTGACGATATGAATCATTTGTATGAAAGTTATCCTAATTTTTTTGAGTAGTGGAGAGTGTGCAGAGCACCTATTCCAAATCAATCAAGTAAGTATGAAGATTATTTCATTCAGGAAGATATGTTGTTCAAAGGTATTCAGTTTTGCATACCGAAAGGATCAATGAGAACTAATTTGATAAAGGAGAAACATAGTAGTGGTTTGGCTGGACATTTTGGTATTGATAAGACATTGAGTTTGCTCAAGGAAAGGTATTTTTAGCCTCAGTTGTATAAGGATGTTCAAAAATTTGTAAAAAACTGTGGAGTTTGTCAAGTTGCAAAAGGGGTGAGTCAAAATACTGGTTTGTATACACCGATTACTGTTCCTGAGAAACCTTGGAGTGATATCAACATGAATTTTGTTCTTGGCTTACCAAGGACAACAAGAGGTAATGATTCCATATTTATTGTGGTGGATAGATTTTCTAAGATGATAAATTTTATACCATGTAAGAAAACATCATATGCAATACATATAGCAGATCATTTCTTTAAGGAGATTGTCAGATTGCATGGATTACCGAAGAGTATTATCTCTGACCGAGATAGTAAGTTTGTTAGCTATTTCTGGAAAACACTTTGGAAGAAGTTGGACACCGAGTTGAAGTATAGTTCTACATTTCATCCACAGACTGATGGACAAACAAAAGTTGTAAACTGAAGTTTGGTTAGCTTGTTGAGATGTTTAGTTGGAGACACATCGAGTAATTGGGACTTGATGTTGGCACAAACAAAGTTTGCATACAACAGTTCAGTAAATAGAAGTATTGGAAAGACACCATTTGAAATTGTTCATGGCACACAACCGAGAGGTATATCAGACTTGAGACATTGCTGGAGAAGAGAAAAGGAGTGCTGAAGCAGAAAAGTTTGCTGAGTTTATGAAGACATTGCATGAAGATGTAAAACAGAAGTTGGAGGAAAGTAATCAGAAATACAAGATTAGTGCAGATAAATCAAGAAGACATAACACTTTTGAAGTTGGTGATGCCATTATGGTTCATTTGAAGAAAGACGGATTTCCTATTGGAACATATGGTAAATTGAAATGAAGAAATTTGGTCCTTGCAAAATACTGAGAAAATTTGACAGTGGAAATCCTTATGAAGTGGAATTACCTGATGAAATAGATATATCACTTATATTCAATATTTTAGACTTGTATGCATATCATGAACCTGAGGAAGAAGTGACAGTACCGAGTGATTATCCTAAGAAACAGATAGAGGAAGTTGAAAAGTTTTTGAAACAGAGAGTAGGCAAAAGTACAAGAGGAAAGGAATACATGGAGTATTTGATAAAATGGAAGAACTGACCGATTGAGGACTCATCTTGGATTTCTCAATCTAAGTTGGATTCATTTCAGATTGGACCTGATACATGATTCGGGGAATCATTTCTTTTAACCTCAGGTGTCTGATGTAGGAGCATCTTGGGTCCTTGGCAATCTTGCTCAACCAAAAATTGTTTGCTTTTGTTCTTTAGCTTGTTTGGAGGTTGCTCGGTGAAGTGCTCGGTAATCGTTGTTGTTCGGTTACTTGCTCTGTCTTACTTTACCGACGGGTCTCGGTGTATGTGGGCTGCTCAATTACTTCTTTCACTGAGTTGGTTTCTGATGCTCGGTTACATTCTTACCGAGTTGGTTGATTTCGCTCGGTTGATCTTCATCGAGTTGTTTATCCTGATTTGGCCGACTTCTGCATTTAATTTTTGTGGTGTAATTAATGTGGGGTCTCTCATTGGGATATGTGTGGACCTAAATCTGGGTCTCTCTTAGGGATTTGAGTGCCAACCTCTTTGGTTGACTCTTGTATATATTTGTTTCTGCATTCTTAGTGTAGGATCAGTTTGGGAAGAGAGGAAGTATTGGTATCAGATTGTAATAAGTGTTAAGATATTTGGATGACAGGTCCGTGACCTCACATGTATGAAGATCATTCTTTAATTCATTTGAATGTATATGGCCAAAATCGGGAAGGCCTTACAGCCCGACATGTATTTAGTTTGATCAATTAATGAGAAATATCTGTTGTTTCTTCTCTCCTTGTGTTGTGTATCTGCAAGCTGGTTTGGTATTTCGGAGTGCCTTTGGCCTCACTACCTACCATCCTTTCATCAGTTCATCACAATCATTACCTCTATTCTACATCTAGCAGACTCCACAAATACAAGTTCGCAACTTTCACATTCCACATCCACACTCATCTTATCAAGAAACAACTTTTCTTTATACAAGTTTACAATAAACAATTAGGTCGGCCTGTTAAGACTTCCCCAATATACAAACAATTATATAGAACCTTGCTAAGATAAACACGGTACCTTACACAAGTAAATATCAATTACAACTTATCAATTATACTCCAAGATCTGTAATCCACGCTCACCATTCTCTAAACAGGTTTCATTGTTGTAGTCGGCCACAAATAGATCTTCACAAGATCACACGCTTCAACTGACGTCACCAAGAACACAACGAACCAAAAATCACAAGTATCATTCTCCAACATGTCTTCTACCACGCCTTAAGCTTGCAAAACATAACTCGTGTTCGCATCCAAGTTATCTCCAAAATTCAGAGACCAACTTTGTCATAATGAGTCACTTTTTTGTATCCAGTCTTCACTAAAAATTTGTATCTTATGCCAAAAGTAAGATCAACCCAAGCGACCTTAGATATAAGATCACTACTCATCACTGTATACATCTCCATGCTCGCATGCTCTACTAGCCCGTACACTGTTCATACACTTCTGTTAGTCTTCCTTGTACTAATGATCTAACCAGTTTCCCTGAGACTTCAACTGAAACATATGTTGACATCAATGACAAAATATGAATGTCAACACCTATCATAGAGCCAATTCCAACAATCTCCCCTTTTGGCATTGATGACAACATATGAAAAAACCCACCAACCCAAACAATATCCTTCTCAATACAATCTTCACAATATCCTCTTCACAACTCCCCCTAAAATAGTAGGGATTTTCTACTTCTAGCACTCCCCCTTTGACATCAATGGCAAAGGGTGCCATATCTATCTTCCTTCTCTGACCATCCCACCTTTGCAAGGTGTAGCTTTTTCAAATCTTCATGCCTTCAACAATCAAGTGCTTGATCACCCAAATATGTTTTGCGATCACTCACCCTGAGGAGTGCAACCAAGCATCAAATCTAGTGATTGATATAACTTTGATAGCCACTGGACTGATGCATTTCTGCATCATTTAGTTCTTGCAAGGAGGGGTTTCCACCCCAAGCATACCTCTAAGATACTCAAAGGCATCTTTTGGCAAAGGTTTTGTGAATATATTTTTTATTTGCTCCTTTGTACTAATGTACTCCAATCTGACTTCCTTTTCTACAACCTTGTCTCTCAAAAAGTGATATTTTGTTGAAATGTGTTTGGTCTTTGAATGCACATAACATGATTCTTTGTCATGTTCACTGTGATT
>MU224270.1:2378133-2406677 GCA_018584345.1 Thuja plicata
TACTAATGTACTCCAATCTGACTTCCTTTTCTACAACCTTGTCTCTCAAAAAGTGATATTTTGTTGAAATGTGTTTGGTCTTTGAATGCACATAACATGATTCTTTGTCATGTTCACTGTGATTGTATTATCACAATGTATAACCACTAGTTCTTCAAAAGTAATCCCAATATCCTTTAGCATCTGCTTCATCCACACAATCTGTGTACAATTTAAAGCAACATCAACATACCCTGATTTAGCAGTAGACTGAGCTATACAATCCCGCTTCTTACTTAACCATGAAACCAACATCTTTCCAAGGAAAAATACACCACAATTGTGCTTTTTCTATTGTCAACACTTCCTGCCCAATCAACATCAGTATAAGCACGCAAAGTAAAATTATCAGATTTTTCATACCGTAAACAACATTCCAGTGTTCTTTTCAGATATCTGAATATCCTTTTAACTGCAGAAAGACGAGTCTCTTTAGGATCTGCTTGAAACCTTGCAACAATTCCAACTGTTTTAGCAATGTCTGGTCTAGTGTGAGTTAGATATTGTAAACCTTCAATCATGGATCCGTATTTTGTCTGAAAAACACTTTGAGATTCATCAGTAGTAGTAAAATTACAACCAGTAATCATAGGTGCTCCAATAGGTTTACAATCTTCCATTCCAAACTTCTTCAACAATTCCTTAAGATTCTTGGTTTGAGAGATGAAAATACCATACTTATCTTAAGTAATTTGCAAACGAAGGAAAAACTTCATTTCACCAATCATAGACATTTCAAATTCATTTTTCATTTCTTTAGAAAACTTCTTGCTCATTTTATCATTTCCTCCAAAAATGATATAATGAAAATATAGCTTGTGTTCACATCAAAGTTATCTCCAAAATTCAGAGACCAACTCTGTCACAATTCTCAGTCACTATTATGTACCCAGTATTCACCAGAAAAATTGTAACTTATGTCAACAATAAGATCAAGCAAAGCCACCTTAGATATACGACCATTTCTCATCCTTGTATACATCTCCATGCTTGCATTCTCTACAAACCCGTGCCGTGTTCGTACACTTCTGCCAGTCTTCCATGTACCAGTGATAACGGGTCTGTTTGAGACTTCAATTGAAACACATGTTGACATCGTTGACAAAACACAAATGTCAACACCTCTCACATAACCAATTCCAACAGTGAGAAGTTAAATGTATCGCCTGGGAAATGAAAAGGATGGGTTGGGTTGAATGGCGTGAGCTCGGGTGGAATGTGAGTGCCTTCACGGGAAAAGTTAGCAATAATGGTGCCACAATTTTGCCCTATGTTGACACTGATCATTGCTACGTGACCTGCTTGATTCATGAAAGCTTCCATAGTGCCAGGAGTAGGAACCTCAGGCCGGTCAACCAAGACCTCGGGATGGACTTGATTACAAGGGTCAAAGGGGACCATGGAATTTCTAGGATCAGACCAAGATCCAGATGGAGGACCAGTGAGAAGATTATGATCCTTTTCCTTTCTCTTTTTCGAACTAGTTTGTGGTGGCATGAAATGTATGACCTACTATGTATGGGAGATGATGAATGTTATGGGTGAAAAATTCTCTAATAATGACTAGAGCTAGATGATGGTAACGACAAATGGAAGATGACGAGGTGTGCTAGACTAAAGATTTCTTGACATTCGGGTGTGAGTTGAAACCCCTAGTGTTGATTCAAATGAATATGATAGTAAACGTAGGACAGACTGATGGCTCTATGCTACAACATAGTCAAAGTAAACCAAATCTCTAGATTGAGATGACATGGAAACTACAATGGATAAGCTACTTTAGGCGAGACTAGTCTAAAAGCGAGTTGTGGGATGATTGTAGATAAAGATGTAGGTGTAGAAACTCAGGGATATGAGATCAAACATAGAAAATGATTTGATTTGATCGATGATGATCTTGGATTTGATTTGGGTATTGTTGTGGGATTCTAATCTATGCAATATGGAGGATATGGGTTATGTGAAATAAATGCAATCTTATAAAGGAGACGAGACTTTTCTCGCAAAAGGAAAATTTCCGTGGATAAAGGTATGATGCCAAAAAGATGTGTCCTTAGAACAATGTGAATGAGGTGGGTTGTTAAGGTGCAGAGCGTATCTGCGGAGGACAGAGTGTATTCGCCAAAAAAGAAAACTGACCAATATTAGGCGTATCTGGGAGATTATACAACATATCCGCAAAATGATGTATTTTACCGATCATAGAGCCTATCTGTGGAACAACGTATCTAGGGTTTCATAGAGCGTATATGTGGAATGACGTATCTGAGGTTTCACAAAGTGCATTTGTGGAATGATGTATTTGAGGTTTCACAGAGCATATCTGTGGAATGACATATTTGAGGTTTCATAGAGTGTATTTGCAGAATGGCTTATCTGAGGTTTCACAAAGCGTATTTGTGGATTTGTGAATCGAAAAGATAAAAATGATGCTTTTGCAGAATGACAAATCTGCTAGATGGTGGGGTTTATGAAATTTTTTGATAACAAGGTCGTATCTGGGGGATAACAAAGCGTATATGAGGGATTCTTAGCATGTATCTTCAAGAAATACAGTGTATTTGTAGCCATGCCAATCTGGAGGAATTGGGTAGCTTGCAAATATTAAATCTTTATTCAAGCGAGCTTTTAGTGAATTTGAAGCTTATAGATGAATTTAAGGTTTTGGAAGAGAAAAACCTAGCGCAAGTCATTAAATTTCCAACTTTTGATGAGAATGACTGGGCTAGGTATGTGTTGAGCAGAATACACATTGAATTCATGTGGTTGGACAAACCCTATAAAATTACCAAGAAGGTTATTAAGACAATAATTGGATTTAATGCAATTGGTGAGATCCATGTGTTGAAGTCTATTGAAAACCAAACTGAAACTTATGCTATCGGATCACAGTTTGACAAGGGAGCCATGACTATCAACGATATCATTCAGTTGGATTTGAGATTTGCATCTATGGTCATTGGCTACAAAATCTATCACTCTAGCATAGATAACTCAGTATTAAACAAAAATATATATTTAGCATATAAAATGATAAAGGAGAATGTAGAGTATGACTGGTGTGAAGTATTTAGAGGTTAGTTGACGGAGTACTTATCTAAGATCAAGGAAATAAAGATAAACTTTAAATACAACACCTTGATCATGTGTCTATTCTTTTACTTCATGGATGATGTCCCTGGTATGGGAAGGATTCAATGGTTTAAAGATAGACGTGTTGCAGTTCAGATAAGACTTTATGTACATGCTTGACATCAAATCTATGAAGCATACACTACGGGGTTTCTTCAAAAATTTCCAAGGAAAAATGCAGTCAAGGGAAAGGATTCCCAAGACTATTGTGGAGAAGTATAAGGACACCATTTGCTTCATGGTTGAGACAGTTCAGTGCCTGATGGAAGCAACAAAACCTAGAACATCTTGGATCATGCCTAGATGGGGTATGAAGTAGATGGACATATTCTTGATGTTTATGCTCAACATATTTTGAGTAAACCTATTGATCCTACAAAGGAGAGATTTTGCACATATGTAGAAAAAGACCTAAAGGTATATCAAGAATTGAGGAGGCCAGTGATAACAAGGAAATTCAGAAAAGAAGCTAAAAATTTAGCATAGAGCATGGGTATTCTGGTCCAGACCATAAGGGAAGCAAGGAAGAAAAGAATGGAAGCAGAGGAAAAACTAATTGAATTTGATGATTGTCCAAATGCTACTTCATCTAGACCAAGGAAGACAAGATGCTTTTCACCATCTGCAAGTCCATCTTAGACAGTAAGTCCCAAACGGGATCAACAAGCTAAACCATCTAGTAAAAGGCAAAAAGAGTAAAGGTGAAGAGTACAAGGAAGTACACTGCAGCAAAGGATGATGACGAGGCTACAAAGTCTTATGATTTGGTGAAAGAGCTAAAGTCTAAGGGGACAAGAGAAACAAAAGTTTCAAAATCAAAGCCATCTGATGAAGAACAAGTAAGAAGATGAAACTTGAATCTGATAAGCATGGTGTGTCATTCAATAATGTTGCAAAGAATTTAACTATGCATGGTAACTTGGGGCCACTTTACAAATTCTTTGAAAAGTTTGATAATAATGGTAAGAGGATACTTGAAGAGGCCATAAAGTATCTGAAAAAATATAATATGGTACTTGTTGAAATAATGTCAGATATTCCTAAAAAGTTGTATGATCTTTTGGAAATGAGAAGGTTGATGTTAAAGTTGAGGATGGGAGAATAGAAGATTGAGTATTAATAAATCTTTGTCCAGTTCCATAGATGAAATGAAACATATTCTTGAAGAAGCTAAGAATGAATTCAGAAGCAAAACAAGAATTAACACATTAATGATTGGGCAAACGGATGAAGTTGTGAAGGACACAAAAGATTCTAAAGGAGATCCTGCTAATGAATAGCTTTGATAATGTCTTAGAAGAAGCTCATGATGATGTTCATGCATCTTCTCTTGAAGTTGGACAGGTTGGGATGAATGTTTCCACTCCTGTAGAAGGTAAAGATGTAGAAGGAAAGAATGAAGACAAAGTTATTGAAGAGTTGATTAAAGATGAAGGAGAAAAGGAAAATGGAGAGAAAGGTACGGTAAAGGATACAGTTGAGGATATCAATCCTCGGAATCAAACATTTTAAATGAAGGAACAAGAAAAGTGACTGAGAAGAAGGTGATAGAAATAAAAGTTGAGACAAGAGACACTGCTGAGGCAATGATGGAGTTCCTAGAAGAAGATAAATTAAGGAATTGGATGATCTAGAAGTCATCAAAGGGCCTATCAATCTAGATGCTCTCTCTCCAATTCCAAAAATGAAGCTTGCTCAAGAAAAGGCAAGGGAATACATTCTGAAGACTCACATTGATGATAATGAGCTTTTGGTCCTTGCATCAGATGTATTGGAGAAGATTAAGCCAACCTATGTCAAAGATCCATCCAAAAATCCATCTGGTCAACTAAAGGGCCTTATCAATTTGGTAAATACTCACTTTGAATCCCTTGAGAAGTCTGCAATGGTTAAATTTAAGGATGAATTTAATGATAATAGACTTAATCAGCTGAATGCAATGATTACAAAAGATAGAATGTTGTTGGGAGCCAGTATGAAAATCATTAAGATGCTTTATCTGAAGGAGAAAATGTTATTAAGGCATGTTTATCATATCCAAAATGTGTTGAGGACATTGAGAAGTTGGCTAAAGAAAATGAGAAGAAATTATCAGATTTGTCTACTTCATTTGATCCCTTAACAACTTTTGTATCTAGTCATGAAGGACATGTTATTGCTTTGATTGACAAAATAAAGAGTTTAATCATTGATAAGGACAAAGTTGTTGGAAGAATTGGTGAACTTAGAAGCCCAGTTGCTCCTAATTTGGGAACTTTGCACAATGCATTGAAGGAGGCAGAAGCATCAATGAATACAAGTGATCCACCCGATCTTCAGAAATCTGAGATGTCAGCCTATCTGTTTTGTGGTCAGATTAAGATCTTAGAGAGTCTCAAACAAGGCTGGGACAAATATTTCAGTTCATTGAAGGACACTTTTGCATATATCTTCAAGTTGATCTAAGTCAACGAAAACTTTAGTGGCGATTATTTGTCATTTGGCGAATGTCACATGTTGGCGACCCCAAAATTGGCAAATATTTTTCATATATTTGATCGACCCTATCGCCCAACATTTGTTAATATTGGCTCCAAAGCCCGGGCCCATCGCCCATTGATTTATTTAATTTTTCCATTTATTACACATTATCACCAATGAAATATAAATTTTGGTGGTCCCCGTAAATTTAAAACATTCGCCTATAATTTCTAAGCAACCCCAAATCGACGACTTATATTCGCCAATCATTTTCCTAGCATTTTTCTGGCATTTTACGGGCGCGTGTCTCTAATCGACGTAATTTTGCCAACTTTATTAATCATGCGAAGGTATTGGACGACCTATAATCGCCTTAGAAATAACAAAAGACGTGTTATAATTGCGCGGGCTTCGCCAAATATTTGTACACCTAATACCTCCCGCCAAATTTGCCAAATAAGGATTACTATAAAAACATTATGATATCTCTATATTTGATCGATAGCAAAGTTTTAGACTATTGAGTGCAACTGCATACTGCATTGGCGAGTCATGACTGCATTGCTGCAATTTAATTTGAGGCAAAGGTAAGTGATACATATTCTGACTGTGGTTTTGAGTTCATTTACATTATTTCGAAATAGGTTTGCAAAAATGGGGTTTCTTTTCCCTTTCGGCCCGAAATACACCGCATGTCGTTGATCTGTGCTCATCCAACAGTCACTGACACTATCGCGGGTCCCATTAACTTGTGGCTTGTCATCTGATGTCACTAGGACATGTGTCAGTTAATCATTTTAAATTATAACTTCAACTTATTAGTTATTACATTTAATAAATGTTTAGTTTTGTAGTGTAGTCCAATTTAGATTTTAATTATACTTAGTTGATGGTTAACTCATGACACATGCCTTGTTTCCATAGTAGGTTTGCAAAAATAGGGTCTCTTTTCCCTTTCGGCCCTAAATTCACTGTACATCATCGATATGTGCTCATCCAATGGTTGACAGTCACTGTCTTTAAAAATGTTACATCTCTAATTAAATTAAATATTTAACAATTAATCATACTTTGAGTAATGTTTAACTCAAACTTTAACATTGAATTGAATTGAATTATTTCTATCTGTATTATAATCAAAATTACATTATCACACATTGACATGACACATTGGAAAATTAAAAATAGAAACTTGCTTTGTCTCTGGACTAATAAAGAAACTTAATCGTTTTAAAAATTCAGAATCTCAGTCTTCAGATTTAAAAATGGAAGTACTAATCCATCACTTAAACATACTTAAATGTCTAATACACAGGTAAAACAACTAATTAAAATATTGTAATCACAGAGAAGTCTAAGAATCATTTTTTGTACCCATAAAAAGAAAATTGAAACGAACTAGGAATTTTATTTATTTTTTCATAAAATTACATCGTATAGTAAAAACAGAAACCTACAAGGCAACTTCTTATCGGTATAAAAAAAAAGTGAAACTTTGAATGTCCATTGTCAAAAGACCAGGGTAACAGGAATGGGTAAACTAGGGATCTTCATCTTCCCTTTCGTATGAGTAGAATTTTCAAGAGAGGATAATCTCCGAGAATTCTTCAAGCCACGTGTAGTCTGACTCGTCAAATTCATCAAGGATAAACCATTTCTGGAGAAAATCTCTCCCAAGCCGTGCCCATTTCCCGTGTCGCGTTAGTTGCTCATCATTGAGGTTCAACAGAAAGGGTTGTCTGGCCACATTTCTGCCCAGCTCCAACAGCTTGGGTATATCTCTTGGCTAAGGGATCCCCACCCCTAATTCCGCAAAAACAACAACATTGACATCGTCCTCTAGGAATTTCTCTTTAAAAACCTTCCTCAACAACATCAACATATCCACCTTTTGTCCTCCGAGGTCGAGGAGAGACACAAAAAACCGGGACGTAATGTCCTTGTAGACGTGGTATCTGTCAACATTCTCAAGGAACTCTCGACCCAATAACATCAACACAACATAATTTATAAAAGCGTCGCCACTAACCTCCCTACAAACGGAAGTGAGGATTTCTTCTGAGACATTGCCCAAAAAGTACCTCTGGTCATCTAGGGATGTGCATCTCAAACGGATTGGTGTGTCCATCTTTAATTCTTGAAAGCCTAAAGACCTAAAAACCAGAGGCATAATTTCTACCACCGGAAGCTCTGACTCTTAATCTACCAAAATCAAAATGAAGAAGAAAGAAGCCAGATTGTCTATAAATAGCCCGACCCCTTGATTGATAGTAGTGATCACAGATACTTAGCAATTAATAATAATTCTTTCTTTAATCGTATTTAATCCATTTTTCTTAATCTTTAATGTAAATATTTCCCATAAATGCATTATGCGTGTGAGAGATTTAAATCCATTGTCCTTAATCTTTCATATCTACATGTAAATCTTTCCCATAAATGCATGCGTACTATTGACAGTTAAAGATGAAAGTTAAAGAATGTCACTGACAAGGCATTTATTTCTTTTCGAGTTACGAGTTACAAGTTGTAGTTGCACTATCCACCGTCCATGTAAACAAATAACCAGTAGTAATCAACAATCATGGTTACGGTGCACTTTTTTTTTTAATTATGAATAGTGCCTTTTCTATTAATAAAATATTAAAGTTACACATTATGATGCACTTTTTAAGGCTTGATACGTGTCATCATTCCGGTGACTTCCTGCAGAACTCTGTTTCCTTCAGAAATTCAGCCCGAAATTAAATTTCAACCATTGATCTAGGATCATCAAATGGTCTCAAATAATACATTTAACAATATAAAACAATGGATATTACTAATTAGGTTATGTGTCTATGTGTGATCAGTTATATTCACAACAAATAAATGTGATATTCGCTGGACGTGATATTGCATTAATTACAATGTTATGTGTCATTATTCTGGTGACTTCTTGGAGAACTCTGTTTCCTTCAAGAAATTGGGCCAAAATTAAATTTCAGTCATTGATCTAGGATAATCAAACGATCTCAAATAAGACTTTTAACATTATAAAATGATGGATGTTACTGTTAGGTTGCGTGTCGATGTAACTTCTCGTGTCGATACCAATGTGTTTAATCTGCAAAACAAGTTATTAGTTGGCGTTGGCCCACATGACACATTGACGAGTCCCATCTTTTGAAAATCGCCAAATAAAATATTTATTTTTCCCATAATTAACGATAGATTAGCCAATAAAATAAATATATTTTCAAATGGCACATAAAAATCGCCAGTACAAATATTTTTTTCCCTTCAAAAGAAAATCATTCGCCTCATATATTATATATTTTCCCCCACATTAATGTATAATTTGCCAGGATTTTATGGAATTTTCATTCGGCAGGGAAATATTCGCCTTCGCCTTTATACTATTTTCTTGATTTGAAAAAATAATTCGCCATCATCAAGAAATTTTTTTCCCCTAAATTAATGTACAATTCGCCAGGATTTTACACTTTTTCCTAGGAGGGGGTTTCTTAAAGTTGTCTCTGATCTAAGTAAGTGAAGTTTTTGTACATAAGTGACACAAATATAAAATTTTGGCTTGTGGATCCCTACCTTTTCCATTGATATCAAAGGGGGAGAGTAGTACAGTGGAAAATGCATATAGAATGTATATCCAACTCAGGGGGAGCATAAAATTTTGGATTTTGAGGAGTTAGTCTTTGGCACTGGTTATGACACTTAGTCATTTTTCACTAAGTGTTGCCATAAAAGCCAAAGGGGGAGATTGTTGACAATAGACACTGCTCAGATACTTCAAGTGTTGTCATTGATGGAAACTAACATCATTGTACACATTTGCATAAATTTATTTGATCAAACCGTAAGTCAGAATGAAGTTTTGGTTAAGTCTAATGAACAAAGCACCTGACAATTTTTGGTATATGGTCTGGTATGTACACCCAGTTCAGTATTTTGATGTGCGAACCTAGTGGAACCTTCTTGAAGGTATAATATTGTTGGATGATATCAGATTTGGTTACTATTTATGCTGTTGATATTCATGTTTTGTCATTGATTTCAACATATGTTTCTGTGGAGAGAACATACTGGTTATTTGACTGGAAGAAGTGTACGAACACTTTACGAATCATTCAGAACGATCGAAGACAAGGATATGAAGAAGGATTTGTTATGTCCTTATTCCTAAGGTCGCTTGACTTGAGGTTACATATTGGTGATGTTACAAATGATTTAGTGAAGACTGGTTTCTGGACTGTGACAGTAATGCTTGATAGAGAAGGTCTCAGTATTTTTTGTATGTTTTACAGATGAAGATGTTTTAGCATATGCAAGCTTATGGGATGACTAAGGTCACATTGAGCAATTTTTTTTGTTGATAGATAGTTGTGAGAATATTGGTGACGTCAGCTATGCCGTGTATTCTAGAGGAGACCTATTTGGTGGCCAACTTCAAACCTGTAATGTGTATTATGAATTGTGAGTGTGGATTGTGGATCTTGGAGTATAATTGATGTATTGTAATTGATGTTTACTTGTTATAGGTACCGTGTGTATCTTAGCAAGGGGTTAAACAATTATTTGTATATTGGGAAAGCCTAATTGGTTGACCTAATTATTTATTTGTGTATTGGGAAAGCTTAATTGGCCGACCTAATGAATTATTGTAATATGGTATATATGAGAGATCTTTTCTTTTGGAAAGATGTGATAGGGATTGAAAAGGCAGAGAAGTGTGAAAGTTGCGAGACTTGTTGGCTGCTGGATGTAGAGCAGAGTTTGTGATAAGAATACTTCATTAGAACTGACCAAGCAAAGACAGTTGCTATCAGACACTTCACTGGATTGTATATTCTCTATATACACTTGTTTGGATTGTAAATCCTTGAGGGTGGCATTAACCTTCTTTGGGAAGTGTGCCTGGGCAGTGAGCCCATTGTTACTCTTGACTCTTAACAAGGTTTGTCCTTTAACATGGACTATGTACTGTAATATTGTAATAAGATCCTAACAGGGCTAAATATTTTAACAGGGATACTATACTCTTAGTACATCATTTTTGGGTGCTAATTTCCACCGGGGTTTTACCCTTAACAAGGTTTCCTCGACAACAAGTATTGTGTTGGCATTTACTGTTTTATCATTTGCATTTAAGTTTTGGTTTATAAAGTTTAAAGTTTAATATTTTGTATCACAGCTGATTCACCCCCCCCTCTCATTTGTGCTTGTGGACTGTTATTCCAAACAAATCTATCATATCCCAAATTCACAATATCTATTTTTATGTTGTGTTCGATTTATGAGGATTTGTATGGCAGTTTCTGGTAGAACAATGAAAACAACAACATGGTAGAGTAGACCCTTATGCAGATCTATCAGATCACATTTGGTGGTGAGTTTTTGAGTTTGAGGATGTTGAGCCGACATGTGGGATAGCATGTGATGAATTATTTTTGGTCCACATTATGTTTTACATGCAGATCTAGCTGGCTATTACAAAATATTTCATTATTTTGTAAAGTGTTCTTGGAGTCAACTTGCAAATGATTAAATCCTATGTAGCGGATATATAAGATTGATATCTTCAATCATTTTTGTGTGCGATATATGTGAAAAGTGTGGATAAATCATGATTTGAGGTCCGAGTCAGAGAAGAGCAAATATATAATATGAAGTGCATGAAATCGTATTGTGCCTAACTGGAACTGCTTTTGGCATTTGTAGATGTCGTGTATGAGTTCAATCTATCTCAGATATGTAATTATCATATAGACAGTAAGCCTTTTTGTAATTTAGTAGTGATCTCTAGGCATTGTCCCTGAATGCATGTGCATTCCTTTTGTAAACCTTTAACATGGTATAATACTTCTGCAGAGTATTTATATTTGTGGGTTCCATCCCCACTGTAATTTTTCCGTTAATCGGGTTTCTATGATAAAATATTTGTGTTATGGTGTTGTGGATGATTGTATGTTGCTTTAGAATCTTCATTTTCATTGCATGTGCTTTATGGTTGAAGAATCATCTTAAAAAGGTTAGAAATTACAGAACACGTATTCACCCCCTCTCAGTGTTCCTTAATACCAACAGAAGGGTGTTCCATCTCCTTGTGTTGGACCTGGACTCCTTCCACACCTTATATTCCCCCTCTTTATGCTTCAATTATACCTCCTATATCTTAGAAAAGTTTCGCATCTCCTATCTCTCAACCTAGTGTGGTTCCTTTCGATCTCGCCCTCACAAGAGTAAATGACTCAATGTTGATTAATCCTAAACCAATCCAAATATCCAATAAAATTAAATGCAACTAATGTGCTTGTGACTACCACCATAGACATCGTTATAGGGATCGTGAGATTTATTCCCAAAATGTTTCCTCCCCTAAGACACCTTATAATGCTTTGATTCCCTTTTCAACCAACCTATGCATATCCCAAGGGAGGAAGTTAATGTAAAGAAAATCAAATTACATAAACATGATGATTTTTCTGTTCATATCAAAGATTCTATTGTGATTATTTTGGGTGAAAAAGATACTCTTGATGATGGTGATTACAATGTTTCTAATATAAATGATGCTAATTCTAACAATTCTGATGATACATATGAGCTTATTGATGTTAATCATGACTTACCCGCTATATTTTCAGAAATGTCATCCCTTGCTCCTAGTGACAAACAAAGTGACTTGTCATTAGAGCATTGTCCTTGTTTGGAACTTATGATGGCTCCATCTTCCATACTTGAGATTGCACTTCTTGTGTGTTTCCCACCTTCCCTAAATAGAAAAGACCTGTCGTGACATTCTTCTATTTGTATCTCATTTCTTCTATATGTCGTATACATGTTATGTTGTGCATGTTCTTTTGTTGTAAATGTGCCTTTGTGTAGTCTGATTAGGTGTGATGCAAAATGATAGCTCCCATCTATTCTTTTCGGTCTCTACAATGTCAACCCAAAAAGACTTTTGTTTGTATCTCTCATGTTATCTTCTTCTATTGTGATTGTAGTTTTTCTACCTTTGGAGGGTGATGCCAATTTATTTTTCCATAATTCTTTATATACACGAGTTATCATATGATCATACTGGCCCTAGAGTTAGTAGATCCCTTTTTTCTCTCATTTGTCACATGCTTCATTGGTTTGTCCTTTCTTGGGGGCATATCATAGTGAAAACATCTTCTGGGTGCATGTATGCTCTGTTAAAGCCATTGATTAGGTGTTAAGGCATTTTTAATCGTTTTATCATGGGGGCATACACTCCACACACACATAAACAATAATTCAATTCATTGCTTTGATCTCTTAGTGGATTTTCTAAGGAGACAATGCTTTCCTTGGATTCATCCTTTTATTACATTAACATGCCTCTATGCATTATTCAGTGGATTCTTTTGGAGACTATTCTTTCCTTAGGTCTAATCCTTCTTTTACAATGAATCCCTTTTGGAGACAATGCTTTCCTTAAGACTGATCCACCTATGGTTGATTTCCTTGTGGATAATAATTCACTTGGTTATCCTTTTTAATTGTTTGACTAGCATTACACATCTTTCTAGACTATCAATTCCATCTTTGCGTCGATCTTTCTCTCTTTGTATGGACCATAGTAAGTCAAAACCTTATTAGGCTAGTTTTTCATGTTTCTTTTCTCTCTCCTTTTCAAGTGTTTCTTCTTTTATCTTAGTTTTGGATTTGATGAGGACCTAAGTCACTTGGGGGCTTGGTGTCTCCTTGTATCCTTGACCTTGATAAATATTTTTCAATGCTTTGATGTACTTTAATGTGAGCATGAGGTAATATCATACTCGTGCTAAAGTGGGGGTTAAATGTACCATCCTAAATTGTAAGAACCTATAATTAGATGCTCAATTAGGCCTTATTTTACTGTTCTTGAGTTTTCATGTCTGTTATGCTTGATCCAACTATATACTACTTATCCTTCTGACATATTCTTTACATTCCCAACTCTTCCACCAAAATTTAATGCATTTTTGAGGGAATATTTCTTCCCAACCAACCTATTCCCTTAGGTTTGCCCTGAAATTCAAATCGAGGGTCCATCTCATTGGTTAAGTGGGAAATATTAAATCTCATTGACTTCCTTCGAGTTTTTAGCTCCAAAATGTTGTGAGGGGTATGTAAAAAACCCACCTCTCCTCATTTGGACATAAGAAAATAAGACAAGAAGGATTGAGCAACCATTAGATCAAGATTTAAAGAGCTATTATTGATATCCAAGTTGGCTTTCAAGCATTCAATTATTCTCAAGCAAGATTTCAAGCATTCAATTATTCTCAAGCAAGATTTCAAGCATCCAAGGAATCTTTGAATGCAATATTCTCCATTCTTGAGAGCTTCTCTCCCTCGTAAAGGAAAAATAAAGAAGACCTCAATCAAGCAAGAAGATCCTTTATCCATTCACATTCACATTTTACCTATTTTCTTGTGCAAGAACATGTGACACTTGCACCAGATCAGATCTAGAAAGTTCAGGACCTCGTAGACAGTCTACAACTGAAAGCAGACAAAAGTGCAAGGAACAGGTTGACCTAGGTGACCTAGTCTCTCCAGCTCTACTTCAAATTTCTTTTACAGGTCAATGACATCCTTTGGTTTCTATTTTGGCATCCTTATTGAGATTTTTGTTCTTTGTCAGTCCGTGCATTCCAACACTTGTCTTTTCCTCCTTTTCAACCCTCTATCTTGCATCATCCATATATATTTCCCTAATCAATTCCCCTATCACGAAGGATCATTGCACCCACTTAGCACTTAAGTCTTACTTGAGCGTAGTGGGTCATCTTCCTTCAAATGTAACTAAGAATTGGTTAGGTGTTGCATTAAGGAACCACTCTAGAACTCCTTATTGCCACCCTAACCACATTATTTTATGTTACAAGTATAGGTGCCCAAAAGTGCTAACTCTAGGGAGAAATGAATGAGTGATGGTCTTATACCACACACAATATTTGATCATGGTGGAGATTAATTAGAAATATCAATGGATGAAAACAATTGAGAGAGGGTAGGACCTCTTATGCACATGGATTGATGAGGTAGAAGGATAAGATAGGGTGTAAATGCATATAGGAAATAAATATTATATATTAATTTTTTTTTTTGTAGACACCTAAAAATATCCACATTTAATTAAATAGATGTATTTAATTAATTAATTATTTTACCATAATTCCTCTATTATTTGAATAAATATTTTAGTTTATTTAATTAATTCTTACCCTCTTCATCTATTATTTAAATAAATAAATACATATTTATCTAATTATTAGTTATCTCTCTCCTATAATTAAATAAATAAATATTTATTTTATTATTCTAATCCCACCTTTTTCCAATATTAATTAATAAATGATCTTATTTATTTAATTTATTATTTATCCTCTTCTCTCTGGTCCTAGCCTTCCAACTTTCTCACATTGATAATTATCCAAATCTATAGTCATGTGACTAGTGTCTCGTGTCTCTTCCTTCTCGTTTTCTATCTCTCGTGTCTCTTCATTCTCGTTTTCTATCTCATCTCTACATGTCTATGTTCATTGAACTTAAAAATGTGCAACCAGAATTCAATGCACCTCTTAATCTCATCCTTTCATCCACTGAAACCTCTTAATCTTATTCACACTCCTCACACCTCTTAATATTAGCCTTTCATCTCTTAACCTCTTATCTAAACCCTTAATTCTTTTGGAGGCTTCTATAAAACATGATTTTTACTCTCATTTGGCTCAATGATAACAATTGGACTATACTTGCCTACATGTTATTAATTTGTGATCTAGCTATCATCTTGTTGTCATACTTGCATTAACAATCAACCATATTTTGTTCCTTAATGTCCTCTTGTGCTAGTTCTTAATGATGAGAGAAGTTACTATTATCATAAAATCTTAAAGGATAGGAGAATAATGGAGTCAAACTTATCATGTGCATGAGGCATATCTTGTTTATTTGTTTGCATGCATTTGTTTTAGAGCTCTATTGGTTCTTTTGATTTGTTTATAGATCTTAGAGTTGTGGTTGGGTTATTAAGGATTTACGATAGGGTTACATTTCAACATACATAATTTGAGGTGACAAAATTCAATAATTCTTCGAATTTATTTATTTTGAGAGGGAAATGTTAGCTATTCAAATAATTATTTAATTATAGTGGACCAAAATATGAATAATTAAATAATAAAATTATTTAATTAACAAAGAAAATGTTAGCTTAATTAAATAATTTTAAATTAGCTAATTAATATAGATAGAAGAACTAGTGAGAAGGTAATGATAAAATGAAAATTCATTAGTCATTTTTAGATGTCTACAACTAGATTTAGAGTACTATAATTCTAATTCCTATCACATCTTTAAAATTTGAATGTAAGCTCTTAAATCGGTCATTGTTTAGATTAGTTCATTTCAGGAAAATTGGTCAATTTTGAATCTTTTTTTGCCTCTTATATTTACGCACTTACCCAAGAGTATACTCAAATATTGGAGCCATGGGAAATGAAGCCATTTGAAGGACTATTGAAATAATAAAAAGAACGGTAATTCATCTATTTACTTTTATGGAGTATTTTTCATCCATAAAGTCATTTTGGCTACTCAATATGAGAGCATAGGCCTGTAGGCTAAACTCTCTCTGGCTAAGAGCCAAGGATTAAGGAATATCCATTCTATCAAATTCACTCGGGGCACGATCATAGCCTCATTCTTATGGTGTCAGAGCCTCACACTCAACAAGCTTGATCCGCAGTGGGTTCATTAGGAACCATTCAACTTCACCAATAGATCAAGGACCGATTAGCTACTATTTAAAAAAAATGATGATAGTGATATTTATTTATTTATACTACCAATAGAAGTGATGACTCATGGTTGATTGATTTAGGTGCTTCATTTCACATGACTCCTCATAATGAGTGGTTTTCTCATTATAGAGTATGTGATGGCGATGAGGCATTTCTAACAGCAATAATTTCCATAGAATTGTTAGCAAAGATACTACAAACCTATTTTTAAATAAGGGTAAAATCCCTTGAAAATGAGTTACATTCTTAGATCTTACATAAAATTTATCCTCAATCTTTAAGATGAATAATATTGGTCTACATGTCATTTTTTGAAATAACGATTGCAAGTTGGCTAGAGGGAATTTAGTACTAGCCTAAGGACACTTAATGGATACCTTGTTTAAAATAGAAACTTTTAAATATTATAAATAACCTAAAAAATAATGTACATTTATCTATTATGTTGTGACGCCATAGGTTGGGCCATATTAGTGAAAAGTGAATGAAACATTAATTAGTAAAAATATGGTGAATAGTTTATTTGGTTACTCTATAAATTTTAATTTATGCGAGTACTATATTGTTGGTAAATTTTTACTACTAAACTTTATTTTTTATTGGGATCACTAGAGCTAAAAGTTTGTTATAAGTTATTCACAATAATGTGTTTGGTTTTGTTGATATTCCTTTTATTGGTAAATTAGATTATGAAGTTTCATTTATATTTATTACTGAATTCTCTATTATTTATTTAGATTTCTTTTATAAAATATAAATTTAAATTGCTCTCTAAGTTTAAAGGTTTTAAAGTACTTTTAGAGAGATGTAATCAAATAAAAATGTAGAGGTCATATGGTTAGATAATATAGGTGAATATTACTCTAGGGAATTGGATAATTTTGTATAGACTTGTAGACATGATATTATTAAAAAACAATCTATATACACCACAATAAAATAAGATGGTAGAAAGGATGAATTATAAATTAATAGAGAGGAGATAGAAGCATGGTAAATAATGCTTAGTTAGAATAGTGTTCTTGGGTTAAGATTGTAAGTATTTCTTTTTATTTAGTAAGTATATGTTTTCATTCTATTTTTTTGATAAGAAAATGTTTGTATCATACATTGTAGTCTTTGGTTGTGAGGTTTATGTGCACATGTTTAAAGAAAAATAATCTAAGGTAGATTTTAATGTTCTTTTCCTTTTTTTTTTAACATCAGATATGGTAAGAATGTTTAGAATGTTTGAATAATATAAAATTTAGAATTCATTAAATTTTAAAAAATGATTTATTTTAGCCATGTGATTTTCAACATAATTAGAGCAAAACTTGGTATTGGATAGTCAAACAAAGAAGAAGACAACATGCATTTTGAGACTAAGATTATGAATCAAGAAATTACATGTGTTGAAGAATAATATATTAGTATTGAAGGTGTAGAGGAAGAAGATTGCATAGATTCAAAGAATTCAAAAGAATTATAAGAGACTCTTACTAAATCTATGAGGAGGTCTACAAGGAAACAAAACTAGTTGATAGGTATAACCTATCACATTTCTATTGTGTAAATTTCTCTTATTTAAATGGATAATGATCCAAGATTTTTAAAAGGAGCTACTCATAAATTAAGATTAAATGGCAATTTAGAATACTTCAAGGCTATATTGGTGGAAAAAGGCTACTCTTAGGTTAATGGGGTGGATTTTGGTGATTTTTTAAATTTTGTATCAAGAAAGAAAATTTGTAGTAGCTATATGTTGCCATTTTGACTTTTTTTTTTTTCTCATTTATAACTCTAAGTTTAGCTCTTTTGAGGCTCTTCAAAAGTTTTTATGTCACCCATATTTGATAAATTTTCTCTAATACTAAAACAAAATTGCCTCGGGTTAAGAAACTCTAAATCTTTAAGATGAACATATATCACACTATTGGATATATAAAATTGTGCTCTTATCTCTCTAGTTTACTAGAAGCGGTTTTTTATTTTTATGCATGTCTCATTTCAATATTTTTGTTTAACAAGTATAAATAGATAGTAAATTTAAATAATGACCATCCTAGAAAGGTAAATATTATTAGAAACCTTTAGTCACTAAATTGAAAAAATATTTGAGTTGAGGATAAATTTTTCCATTCCCTCTAAAAAAATATTTACAATATTAAAAATTGCCTTAGATACTACGCTTCTTTATAGTTGAGTAACGAAGATTATTTAAATGTTTAGCTATCATTTCTAAGAGTATACATTGTTACTAAGTTAATCTCTATTCTATCCCTACATTCTATTGCTATTGCTTATGATTTAAAATAATTTAAAATAAGAACAAATAGACATTAATTTAGTAGGTAGAACTTTTGTATGGAGGTCACAAAGAACATTTTTATGAGACAACTTTACAGCCTTTTGGTGTAAGGATAACTTGGTTTGTAGGTTAAAGTAGGTTTTTATAGTCTAGAATAGTAACATTGGACGTAATATACAAAATTTAATGCTTTCACATTGCAACTTATATTTGTAAGAAGTGAGAAGAATTATTAATTATTTCAAATACATTGATAATTGATAATTATTTGCTAAGTATTATCTTATATATTGATGACATCTTCTTTATTGAAAACAAAAAAGATACGATTGAGGATCTCAAAACCTGTGCTTTCTAGTGCCTCCAAAATGAAAGCTTGGGGGCTACTAAATATGTTGTTGGATTGGATATTAATAAAGATTGGATTAATAAAAATATTTGACTTTGTTATAATACATTGATACTATTTTTTCAACGATTTCATATAAAGGACTATAAGCTAATAAGTACTCCTTTACCTATGCATAGGGATTTTTTAAGAACAATATCCTAAATTAGTTGATGATTTTTAGAATATGTATAATGGTTCTCATTTTAGTGTTACTGGTAGCCTATTGTACATGTTATGATTTGTAAAAATCTACATATTTCCAAGAAGTGGGTGTTCTTAGCATATTTATGTCTAGCATGAAATTATGCGAAATTGTTTGTTAGATATGAAAAACTTTGGATTAAATAGTATTTGTTATTGTGGAATTTGACAATACCAGTAAGTTACCTAATATACATAACTTTGTTTATTTAGATTGCGTTGTTGATTTGGATAACAAGAGGTTTATGAATGTTATGTTCTCACTTTTCTTAGAGGTGTTGTTATTAGATGAACAATAGGTTGAGGTTGTGTTCAAGTATTAGTTTTTAGTGTTGAAATGTGGGGATTAGATGTAGAAGCAGAGTAATATTAGTTTGACAAAAAATCATATGGTATGCTCATATTAAATACATAAATGTACAATATCACTTAGTTCATGAGATGGTTAAAGATGTTAGGGTCAGGACAGAAAAGATTGAGACTTTAGATATTGTTGTAGGTTGTCTCATAAAGCTAGTGACTACAAACATGTATGTTATTGTAGAAAGGTTATGGGAGCACTTAATTCATTTTTTCTTAAACATTCTTCTTAAATCTTTGTAATGTAATGTGAAGATTATGTGTGCTATTCATCTTGTGAATCATAAGTCTTGACTATTATAATCATTCATGTAGATGATACAATGTTTAATTTGTAATATTCACGAAGTGGAAAAATGAAACACTCTGGGGGTGGGCCATTATTTATTTAGTATTTATTCTATGCAGTACTTGAATATTGTGTAAGAATACATTGAGTGTGAAGGTTACATAAACAAGTCAAAGTTGAGTGTTAAGGAGAATCTTCCTAAGATAAGTGTTATGACATGTAAGTATTATCCTCGTAGAGCACGTAGGAGGGGGGAATTGGTCTTCATGATCATTCACAACAAAACATGTACGACCTATAAGCAATGAAGAGGTATAAGATAAGTTACTATTTTGAAAATTTTGAACGATTTTGATTCTTGTTTTGGGCCAATGATTTTGATTCTTATTTTGGAAACCATATACAATTTATAGTTTTTCATTGTATATGATTGAGGCATGACATATTTGATTTTCTAGGTGCTAGATTACTATGACATTGAAAAGACAGGTGGATTGTATAGATCTATTAACATTGTTGAGATTAACACAAGCTTCAATTTCTTTGGCGGTATAATTTTTTTCTTCTTATATAAATTTGGTTTTTTTAATGTATAGTTGATTATTTATGTTACATTTCAATTTAACGATTTAGCACATGTTTTTAACTAGTTTAAAATCCTATCTAGCTAATATTTCTATTGTATCTTCTATCACGTGTATAACAAATTTAGGAAAATATATGAAAATATGCATGCATATTTGATTAAGGGATATAAATGGGCGCAACTAGATAAATAACAAAAAAAATGAACCTTACTTCACACAATATCATATAATTTACAAATACATTATATATTAAATCATTCTTTCATAACAATTACTCAACTAAATAGATGTTATTAAAAATATATATAATTTATAACTTAAATGAATATAAAATGAAATTAGGGGAACAAACCGAGTAGTTGACCATGTTCTAATGACCGTTCACTCTTTGCGCACCCAATTCTACAATTACTAACTTCAAAGAAACAAAAAAAAAATGATGACTATAAGCCCATTAATAAATTTCACATGTACTAATAGTCCCTCACTTGTACCCCCACTAGTCATAGTTTGTATTTTAATTGGACTTGGGCAACTTTATTAGTTCTCACGATGCTATGGGGCATTTGTGCATGAGTATTGACAATTTTTGAGGCAGATGTAGTGTGTTGTTATTGGAACATCTTTAGGCACACTTTGAAATAACCATGCGTTGTTTACTATGGCATAAGAGATCCCTCAACATACATTGTTACTACTGAGAAGCTAGAACAATAGCTACAAACAATTCATATATGAAAACAACCTAAAAAAACACAGTTCACTCATATATAAAGACAACCTAAAAAAAAAGAGTAGAAATCAGATATACAATATATGATCTACAGTTACACATTGTTAGCTTAGCTATACTAGATATATACTTCCCCTATATATTTTGATGTAGCACAAATGATTAATTTAATACCCAACTCCAGAATTTTGTTTAAAAAAACATCTCTTCTCTCTATCTGTGCGTGCGTATCATGGCTAGCAATTATTATTATTAAAAACAGTCGGGGCAGATCTTCAGCAAAGACTGTGCAGAGAAAGGGTGGAGATTTGATTTGACAGAATTGTTGGGTCTTTATTGCCAAAAATTAATTGAGTTTAAAGGAAGAAAAGACAGGTAGAAGACGTGACAGAGGCGTCATGTGAGTAGTACCGTTGTGCAGTGGATAAGATAGGCCATGTAAACATATATTTAATTCTCTCATGTATATAATTAATACGTGGTGTGTCATAGAAATATGGGAAGCTTGGGAGTACTTCCATGTTAATCAATTGGAAAAGCTCTGGTTAAGTGTGAGTTTGGAGTACAAAGTTTACCCAATTCACGCAAATCAGGAAAACGGCGAGACACTACCTAATCTGATGTTTAATACTTTGCGTGCTGCTTTGCACTGCTTTTAGTATTCTTTATTAATTACTCATGAATGTTCTTGAAATTGCAGAGAAGACAGGCTAGAATTGGGGAATACTGAAAGTCAGTGTTTTGGTACAAGCAAACAACAAAAGTGAAGTCTAAAATTTATATTCTCTTTTAAGTCTATTATTTTCACAAATAGATCAAAGAAAGTTTAGTATCTTAGATAACAAATCAATAACATATTAGTATTAGTATTAGTTTAAGCATAAGAATAATAATGATATCATGTAGTAGCAAAAATAGATATATCAATAAAGTCAAATCATAATACTGTTGGAGAGATTGAACTATGTTGAAGAGATTGAAATTACACAATCTATTAAGATTGCTGTTTAGTTTCTAGATTTCATTGTGTAGGTTTTTGTTGGCATTAATGTTTCGAATCACACTCCATGACCAATCATCAAGATGAGAGTGCTCTGGGAGTAAACTCTTGATGACGGATCATGGAGTGTGATCCGAAACATTGATGTAAACAAAAGCCTTCACAGTGAAATCCAGAAACTAAGCAACGACCATAATGCTGTTGTTAGACAATTTAAAGACTGCTTGTTGCTTGTTCCCTATTTAAACATAATTTGTAAGAAAAGGGTACAAAGCACAACAATATAAGTAAAATACAAAGAATAAGTTATATCATATAATAGCAAAAATAGAAACAACAAGAAGGCCAAATCATAGCGTTGATGTCGGGAAATTAAAGATTGCATACCAAGTGTTCTTGTTCGAACATTCTTTTGTTGGGAAGTTAAATATTGCATGTCAAATGTTCTTGCTAAGACATACTTTTTAAGAAAAGGGTACAAAACACAATAATACAAAATACAAAGTATAATAGTTACACCATACAACAACAAAAAATGCTACAACTACAAAACCAAATCACATGTTCCATAGTATTATTGAACAATTTAAGGATTTCCTACTATGTTCTATGTTTGAACATACATTTTAAGTGATGGCTACAAAATACAACAATATCAATACTCACCTTTATATACATTTTAAAGATTGTTTGTTTCCTTCTTGAAAATACTTTTGAAGCAAAGAGTACAACATTATAGAGGAGAAACTTACACTTCTTTTTGTCTTGTTTTGCACTCTTATCCTACCATAAAACTAGATTGATTTAAATCATTAGGGCCTTTCTCTTCCCTTCTTGAAAATACTTTTGAAGCAAAGAGTACAACATTATAGAGGAGAAACTTACACTTCTTTTTGTCTTGTTTTGCACTCTCTTTTGACCTTGTCATAAATATATTATCTTTATGCCCAATTTGTCCTATTTTGTCCATACATTGACCATAACTCTACACTTAACACTTTGAGTGTCATTATCCTACCATAAAACTAGATTGATTTAAATCATTAGGGCCTTTCTCTTCCAATAGATATCTATCCAAATTTGTCTCTTAGGGAGTTTCGTGTCCACAATTTTATTTATCCCATCTTTTCAAATTAGACTTGAACTACTCCCAAGTTCAACAATCTAGTTTTTTTCTTAAAAAAAAATTAACAATCTTAGAAATTGACCATTTTGGCTTGTGTGCACAAATTTGAGTTAAGTAGTTATGATGTGTACGAAAGGACAAGCCCTAGGTCATTAGTGATAATGAGACATCAATAAAAAATAAAAAATAGAATTAACACGTAGACCAAGAAAAATATCAATCAATAATCATAAGGCTTACATTAACATTCCATTGATAGATCTAATACATTGATTTATCATTGTAGCAATCTTGAATTTTTTTATATGGTGTTTTAAAAAAAAAAACAAAAAAACATTGACATAAGGAAACAAACCATTTTTAAGAAAGATATAAACATTCCTATAGAACACAATAAACCCCCAAGTTACATGATGTCCTTTGTTTCAAATATAGGTACGCACAAATAAGTTTTCTAGATCAAGAGGCATGAAGAAAAATATCCCATATACAAGACATAATCACACCACAAGAACTAGACTAGCAACATAATTTTGTCTAAGGCACAAAAAACTATCATTAGCTTGCTTTTATTATCTAAGCATAAATCTAGAGTTACATTTGAATTCATTCAAATGACTTCTAGTAGTTTACTCAACCCCGTTACAAAATCATTGGTCACGCTTGAAATAGCTAATTGCAACTTATCTATCTAATTCATTTATAACTACATGTTTTTATCTCTTAATTTAGGTTTGGTTCTTCGTTAATCAATATACACTAAATTATTTGTTGATTAGTTTCCCTACATTTTGTTGAACCCATGATTTTGAGCTCATCGAGGGGTTTTCCATTAAAAAACTCTTCTATTTTGTGAGTTAATACATACAATACTTGCCCTGATTTTCCTATCCTTTGAGATTTTTTTTAAAATTCGTGTGAACCTCTTGATTTATTTAGAAGTTTTCCATTCATTAATTTCACCTTGTCGATCTCTTCTTGTGTATGTTTTAATTGCTATACCTTAGTCATGGTTGTATTCTCCCCCATTCTAAATAAATCTGCCACCTTTGCTAATATGATTTATGATAATATCACTTTTTTAATGACATATGATAGTGATTTAGCTCTTAGTATACCCCTATATTACTTTGATATATTTAGGGATATTTACTCATATGATAATACTCAATCTCTTATAAATTCATGATGTTCCCAAGCATGATGATTTATCTTTTATGCATATCATAATAGCCTTCATATATATCATTTGACACTCTTATTGCATGTACCTAACAATGTATTGTCTACCAAAACATTGTCTCATCCTACTCATTTTTTTAATTTAATAAGGAAGTCACATATACTGATTGGGTAGTTTTCTTTCCCATTCACAGATGTTTCCATACATAATTATGTTGATATTTCTCATGTAAATCATAAAACTCCTATGGATATTATTAATGCTTCGTTATTTCATGATGGTTTGGCTCATATTGTTTCTAAATAATATTTTAGAGAACAAATTACATGCATATTTAGTGGACATGAATATGCACATTTCCATATTAGATCATTTTGTCTTCATTCCATGAGAATATCTATGGTATTTTCCTAATGATTGCATTTAGAGACACTTCAATTGATAGAGAATCCGAGTGGTCTATCTAAATCATGTTTATTATATATTATTCCATGTTTTATCATAAACTTTTATATATTGCTTTATTATTCATAACGATATATTATGGATTCATCTATGTTTTTGAAATAATACATCTTTAGATGCTCATACTTCATGACATAATGATAACATACATTGAAATTGAATTTATTATCACGTGTGATTCAAAAAATTGTTTTATTTGGTACTCTACTAAAAACCCTAATTCCAAATAGTGCTTATACTTTATTTTAAGACACTTGCATATTACTAGTGGCTACTCTCTTATATTATGATTGGTTCTCCTAACAAGGTTTTTTTCTTCTAGGTATTCATCCTTTAATACCTAATTGTCTATTAAAAATACATTTGTGCATTTACCATTCTTTAAATATTTGTATGTACTAGGTAATACTTATAAATAAAAGAGGTTAAGAGGAGATCAAATTTATGAAATCATGATCAAAACCCTTTTCTCTTGGAGAAAATAGAGTTGTAGTTTTTGATGTCACAAAATTTTGCACCCTTGCCTGACGTGTTACCCTCAGGCAACCTTGTGAAACATGGAAATAGCCTCCAAGTGTCAGACTTGTGCATGTGGGGCTGAATCTTCGGAGAAGGCTGACTCCCTTTCCAATTTGAATGCAATGTTGAACCAACCCAATACTTGGAACTAATTCTAACCTATTCTAATAGCTTGCAGAGAAAAGGGGAAGAAGGAATGTAGAAATGTAAAAAGGGAGGTGATGCACCATATTGAAACTTTGATCTCCTTCTGCCTATGACCGCACAAAACCTCAATAAAACTAACCACAACACACAATTTCTTGTGTTTATCATCTCCTAGAACAACATGAAAGTTATAACTCAATAAAACTTTGAAAGGAACCTAAACATTCACAAAACAAAACATATCCAGCAAGATAACACAATCATACAAATTGGGAACAAATAAATTTGTGCAAGATATTTGGACTTAGAAATAGATAGACAATAATTTCATTAAAGGAAGGCAAGGAAAGTTATAGTTGCAAAAAAACATATAATTATGTAAGAGAAACAAGAAGAATATCCTAAAATATGTACAAAATTTATCTTTATAGATCATGCATAACTGAGGTTTTCAATGGGTACCAACTCTGAACTAACCAAAGTAAAGATTCAGAACAACAAATTAATGAATCAAATCACAAAAAATGATCTATGTGTGTATATCTGATCCATGAAGTAACATAAAGAGGCCAAAATAATGCATTTATTAGATGGAAAGGACAAATCATACCCCTGCAAGTAATAACTAGGAAAGGGGATGCATTGGCGTCTCATGTAAAAGTCAAGAATAGAAGATCTACATTGAATACTCTATCCTTGGGTCGTGTCACAATCACTAGTAAAAAATCCCATCAGGTTTTAAAACACACAACATTTTCTCCAAAAGAACATATTGAAGAGACACCAAAATGTCACTCCGATGGAGAAAACAAACAACATTGTCCACACCCCTATCGATGAAAGTGGGTACTTTGATGAAACACAAAGCTGCTTGATAGATCACCTAACTCCGCCGCAAAGACCATGTTGATGAAGGTGAGCATAATTACATAAAAAATGGCTTATCAATGTAACTCATGACTTTGATGGAACGCACAAACACTTCATCAACCACTGAAGCTGCAATGAAAAACTACTATCGATTAAACAAGAGGAAGTCTCGTCGATATTAGATCTTGTCACAGTGTGAAAATACACAACATTTTTTGCACCCCTCCATTAGAGAGGAACATAAATAACTCTTCCCGATGAAGAACTCTCCCACTGATGAAAGCACACTGCATTGTATAATTGACTTGGGGGAAACATAGTGTTTTCAACAGATTGCCAAAAATACATGATGTTTTCACGAGCCTAAACCAGTGTATAAAATATATTGTTGCCACCTATGCATAAAACATACTGAACTTGGCCCATGAAAAGTCTCTCAGATCAAATATCTGTGATGGGATAATGGTGGAAAAAATGGCCAACTATTTTCTTGTGGCCTTAGAAAAATCTCCATTACCAGATGGTTTATCTGCTCTTTTTTACCAAAAGTGTTGGGACTTTATTGGTTCAAATGTGTTGGAAACACTAGAAGAATCTAGGAAGAGTGGTGATATTCTCAAGCAATAATGCTACATTTATTGCACTCACCCCAAAGAAAAGTTACCCAATTCTATTTGCAAATTTCAAGCCCATATGATTTAGTAACACAAATTTATAAGATATTTGCAAAAGCCATATCAAGCATATTAGAAAATCTAATTTCTAAAATTATATCTAAAGAACAACGATGATTTGTGACAGGTAAGGAGACATCCGAGGGAGCTTTAGTTTCTCATAAAATTTTTCACTCCATCAAACAACATAAAATTCAAGCCATGATTATTAAAATTAATATGCTCTGTATAATATCAAATGGTGAGCAATGCTAAGATGTAGATTACTAGAACCAAGTCCTACATACATTGGAATACAAACCGTCATATAGAAAATCTAATTAGCACAACCAAAAGGAGGATGGGTGCTAATGCAAGGTCTATTCTTAATGGGCATTTGAATCCTTAAGAGATATGATCTGATAAAGTAAGTGCAAAGGAAAATAAGGAACAATAAGTGCACCTAAAAACAAGATGCAGAAGGTAGGACTTTGAACCTGAATTTGACTGTCGCTAGAATCTCGAATTCTATTGTAACTTTAGATCAGGAAGGCGGGGACCTGTATATTTCTGCACCTAAAATATCACTAAAAATGGCAAGGACAAGTCAAATTTTTTGGAACAAGTTGACTAGTCGACTTGTTCTTGGCAAAAACTGATGAAACTTTCCAGGGGTCTGCAAATGCACCTGCACTACCCAGATCTAGAATCTCATCTCCAAAACCTGTTCCCACACATAGAAAAATAGGGAAGAAGGTTGTGGAAGGGGGTTTTCCTTAATCAAACCCCCATTTAGGGGTCAACCTTGAAATTGAATTGAAATTGTCGAGATTGATGAACATCAATCTACCCAAGAACACCTGCATGCAAAACTGCTACGAGAATGAAGACAGAAGATAGAAGAAATAGAAGCTATGGTGGCCGATAGGCCAGAGATTAAAAAAGCATGTTGCAAGAAATGATATTCTATTAACAACAATAAAGAAATTACAATCTCGGTATCGAAATACAAAGAGGACAATCCTTATAAAGGATGTCGAAACCCTAAAAGGGAAACAACTCAGAAAAGGAAACTTTCCTAAGTCTAACTTAAGCACTAAGGAGTAATTACTAAAGATTACTCTAACACCCCCCCTTAAGTGTAACTTAGGGAGAAGCAAAACTGCTAAACTACTGCAGAAAGCAGGAAAGAAGGGTCCCGACAACTAGGCCTGATCAGGTACCCAAAACATAAAGCAGAGAGATGTCCCAGAGAAAGGAACAAGAAGAGAGCAAGAAGCAT
>MU224270.1:2407878-2425044 GCA_018584345.1 Thuja plicata
GAGCGGCGCGGCGGGAGCAGAGCCGCGGGGGGCGGCGGGCGGCGGGGGCCGCGCTCGGAAGTGGCCACCGCAGGTGGCGGAAACAGTGAGTAGAGTGAACGCGCACCGCCGGAGGCCGGGCCCGGGTGGGGCGGAGGCGGCCCGGCGGTGGCGCGTTTTAATTAACACTGCGCGCGTAACAACACCATTAAAAAACATTAAAAAACTTTTCATTTTTTAATTTTTTTTTCTCGATTTCCGTGCCCGTACGGCCCTGGGAGGCCGAAAAAATTCTCCAGAGGCCCCGGTGTCCAAAATGGACGAGCTTTATATGGTTTCTGGGGTTTTTGGGCCTTCTGGACGCAATGGTGGTGTCCGTTTGGGCCCAAAGTGCCTCCAAAAATAGAAACCCCCCAGAATCACTAAGAGAAGCCGAAAAAGCTTCTGAAACCCTCAAACCCTCGAAGCTTCAATAAACTACGAACAGCCGGCAGCAAGATGGCTCTGATACCATGTTGAGATTGATGAACATCAATCTACCCAAGAACACCTGCATGCAAAACTACTACGAGAATGAAGACAGAAGATAGAAGAAACAGAAGCTATGGCGGCCGATAGGCCAGAGATTGAAAAGGCATGTTGCAAGAAATGATATTCTATTAACAACAATAAAGAAATTACAATCTCGGTATCGAAATACAAAGAGGACAATCCTTATAAAGGATGTCGAAACCCTAAAAGGGAAACAACTCAGAAAAGGAAACTTTCCTAAGTCTAACTTAAGCACTAAGGAGTAATTACTAAAGATTACTCTAACAGAAATTGCATAAGGGAGGATGAAATAGAAGCTATATCTGAAACATATATCATTTTATACCTTGATGACACAATGCTTCTTTGGATGTGATAACAAGTGTTGATGAAATAGATTGTAATCCACAAAAACCTAATAGGAAATCATGAAACCAAAGCATTGAATGGTGAATGTTGTAGTTTTCCACAATGCTTGATGAAGAAGAAGGATTGAAGACTTGGATGCTTGATGAAGAATAGATCTTGAACTCCAATTTTGTTTGATTTTTCATGAATGCTTCAAAAATTGATATGGAATGATTGCACTTGATAGTGCATCTTTGAGGCTAGTAGTTTATGTCAAAATGATGAGAGACAAAGGTTTATATACTAAATGCATAATCTCAAGGATTGAAACTCAAGCAGGATGACCAAAAATAAAAATCTTGAAGGAAAACCCCACCATCGGGGTGCAGGAAACATTTGGGCCCAAAAGCCCAAGGACAAGTTGGCTAGTCAACTTGTCCCAGGGAAAATTGGCTAGTCGACTTGTACTAGGAAAAATGAGCTCAATTTTTATAGGGATGTCGGGGAGGGTGAAAAGAAGCAGGAGTAGAAAATACAGGCTGCTGTGAGGTCAGACAGGATCCCAAAAGCCAAAAATAAATGAATAGGTCCTAGGTGAGGAAATGAATTATTTAATTGGAGGGAAAATGGAGGAGCACACTTAGAAATAAGGGATAACCTCAATTTTTGAAGAATAGTTTTAATTTGAAGGTCCGATAAGTGCTCAAATAATGTGAAATCAATATGGACCCATACATACTAAAATGGGGCTAAAATGATCATCTAATTAAGGGTGATTACTTTTTAGGATGATATATTTAGCCCCCACTTTATCAGGAGTATGAGTCCACCTCATGCTTACGGTCAAGTAGAAGAAAGAGAGAGAAAGATGAAGATCATGAGTAAACTGCAAAGAGATAAGATATCACTAAGTTTAAGGAGACAAGCCACCAAACCAAATATCTTAACTCATACATTCATATGCAAGGACACATAACAACAAAATCCTAAAGCTTACTAAGATTCCAAGTCAACAGGTTGAAGAGACCTTGCTAAATAAAATATTTCAACCGCTAGCATTATGCTCAGAAATCTATTGAAAAGAACAAGTGGTCACCTAAAAAGAGAAAGATCACACATCAGAGATAAGAAAATACTCCATAATCTAACCCACTAGCATAGGTATGAGAGCATGGAGGGAAAGAGAAGGAGACCATAAATCCAACTGGCTAGCAAGTTGTGTTAGGGTTGGTGATTCACGGGAGAAGAAGAAGAAAGGAAGGAAAGGCTAGCAAACTATGTTATGCTAGTTCTACTTATCCAAAATAAAGAGGGAAGGAGAATCAATGGTCTATAAAGTTGTGTTATGCTAGTCAATTGTACCTTGAAATATTTGCACACAGGGGCGGCTTGATAAAATTTATGCTTAGGGGTGGCTTGAAAAACTTTGTGCTCAGGGGAGGCTTGAAAAACTTTGCGCTCAGCGGCGGCTTAAAAAACTTTACACTCAGGGGCTGATTGAAAACAAATGTGCTCAAGGGTGGCTTAAAATTGTTTTGCACACAGGGGAAACTTATGGGGATCGGTCCTACAAAAAGAATTATCTCCATAGGGATCCAAAATGGATGATCAAATTACTATGGAAAACATTGTCTCCATAGGGATCAATAAACAAAAAAGTTTCCTAATATACAAGGGAGGTCATATATATGCCCCCTCATTATGATGGAAACATAGGTGACATCGTAAGGAAAGATAATAAAGGATATCTAATTCCAACAATAAGAAGCTATCCTTAAAGAAATAATTTATGCCATAAACTTTGACAAGAGTGACAATTCTTGTTAGCTAAGAAAATAGATAATCATGAAAGGATATTCCTCTTATGGAAAGAGACCCCTGAAAGGAAGATATCTTGGGTGCAAGATATCTACCTATTGTCAATCAGGGTTACACCTATAGTGAGATACAAAATCTAGCTATCCCGTTGGAACATGGAAATACTCTTAGGTTGTGGGTATCCTATGGTGAGAGTGAATCTTCAGGATTAAAAAGGTTGGTTCCTTTTGGTACTCACCTATACTAAACTTGGACGAGAAAAGGGATAAGAGAGTGCATGTGAAAATGGAAATTTAAAACTAAAGGATGATGCACCAATGTAATAATCTATTTTGTAGCTAAAAACCTCATAGACTTACTCATAAAAAGAGCACTTAAAACTCACAACTCAATCAGACAAACCCTGCAAAAATGACTCTTATGAAAGGTCCTGGTATTCTAATATCTGAAGAGGGAAAACACTAGTGTTTTCTCAGATTCAATATTAAAAGAATAAGACACAATCACAGATCTGCACCATGGGATATCATATTCTGTGTTAAAATTGAAAGGATATGGATTAAAAAAAGGTGAAAACACAATATTTAAATCAAATAACTCACAATCAATTTTGTACACAGAAAGATAACCAAGAAGGAATCAGTCTCTGCATATAAATAATCAGGAAATCTACTACAAACCATGAAGTCCAATACAATCTCCTAGAATTTGTGATGTGCAAAAGTCTGGCCAAAAGAAGGAACCCCCCCCCAAAAAAAAAAAAAAAAAAAGAGAGCCCCCAATCCATGATATAGACCCAAAAAACCAAAGGGTGGGATAGATCTAAAAATCACCAAAAAATCAGGGACCTAACTCAAAGAAACAAGATGTAAATTGAACCAAACATGACTCAAAGTCATGCAGAACTGAAATACCAGTCAAATCACTTTCAAATTGTCCCAAAACTGCCTCAAAACCCTCCAAATTTGCATGCAAAACATGGGGTCGTATTTAAGAAGTAATCTTAGGAAAAGAGGAATGGAACTACAAGATACCATCAGTTAACTTCTCAAAATGTCTTCCTCACTCATTTGCAATTGAAAAAGAACTCTGTTGATATTGTGGTGACTGATCATGTAGTGGGTGTTGATAAAAGTTTTGTGCTTTTTCGGGAATAAGATTTGCTTTTTCAGGAAAAAGAAGACCGACATTGTAAAACCCTAAAATGGTTGATTTTAGAGGTTGCCCTAAAATGCATGGTATAAGCAGATGAGATGCATAATGCATTGCAACATTGGTGTACTATTTTGATGGATAATAAGAAAGGTTGGACAAATGTGTAGGTGGATGTAGCCCAAGTTTTGGGTGAACCACGTTAAATCTGTGTTCAGTTTTATTCTTCTTTTGTTTCTGCATATGACTATTTAATTTATATTGTTCCAGATCTGTCAAACCCTAACAATTGGTATCAGAGCAAGGTTTTTTGCTATAGATTGACAGGACTTTCAGATTTGAGTGGGAGCAATGGAGGATTCCAAATTTAAGATTGAAAAATTCAATGGCCAGAATTTTCAGTTATGGAAAATGCAGATGGAAGATTATCTGTATCAAAAGGACCTGTGGAAGCCATTAGAAGGAAAAGCCAAGAAAATGGGAACTATGCCAGCAGAGGACTGGGAGGTCTTGGATAGGAAGGCACTGGGATCTATTCAATTGTGCCTTGACCATCTGTAACATTCAACATATCAAAGGAAAAAATGACCGTAGAGTTGATGGAGACAATGGTTAAGTTATACGAGAAACCCTCATCTTCGAATATGGAATTTCTTATGAAGGGGTTGTTTAATATGAAAATGGGTGAGGGAGGATCTGTAGAAAATCATTTAAATGAATTTAATACAGTCACTAGTCAATTGTCATCCGTACAAATTTCATTCGATGAAGAGGTTAGGCTCTCTTAATTTTATGTTCTTTGCCAGAAAGCTGGAATAGCTTGGTTATGGTTGTAAGCAACTCTGTCTCTAGTTTAAATAATTTAAAATTTAATGAATTTGTTGGTGTTATCCTAAGCGGGGAAATGCGATGGAGAAGCACATGTGAAACTTCAACCTCATCAGGTTCCACTTTAAATGTGGAGAACAGAGGAAGAACACGTGAAAGAGGAAAATGCCCTTCGCATGGCAAGTCATGAGGGAAGTCAAATAAAGGATGTTCTCAATCTTAAGGAAAGAAAGATTGTTGGTACTGTGGAAAACCTAGTCACCTGAAGAAATACTATTGGTCTCAGAAAAAGAAACAAGGAGATAGAAATGAAGATGACAGTAAGGAAGCTAATGTTGCAAGTAATAATTTACAAGATGGTTTAATATTACGTTTAGATAATGTTAATGATTCTTGGGTAATTGATTCCAGGGCTTCATTCCATGCTACACCCCATAGAAAATATTTTCAAGATTATGTTCAAGGTGATTTTGGATAGGTATATTTGGGTGATGATGAGCCCTGTCCTATTGTTGGGAAAGGACAAATAAAGATTAATTTTCCAAACGTGAATGAATGGGTACCGTAGGAGGTAAGGCATGTCCCTAATTTAAGAAGAAATTTAATTTCTGTAGGACAAATGGGTAGTGAAGGCTGCATAGTCACATTTATAGACAATGTCTGGAAGGTCACTAAAGGTTCATTAGTAGTAGCTAAAGGTTCAAAGATAGGCACATTATATCTGTGTACTGGTAACACTTATTCTACCTTAGCTGCTACTGATAATGATAATGCAAGGAAAGCTACTATAGAGGTTGCAAGAAAAGATTAAAAAATGTGGCACCATAGGCTTGGGAACATGAGTGAGAAAGGGATGAAAATCCTTCATTCTAAAAATTTGTTTCCAGGACTGAAAATATCGATTTAGAGTTTTGTGAAAACTGTATTTATGGTAAACAGAAAAGAGTCAGATTTCTTAGAGTTGGGAAAGAAAAGAAGAGTGAGAAGTTAGAGCTAGTGCATTCAAATGTATGGGGACCATCTTAGGTATCATCTCTCAGTGGCTCTCATTATTATGTTATTTTTATAGATGAATCAACCAGGAAAACGTGGGTATATTTTCTGAAACAAAAATATGATGTTTTTGAAACATTTAAGAAATGGAAAGCTTTGGTTGAGAATAAGACATGAAAGAAGTTGAAGTGTCTCAGATCCGATAGTGGAGGTGAGTATTGCAGCACATCCTTTGAATATTACTATTCTATCAATGGAATTCGAAGGCAGAAGACAGTTCCAGGAACCCCACAAGAAAATGGTGTGTTAGAAAGAATGAATAGGACAATCATGGAATGTGCAAGGAGCATGAGATTGCATGTTGGACTGGCCCTTCATTTCTGGGAAGATGTTGTAAACACTACAGTCTATTTGATAAATAGTGGACCTTTAGCCCCTTTGGATGGTGGTATTCCAGAGGAAGCATGGACTGGTAAAAAGGTAAATTATTCATTTCTAAAAACTTTTGGTTGTGAAGCTTTTGTCCATGTTGATAAAGAAAATAGAACCAAGCTTGATGCTAAATCTCAAAAATATACCTTTATTGGATATGGAGTAGATGGCTATGGTTATCGGTTATGGGATTTTGAAAATCTTAAAATAATTAGAAGTAGAGATGTTATATTCAATGAGAAGGTCATGTATAAAGAACAGTTGCAAGAAAAGAAGCATGAACATGTCAAACAAGATTATGTGGTGTTGGATGAGACTCCTGAAAATGAAATGCCACTGGTACCTAATGCTCAACAAAAATAGGTTATCCCACATACTCTTGTAAGTGTTAGACATTCTACAAGGTCAAGTAGACCTCCTGAGAGGTTTTCTCCTTCTTTGTATTCCATTTTATTGACTAATTCTGGTGAACCAAAATAATATGAAGAAGCAATTCAAGTGGATGCCAAACAACAGTGGAAGTTGGGCATGAAAGAGGAGATGGACTCCTTGTTGAAAAATAAGACTTGGGACTTAGTCCCTTTACTTGAAGGAAAAAGAGCGTTGCCTAACAAATGGGTTTATAGGCTGAAGGAGGAAGATGGAGGAAAGAAAAGGTATAAGTCCAGACTTGTGGTAAAAGGTTTTGCATAGAAAAAGGGTATATATTTTGATGAAATATTCTCCCTTGTTGTAAAAATGATTTCAATTAGAACTGCACAAAGTCTTGTGGCTGCAGATGACTTGCATCTTGAACAGTTAGATGTCAAAACAACTTTTCTACATGGAGATTTGGAGGAGGAAATTTACATACAACAACTAGAGGGATATGAGGTCAAGGGTAAGGATAATTTAGTGTGCAGGTTAAGGAAGAGTCTATATGGCCTAAAGCAGGCACCCCACAAATGGTATTTAAAATTTGATAGTTTTATGGCTGAACAAGGTTACCATAGATGTCATTCTGATCACTGTGTATATTTTAAAAGATTGGATAATGGGAGTTACATTATCCTACTACTCTATGTTGATGACATGCTTGTTGCTAGGTCTAACATGAAACAAATAAATGAACTTAAACAGAAATTGGCAAGGTCATCTGCTATGAAGGATTTGGGTGCTGCTAAGCAAATCCTTGGTATGAGGATTACACGGGACAACAAAAATAGAACCTTGAATTCGTCCCAAAGTGAGTATATAAAGAAGGCGTTGAAAATATTTAATATGAAGGATGCAAAATAAGTTAGTACACCTTTGGCTAGTCATTTCAAATTGACTAAGGAAATGTGCCCAAAGGCACAGGAAGAGGTAGATAAAATGTCTAACATCCCATATTCATCAGTTGTTGGCAGTCTGATGTATGCAATGGTATGTACACAACTAGCTATTGCTCATGTAGTGGGAGTTGTTAGTAGGTATATGAGCAATCCGAGCATGGAACATTAGAATGTTGTCAAATGGATTCTTTGATATTTGAGAGGTTCTACTACAAAGGCATTATGTTTCACAGGATCCAGTTCTACTATGAGTGGATTTGTTGACTCTGATCTGGCAGGAGATATTGATACAAGGAGGAGTACTACATGGTATGTTTTCACTGTAGGGGGTACTACAGTTAGTTGGATTTCTATATTGCAGAAGGTTAATGGACTTTCACCCACTAAATTTGAGTATGTAGCTGCTACGGAAGCTAGCAAGGAGATGATTTGGTTCCAATATTTTCTAGAGGAATTGGGTCAGAAGAAGGAAGATCGCCCATTGTACAGTGATAGCCAGAGTGTCATTCATCTTGCAAAGAATTATTCTTTTCATTCAATGACAAAGCACATACAGCTCAGGTATCATTCTATAAGGCCTGTTTGTGAGGATGGCCAATTACGGCTTGAAAAGATTCACACAAGTGACAATCCTGCAGACATGTTCACAAGGGCAGTCCCCAAGGAGAAGTTGGTTTATTTCTTAGCTTCTATTGGGATTCTTGACTGATGCTCATGGAGTTAATACAAAGCAAATTCTTTTATCCAATGGGAGTTGCATGTACTACATTATCATCTGGTTTCAGTCTCCAAGTGGGAGATTGTTTGGTGTGGAGCCTGATCAGTCTCCAAGTGGGAGATTGTTGATATTGTGGCGAATGATCATGTAGTGGTTGTTGATATTGTGGTTCTACTCACCTAGTTTCTAGGAGGTGAGGAGTGGGGAGGTGAAGGGCGGTAGCCCCGAACCTCCAGCCGACCCGAAGGGCCAAAAATTTTTGTGCTTTTTTCTGGAATAAGATTTGCTTTTTTCAGGAAAAAGAAGACCAACATTGTAAAACCCTAAAATGGTTGATTTTAGAGGTTTCCCTAAAATGCATGTTATAAGCAACTAAGATGCATAATACATTACAATGTTGGTGTACTATTTTGCTGGATAATAAGAAAGGTTGGACGACTGTGTAGGTGGATGTAGCCCAAGTTTTGGGTGAACCACGTTAAATCTGTTTGTTATCCGTGTTCAGTTTTATTCTTCTTTTTTTTCTGCATATAACTGTTTAATTTATATTGTTCTAGATCTGTTAAACCCTAACAAACTCAACTGGACTCCAAGTGTAACTTGAACTGCAAAAATATTCCCTTGAACACCTCATATCTGATTTAGCACTAAAAAAAGGCCTCAAACCTCCCAATGAGTCTAAGATAAAATAAAAATCCCCTCTCCAACTATAAAATAACTAACAAAGAAATCTAGTTTGACTATTTTCCCCTCTTGCATTCTAAAAGAATAATTAATAATCAAGTGCTTTAGAAGTTAGCACTTTAATTATTATTATTCACAATTGAGACAATGTAAACCTCTTTGGAAATATAACATTTATTTGTTATCATTTTTAATACGTTCAATATTTATTTTTAATAGTAAGCAAACACTATTAAAATAAACATAAATGTATTAAAAACAAGAATAGAAAATAACATCAATATTATAAACTTAACTTATATTTATTAAATGATAATGAGAATCATTTAACAAATATAACCTAAGTATATAATATTCATAGTGATGTAGGTAATATGACGGAAATAAAATCCCATGAAAAAGCATGTTAAGGCAAAAACCCTTCCAAAGAGATCATGGGGATATTAGGGAAATTGAACCCTAATTTTTCATTTCACACTTCATTATGCATTTACTCTTCTCACCGACCATCACTCTGATTGGAGCTAGGGTATCAAGAATCATCAAGGATCTTTCCTTGTTCTCTAGAATATGAAGGTTATGTCTTCTATCCTTCTTGTTGTGTACATTATTTGTCAATAAGTTCCATTTCTGTGGTCGTGGACATGAAAAAGAACTAGGTTTTCTAAGAATTCAACTATGGGTATATTTGAGATTTGAAGGTTGTTCTATGAGTCTTTGATGGAGAAATGAGGTCTTTTTATATTCTTCTCTGAAGCTTCTCAAAGGAATTTCTGAGCTTGAAGCTCTATCTCTTTCCTCTGTGTATTCATATACAAAACAATGAACATAATCTATTCATTTTTGTGCATTCGATTTTCCATAGCTTTATATTTACTTCATGGTCAAGGGTTTATATGGAGCTCTCCTACCACATTTGATTATAAATCATAGGAATCAATTTTTTTTGTTTTCCAATGATTCTGGGTGCCATTAAATTTTAATGTTCTTGGGTAATAGAATGAGGGTTTCTTGTGTAAAAAACCTGTACATCTCCACTAAAAAACTGCAGCTTCAATGTATGACAACCTTATTGCATTTTCCTATGTTTTAAAGTTGAGGGTTTTTGGTGATTTTTCTGCTCCTCTAAAAGTTCTTGTCAAAAAATGATAGCAACACCAAAAAAACATGCTTATTAATTATGTTTTCTGTACCATTTTTGGGAAAGAAGGTAAAGAAGATTAACGAAAGCGCCAATCACTACACAACCATGGCTCTGATAAAAACCCTCAAAAGATTTTCTGTATATACATATTAGCTTCAAACAACTTGGAACAATGGAGGTTTTGATTTATTCACTCTGGGTATCTATTTGTTTGATGGCATTGCTTTTGTTGAGGCTTCTAGGGCACGTGCTACCACTCTTGTGGTAAGTCTCTTGTTTGGAACTGACCTTAGTTATTTCTTGAAACCTCGGTTCTCCATTTTTGGGCCGTTGAACTAAAGAAACATCCAAAAACCTCTTACTTTCTTGTGTATTTCGCTTCACCCAAGCTCTGTAGATGATAATGGAAACATAAGAGATATAGGCTTTGGAATCTGTAAAATATCACTCTTTTCTCCACTAAGAATTGGTTCAGTAGATTTCCTTAGACACACTAGTAAATCTCCGCAGTCTGTATTGGTTGTTTCTAACTTGAACTATACTTGTAGGGAAATAAAAAAACCAATGCATATTCTTAGAGATGATATCTCAGAAAAAGTTATTCACTTCACCTCAACTGAAAAATGTCTAATGCTTGGATTATTTTATTTATGTGACTTTATATTTCTTGATAAAGATAGTGACATAAAACTTGCATTCATGTTATTCACCTTGTATCCCTGCCTTCCTAGAATGCTTTTGATATGTAGATAAGTTCTTATCTGTGTGTCTTTACTTGAAAATGTGCATCAGGGCATTAAGTACTTGTTGGTATCTATATCTGTGAATCATACTATTTTCCATTTTGTCATCACTGTCCCCCTTTGATGGTATATCACCATGCCTGGCACATTGAGAATTTTCAACTTTGTGACATTATTTATTTTCTAATACACTTGATCATGTGGTAAGCACTAAAGCTATACCTTTTAAATGATGTTGATTCATCTTGAATAAATGAAACATACTAAAGCTCATACTCCTCATGTTTGTTCTTGGTAATCTACAATTCAAATGTCTTTGATTTTTCTTCAACAGTTGGTGTTTAATGTTGCTATTTTGTATACCATTATTTGAATGTGATAAATTTTCTTGACAAGGAAACATGTGTTATTCAGAATGTTACGATATCTTATGAATGCTTTTGTTCCTTCTTATTAAACTCAACACCATCATAATATTCACTATGATATCTTCTGAATGCTTGTGTCAAGTTGGAATATGTTACGATATCTTCTGAATGCTTGTGTCAAGTTGGAATATGTGCCAACCAAGGAGTAGCTAGAAAATATATTCACTAAACTAATACCCAAAGATACTTTTGAGTATCTATGAGGTAAGTTAGGGGTTACTCCCCTACCTGAATGGCACTAAGATGATTTTGTAAGCATTAATCCAGTGGACTCATAGAATATCTTTCACTATTGGATTGTTGTTAAAGGGGACTACTCCTTAGGGGGCTCAGAGAGGGGAAAAGGAATATGTTGCAGCAATAGGTGACCTATGTGGTGCATTTGGAGTTTTTTTCAAAGGGGGTGAAGAACTAGACCCAGGTATTGGGGAGAAGATAAGAATAAGAATTTGAAGGAGAAGAACTAGATGAAGACACAGGGGGAGAATACCAGGAAGATCAAGACAATAATTTTTACACATCAGCCAAGGGGGAAAAATATTATCAGATCCATGTGGTGTTTCCATCAATACCAAAGGGTGAGAGAGTTGGCATAACTGATGTGGAGCTTGATTTAGTGTTGGTTGATATAGGTTTGATGACAGAAAGATCAGTTATTGTGTTGTCATTGATGTTAACTTGGTGTTGTATTAGTTGACAATGTTCCTGATGTGATGCTAAGTATTTGTGGCGATGAATTTTGTGTTGCAGTAGGAATTGGAGTGTGTGATCATTGTTGGAGACTCGGGGACGTCTCTTGATGCATTTTGTATGATTGCATATTCTAGAAACAAACATGGAGCAAGTTATGATTGATTGAAGAGTAATAGGGTAGACAGAAGAACAAACAGTGAATGGTTTTATTGTTCTATAAAATCAGCACAAATCCAAGTGTTGTGGTCATGATATGATTATCTTGACTAGGATATGTTAATGATACTATGATTGCTATATGATTTGAGTACTACAAGGCATCATTTCAGTTGATTGAAGATCATTCTATGCATGGTAGAAAAATGTTTGAACAAGTTTGAGTAGTTGATGTTAGATCGGTTAGAGGTGATCATGTGACCAGTTGCAGTGGATGTTTTCATGAACCAAGTGTCAAGGTGACATGACATAACATATTTTTAATGTTTATTTTCTATTTCATTGTTTGAGGTGATCAGATCTATCAAGTTTTGGAAGCATTTTGGGAAAGTCAAATAAATTTTGAATGTTCTTTTTTTAAATTAATGTGCAATGAATCTTGTGGCCAACCTAAATTTGTAATCAAATATTCTAGACTGATAATACATTTTAGGGTTCAAAGATCTAGCGGGAATGATTGTAATGAATGAAATTCAAAATTAATACATTTTTTAAGGCAACTAATGCCCTAATGAACATGTAATGTATTTATATGTAAATTAATGAATTATGCAAGTGTAGATCATGGATGCGAAGGTGTAGTCAAGTGAAGAGAGAAGATTTTCTACAAGAAGCACAAGTATTGTGCTTAAATGGATTTGAACAAGAAGAAGAGTGCTACACCCAAATCATTGTACTTATTGAATTATAATAGGTTCCACAAGAAAATCCCTTAACCAGGTATATCCTAAGAGGTCTTGATCAGTAAATCCTTTAACTAGGTGGCTCTTTAATTAGGGTTTATATCCTTTAACAAGGTTACTCCTAACATGATAAAGCTCCTAATAGGGCTAGAGGCAAATCCCTTGACCGGGTGGCTTCTAACAGGGCATCATTGTAAGCTCCTAATTGTTGGATGATATCATTTTTGGTTACTTATCATGTTGTTGATATTCATGTTTTGTCACTGATGTCAACATATATTTCTATGGAGAAGACAGATTGGCTACTTAACTGGAAGGAGTGTATGGACACTATACGGATGATTCAGAATGATCAAAGTTGGGTTTATGCAGAAGGATGTGTGCTGACCTTAGTCCTAAGGTCACTTGACTTTATGTTACCTACTGTGGATGTTATAGTTGATTTAGTGAAGACTGGTTTTCTGGACTGTAACTGTGATTCTGGATAGAGAAGATCTCTATGTTTCAGGTAGATCCTTCTGGCGAAGATATTTCAAAACTTGTGAGCTTACTGACGGACATCTGACATATGGTAGAGTAATGGGTTGAGTTTGATTTATGTTTGGATATTGATGACGTTAGTTATGGCGTGTATTATGGAGAAGACCTATTTCCTGGCCGACTTCAAACATGTAGCATGTGAAATTAATTGTGATCATGAATTATGAATCTGGAAGTATATGTAATGGATTGTAAATATTGTATACTTGTTATAGATACCGTGTATCTTAGAAAGGGGCTATGTAATTATTTGTATGATGGAAATCCTTAATTACCCGACCTAGTTAATTATGTATTAGGAAAGATTAACTGGCCGACCTAATGAATTATTGTAAGAGGGTATATATGAATGACAACTTCTTGTGGAGTAGTGTGAAAGAGAAATATAAGGGAAGAGAGGTGTGGAAGCTGCGAGGCTTGTTGACTGCTGGATAGAAGTAGAGTTGATAATTCATTAGAACTGACCAAGCAAAGACAGTTGCTATCAGATAGTTCGCTGGAATGTGTATTTTCTTTATACACTTGATTCAGATTGTGAATCCTTGAGGGTGGATTTAACCTTCTTTGGGAAGTGTGCCTTGGTAGTGAGCCTACTATTTTATTTGACTCCTAACAAGCTCTATCTCCTAATAGGGTATGTGTACTGTAATGTTGTAATAAGATCCTAACAGGGCTAATATCTTTTAACATGGATACTATACTCTTAGTACATTATTTGTGGGTGTTAATTCCCACCAGGGTTTTACCTTTAACATGGTTTCCTCAACAAAAAATATTGTGTTGTGGTGTTGGCATTTACTGTGTTATCATTTACATTTGCAGATTTGGTTTATAAAGTTTAAATTTTAATAATCTAGATTACAACCGATTCACCCCCCCTCTCAGTTGTCTTGTGGATTGTTATTCCTAACAAGTGGTATTAGAGATATTGGTCCTCAAAAAGAGAGTTTAACAGATTGAGGTGATCTTGAAGATGACTTACTACAGGAAGGATAGTCCAAAGTTTGATCTTGAAAACTTTGACAGTTGGTAGAACAAGATGAGAACACATTTGCTATGTTTGGGAATTGATTACTAGATGATAACAAAGAAGAAGGAAAAGATAGCGACTGAGGATGAATTAGAAAAAGCCTCTGAAGATCAAAAGAAGCTATTCTCATACAATATGGTAGAAAGAGAATCCTTGATCAGTGCACTATCAGAAGGAGAATTTACTGAAGTAAAGGACTTGGACTTTGCACATGAAATCTGGACAAGACTGGAAGCACTATATGTTGGAGACAAATTTACAAAGCAAGCAAAGTTACAGAACTAGAAGAAAAAGATGGAATCACTAAAGATGAGAGAAGATGAGAACATCAGAGCTTATGGATAGATAATTACTAAAGTGGTTACTGGTATTAGGAACTTTGGAGGAACTTATAGTGAGGAAGAAGTGATTGCAAAGATACTCAGATATTTGACACCTATATATAGAACCAAGGTTCAGGCTATAGAGGAGATCATACATTTGACACCGAACTTCACTATAAAAATGTTAATTGGCAAGCTAACTACATTTGAAGCCACAGAATTGGGAGACACTTTACCTAAGGTTGAGTCAACATTCAAAGCAACTGTGCACAAAAGCAAAAGAATCTTACCTAGAAATGCAAGCACAAGCAATAGTGACCTAAGAGAAGAACTTGGAGCCTATGCTGATGAATGGGAACAAATACAGGAAGAAGAAAGAAAGCTAGATGAAATCGTAGCACTGATTTCCAAAAGAGAAAAGAGAGGTAAGGGTAAGTTTAAGGGAAAATTACCTTTGAAATGTTTTTCATGTAACAAGATTGGTCATTTTGCATCTAGATGTCCTACAAGAATTCCAAAGCACAAACCTAAGTTTTTCAAATCTAAATTCTCAAAGGAAAAAGAATGTTACTATGCAAGTGAGGGTATATCTGTTGATGAGGATGGTGACTATGATGAAATTGTATTTATTTCTATTAAGGATGATGAACCTATGCATGAAGAAAAAGCCTTTATATCACGAGTTGAAAAGAAATCTAAATGGGTCATAGATAGTGGTTGTTCACATCATATGACTGGAGATAAAAACAAGTTTGTGAGTTTGAAAAGACATGATGATGGTGTTGTTAGATTTGGTGACAATACTCCTAAACTCATTATTGGAATTGGATCTATTTCTTTGGATGGAAAGACTAACACTGACAATGTATTAATTGTTGATGGACTTAAGCACAATTTGTTGAGTGTTGGACAACTAGTGGACAAGGGTTATCAGCTGAACTTCATAAATGGAAAATGTTCTATCAAGAGTAAAACATGAGACTTGATAGAATCTAGTTCTAAATCTAGAGGTAATGTATTTGAATTGAACACATCTAAAGATTATTGTTTTATTGCAAAGGTTGATGACAGTTAGTTATGGCACAAAAGATTTTGTCATGTTAATTTTGATAGCATTATGAAGGCAAGTATGAAAAAAACAGTAAGAGATCTACCTAGAATTGTAAAGCCATCTAACACTATGTGTAGAGAATGTGTTATGGGGAAAGAGACTAGAATAACTTTCAAGAACAAAGCTTATTCAATAAAAGGGAAGTTGGATTTGGTGCATACAGATCTGTGTGGTCCTACAAGAACAAGATCATACTATGGTGAAAGGTATTTTATACTTTTTGTCAATGAATTTTCTAGAATGATGTGGGTTACATACTTGAGAGCAAAATCTGAAGCATTTGACAAGTTTAAGTTATTCAAGGTGAAAGTTGAGAATGAATCTGGTTTAAAGACGGAGTGTTTGAGATCAGACAGAGGAGGAGAGTTTACATCAGAACTATTTAATACATACTATGAAGAAAATGGAATACATAGACAGACTTTAGCCCCTAGAAATCCACAACAGAATGGGATAGCAGAGCGAAGAAACATAACCATATTAGATGCTGCAAGGACTATGTTGCTGGAAGGAAACGTGTCACATTTTCATTAGAGAGAAGCAGTTAGCACTATTGTGTACACATTAAACATAATTTAGATCAAAGAAGGTACAAATAAAACTCCTTATGAATTATGGTTTGATCATGCACCTAATGTGAAATATTTTAGAATATTTGGTAGTAAATGTTATATCAAGAGAGATGATGAGATAGGCAAGTTTGATGCTAGAAGTGATGAAGGAATCTTTCTTGGTTATTCTACTAAGAGTAAAGCATATAAATGTTTCAATATGAGACTGAGGAAACTGATTTAAAGCACCAATGTGAGGATAGATGAAAAATTTCAAATTCAGGAAAGAATATATGATTGTGGTCAGATAACAGAAACAAGAGAAGTTGCTGCTGAACTTGAAGGACCCTTGATGATCGAGAATGAGATTGAAGAAGAAGAACATGCCAAAACTACTGAGACATTGAAGACACCAAGGTATGTCAAGATAAACCATCTTGAAGATCAAATTATTGGTGATGCTAGCAAAGGCATGATGACTAGATCTAGAGTTAGAGATGAGATCTGTTTTATTTCTCAAGTTGAACCAAAGACTACTGATGAAGCATGTAGAGATGAATCTTGGACTAAAGCCATGGAAGAAGAACTAGAACATATAAAGAAAAACAATACTTGGGAATTGGTTACAAGACCTAAGAACAAAAATGTGATTGGCACTAACCGGGTTTTCAGAAACAAGATGGATGAGGAAGGAACATTGGTAAGAAACAAGGCTAGACTAGTATGTAAAGGCTACTCACAACAAGAAGGCATAGACTATGAAGAAAAATTGCACCTATTGCTAGATTGGAAGCTATGAGACTATTCCTTTCTTATGTTGCACATAAAGACTTCAAAGTGTATCAGATGGATGTGAAGTCAACATTCTTGAATGGTGATCTAGAAGAAGAAGTGTACATTGAGAAACC
>MU224270.1:2425094-2453708 GCA_018584345.1 Thuja plicata
TAGATTGGAAGCTATGAGACTATTCCTTTCTTATGTTGCACATAAAGACTTCAAAGTGTATCAGATGGATGTGAAGTCAACATTCTTGAATGGTGATCTAGAAGAAGAAGTGTACATTGAGAAACCTGATGGCTTTCCTTTGACAGATGATGAAAACATGGTTTGTAGACTGAAGAAGGCACTGTATGGATTGAAATAAGCACCAAGGGCATGGTATGCAAGACTGGATAAACATCTACTTCATCTTGGTTTCAGAAAAGGTAACGCAGACAGTAATTTGTATTTAAGAAATGATGAATATGCAATCTTAATTATAGAAGTTTTCGTTGATGATATCATTTTTGGAGGCAATGATAAAATGAGTAAGAAGTTTGCTAAAGAAATGGAGAATGAGTTTGAAATGTCAATGATTTGTGAGATGAAAATTTTTCTCGGTTTGCAAATTAATCAGAGTAAGAATGGCATTTTTATATCTCAGACCAAGTATCTTAAGGAAATGTTGAAGAAATTTGGAATGGAAGATTGTAAACCTATTGGTACACCCATGGTGACAGGGAACAAACTGACTGAAAGTGATGAGACTCAAAGTTTTGGGCATACTAAGTATAGATCAATGATTGGAGGTCTACAATATCTAACACACACTAGAACATATATTACTAATGTAGTTGGAATTGTGGCTAGATATCAGGTAGATCCTAAAGAGACACATTTTGCTGCTGTGAAAAGAATCTTTAGATATTTGAAAGGAACAATAGAATATGGATTGTGGTATGAAAAATTTGATGATTTTACATTGCAGGCTTTTACTGATTGTGATTGGGCAAGTAACATGGATGACATGAAGAGTACAAGTGGTGGTGCATTTTTCATTGGAAAAAGGATGGTTTCTTGGTTGAGCAAGAAGTAGAATTGTATTGCTCAATCTACTACAGAGTCAGAGTATGTTGTTTCTGCAATAAACTATACACAAGTTGTTTGGATGAAACAAATGCTGAAGGACATTGGAATAATTTTCAAAGAACCAGTGATTATCCATTGTGATAACACCAGCACCATGAATATGTCAAAGAATTCTATAATGCATTCAAAGACTAAACATATTTCCATCAAGTATCATTTCTTGAGGGAGAAGGTAGCAGATAGAGAGATTAAACTAGAGTATATTAGCACCAAGGAACAGATAGCAGATATATTTACTAAACCTTTGCCAAAATATGCTTTTGAATATCTCAGAGGGATGCTTGGGGTGATGGCCCCTCCTAGTGAACACTAAAATGATGCAAATACACATCAATCTAGTGGATCTCAGAGCTATATCATTCTCTGGACTTGATGTATGGATCTACTCCTTAGGGGGAGTGATTGCAGGAGAATACTATGGAGTACATTTGGGTGATCTTGCACCTAGCTTATTTGACATGAAGACTTGAAGACTACAGATGAGTTATGGCACCCTTTGCCATTGCTGCCAAAGGGGGAAGAAATCTATGTGAAAATCCCTACTGTTTTGGGGAGATTTATGTTGAGGATATTGAGAAGATTGTATTGAGAGAGAGTACTTTTGGGTTGATGCATATGGATTTTCCCATATGTTTCCATCAATGCCAAAGGGGGAGATTGTTGGATGATATCAGTTTTGGTTACTTATCATGCTGTTGATATTCATGTTTTATCACTGATGTCAACATATATTTCTATGGAGAAGATAGACAGGCTACTTAACTGGAAGGAGTGTACATACACTGTACGGATGATTCAGAAAGATAAAAGTTGGGTTTATGTAGAAGGATGTGTGCTGACCTTATTCCTAAGGTTTCTTTATTTTATGTTACCTATTGTGGATGTTACAGTTGATTTAGTGAAGATTGGTTTTCTGGACTGTAACTGTAATTCTGCACAAAGCATGTCTCTATGTTTTGGGTATATCTTTCTGGTGAAGATATTTCAGAACCTGCGATCTTACTGATGGAAAGCTCACATATGGCAGAGTAATGGGTTGAGTTTGATTTCTGTTTGGATACTAATGATGTTAGTTGTGGCGTGTATTCTGGAGAAGAGCTATTTCCTGACCGACTTCAGACATGTAGCATGTGAAATTAATTGTGAGCATGAATTACAGATCTGGAAGTATATGTAATGGATTTTAAATATTGTATACTTTTTATAGATACCGTGTGTATCTTAGCAAGGGGATATGTAATTATTTGTATGATGGAAAGCCTTAATTGGCTGACCTAGTTAATTATGTATTAGGAAAGTTTAACTAGCCGACCTAATGAATTATTGTAAGAGGGTATATATGAATGAAAATTTCTTGTGGAGTAGTGTGAAAGAGAAATATAAGGGCAAAGAGGTGTGGAAGCTTGTTGACTGTTGGATACAAGCAAAGTGGATAATTCATTGGAACTAACCAAGCAAAGACAGTTGCTATCAGACAGTTCGCTGGAATGTGTATTTTCTTTATACACTTGATTTAGATTGTGAATCCTTGTGGGTGGCTTTAACCTTCTTTGGGCAGTGTGCCTTGGCAGTGAGCCTACTATTTTCTTTGATTCCTAACAGGGTCTGTCTCCTTATAGGGATTGTGTACTATAATGTTGTAATAAGCTCCTAAGAGGGCTAATATCTTTTAACATGGATACTATACTCTTAGTACATTATTTGTGGGTGTTAATTCCCACCGGGGTTTTACCTTTAACAGGGTTTCCTTGAGAACAAGTATTGTGTTATGGTGTTGGCATTTACTATGTTATCATTTACATTTGCAGATTTGGTTTATAAAGTTTAAAGTTTAATAATCTAGATTACAACTGATTCACCCCCCCCTCTCAGTTTTCTTGTGGACTGTTATTCCTAACACTAATAATAGGGCTAGGCCTTTAATAGGTCGCATCACAGAAGAGTGGAAATACTTGTGGGAACTAAATCCCACCATGGTTTTTCCCTCTACCCAAGGGTTTCCATGAGAAAAATATTGGTCTCACTTTGTTTCATGTTTGGATGTTTAATTGGTCACTTTGTTTATTATTGCATAAGGTTTAAAGTTGATGAATGTTGTTAATGTGTTGAATGAATTGTGAAAAGTTTTGGTTTGATAGATTACTGATTGCATATATTTTGAAGATGCTAGACATGATATAGATAATATGGATGAGGACACAGAAGAAATGGTTGTTGAACATGTCAAAAAATATACCCATCTATTAAAGGCCCTTCATATTGATGAATATGCTATAAGTGTGGAACAATGAGCATCCAATAAAAAGTGAGAAACCCTTGCTGACATAAAGAGTGAATTTTTACATGGATTTATGGATTTGCGATCACCATATAAACAAAGTATTGGATAAATAGCCCCTTTTTAATGGCTAAATAGCCCCTTGGTAAGATACATGTTTTAATTTTTTGTTTAGATCACATTGCCAAGCAACGTCTAAACAACAAACTAAATCACGTATCTTACCAAGGGGGACACTTTTTTTTTCAAATGCCTTTATATATTTGACATTTTAGTTAGATATTTAGTGAATACCCCTATAAAGATCCATCCCAGGATGAGGAATTTTATCTGTTGACTAGAGAAAAATCAAGAGACCCTGTTAGTGGGAAAAATTGTCCAAGCAAAAACCCATAGTCCTAAATAATCATGCAATTTGTGATCTAGAATCAGGCTTGATAGGAATAATATTGAAAGATGATATTTCTAATGATATAGATATAGATCTACTAGAAAATATTTCATAAGGAAACATCCTTACCTGTTGGGTGAAATCTATGTAGAAAGCAAAGTACCTAGTTGAATTGAGTTGCAAAGCGAGTGCTAAGGAGTGATAACTTTTAGGGTGAAGAGGATAAGGATAAGGAGGTTAAGGGTCCTTATTATGTGAAAGAGGATTTAATTTCACAAAGTGAACAAGATAATTCAAGGATAGAAAAGGAGCTTCAATAAAGAGCTTTCAAACCTTAGATGATTATGTATCCACACTTCATGAATATTTCATAGGATGAAACCATTAAGGTATGTTTTCAATTATAAAGGAATTTATTTTTTCTAAGAAAAGTGATCAAGTATGCTAGTGTATAAAAAATTTCTACAACAAGAGAAATTATTTAATGACATTTTAATCATAAAGGGAAGGGGAGGAAGTGGTGGTGGCAGTAGCAGTGCATGCTAGAAAGAAGGAAGCTATGGTGGTTTTGATATAGGTGGAAATGAGGGCAGGGGTGGAGGTATGAGAGGTGGGTGGAATGAGGATGGAAGAAATATATGGGGAATAAATGATAGAAGAGGTATAGGGTCTATAATGGGTGCCAATGAATCAAATATTAATAATAGGCGGGGGTGAAATTTTGTTGATGCACGGGGATTAACAACTGAGGAATGGGGCAACAATTGTGGTAGCAGAATTCCTAAATCTCTTGTTAGGGGAGCTTAGATTGTGAGCTCTGGGAAAAGTGAGTTGAATAGATGGGGAATTGAAGGGTGAGATACTGCAAAATTGAGTGATGGATGAAACTATTCTAAAGTTAGTGATCGTGATCCTACATTAAAAGATAGTGCAGGCCAACAAGAGGGTCTCAGTAAAGGTGGTGATGACATGTTAAACACTTCAAAAGATTAGGATAAACATCCTAGCAGATGGGATCATGCAGTAGTAGGTAGTAATTGTAAGGAATAATAGTCTGAAAGACAACTGAGAGGGGGGGGTGAATAAGTTATTATATAGATTATTAAACTTTAAACTTTATAAACCAAAACTGCAGTGCAAATGATAACACAGTAAATGCCAACACAATAACACAAATGATAACACAGTAAATGCTAGCACAACAACACAATGTTAGGAGCTTATTACAACATTAGAGTACACAGTCCCTATTAGGAGACATACCCTATTAGGAGTCAAGAAAAGTAGTAGGCTCACTGCCCAAAGAAGGTTAAAGCCACCCTCAAGGATTCACAATCCGATCAAGTGTATATAGGAAATATATAATCTAGTGAACTGTTTGACAGCAACTGTCTTTGCTTGGTCAGTTACAATGATGTATTCTTATCGCAAAATTTTCTCTACATCCAACAAGAATATAATATTTGTAGCTTACACTTCTCTTCCTTTTCAATCTCTTCCACATCTTTTCAAAAGAAAAGATCACTCATATATACCCTATTAAAATAATTAATTAGGTCGGCCAATTGAGATTTCCTAATAGACAAATAATTATTTAACCCCTTTCTAAGATACACATGGTACCTATAAAAATTAAACATCAATTACAATCCATTAGTTATACTCCAAGATTTGCAATCTACGCTCACAATTCATAATACAGGCTACATGTCTAAAGTCGGCCACTAAAATAGGTCTCCTCCGAAATACATGCCACAAATGACATCACCAGTACTTTCTCAACAATCGACCAATAAAAAATATTATCCAATATGTCCTCAGTCATCCCATAAGCTTTCATGTGCTAAAAAATCTTCCTCTGTAAGATATGCACACAATACAGAGACCTTCTCTGTCAAGCATCATTGCCAGAGTCTAGAAACTAGTCTTCACTAAATCATCTGTAACATCACCAATCTATAACTTCAAGTCAAGCGACCTTAGGAATAAGGTAATCACACATTCTTCTCCATATCCCTATCTTTGATCATGCTGAAACATCCGTACATTGTTCATACACTTTTTAAAGTCAAGTAACCAGTCTGTCCTCTCCATAGAAACATATGTTGACATTAGTGACAAAAATTGAATATCAATAGCATGAATAGTATCCAAATCTGATATTAGCCAACAACCTCCCCCTTTGGCATTGATGGAAACATATGGGAAAATCCATCAACCCAAAAAGTACTCTCTCTCAATACAATCTTCTCAATATCTTCAACACAAATCTCCCCAAAATAGTAGGTATTTTCACATAGAATCCTTTCCCCTTTGGCAACAATGGAAAAGGGTGTCATACCTCATATGTAATATTTTTTAAGGTGTAGATTTTTCAAATCTTCATGTCCAATAGCCAGGTGCAAGATCACACAAATGTGCTCTATAGTGTTCCTGTGATCACTCCCCCTGAGGAGTAGATCCATACATCAAGTCCAGAAAGTGATATAGCTCTGAAAACCACTAGACTGGTGCATATCTACATCAATTAACTATCACAAGGAGGGTCTTTGACCCCAAGCATGCTTCTGAGGTACCCAAAAGCATCTTTTGGCAAAGGTTTTGTAAATATATCTGCTATCTATTCCTTTGTGCTAATATACTCTAGTTTAATCTCTTTCTCTTCTACCTTCTCCCTCAAGAAATGATACTTAATAGAAATATGTTTAGTCTTTGAAAGCATTATAGGATTCTTTTACATATTCACTATGCTAGTGTTATCACAATGGATAACCACTAGCTCTTCAAAAATTATTCCAATGTCCTTCAACATTTGTTTCATCCAAACAACTTGTGTACAATTTATTGCAGTAGCAACATACTTTGATTCAGCAATAGACTGAGCAATACAGTTATGCTTCTTGCTTAACCAAGAAACCAACCTTTTCCCAAGGAAAAATACACCACCACTTGTACTCTTTCTATCATCCACATTACTTTCCCAATCAGCATGAGTATAAGCCTGCAAAATAAAGTCATCTAATTTTTCATACCATAATCCATATTCTATTGTTCCTTTCAAATATCTAAAAATTCTTTTCACAACAACAAGGTGTGTCTCTTTAGGATTTGCCTGATATCTTGCCACAATTCCAATTTCATTGGTAATATTTGGTCTAGTGTGAGTTAGATATTATAGACCACCAATCATAGATCTATACTTTGTATGCAAAACATTTTGAGTCTCATCTTTACTAGTTAGTTTGTGTCTAGTCACCATAGGTGTTCCAATAGGTTTACAATCTTCCATTCCAAATTTCTTCAACAATTCCTTAAGATACTTGGTCTGAGATATAAAAATGCTATTCTTACTCTGATTGATTTGCAAATAATAAAAAAAAAATCATTTCACCAATCATTGACATTTCAAATTCATTTTCCATTTCTTTAGCAAACTTCTTACTCATCTTATCATTGCCTCCAAAAATGATATCATCAACAAAAAATTCTATGATTAAGGTTCCATCTTCATCAGTTTTTAAGTATAAATTACTATCTGTATTACCTTTTCTGAAACCAAGACAAAGTAGATACTTGTCCAGTCTTGAATACCATGGCCCCAGTTCTTGTTTCAATCCATACAATGCTTTCTTCAACTTACAAACCATGTTTTGATTTTCTGTCAAAGGAAATCTATCAAGTTGCTTAATGTATAATTCTTCTTCTAAATCACCATTCAAGAATGTAGACTTCACATCCATCTGATATAATTTAAAATATTTATGTGCAGCATAAGCAAGAAATAGTCTCGTAGCTTCTAACCTAGCAACAAGAGAGAATGTTTCTTAATAGTCTATGCCTTCTTGTTGCGAGTAGCCTTTACACACAAGTCTAGCCTATTTTCTTACCACTTTTCCTTCCTCATTCATCTTATTTCTAAAAACCCATTTAGTTCCTATCACATTTTTTTTTATTAGGTCTTGGAACCAATTCCCAAGTATTGTTTTTCTTTATTTGTTCAAGTTCTTCTTCCATGGCTTTAGTCCAAGATTCATCTCTACATGCTTCATCAATATTTTTTAGTTCAACTTTAGAAATCAAACAAATTTCATCTCTAGTTCTAGATCTAGTCATCATACCTTTACTTGCATCACCAATAATTTGGTCTTCAGGATGGTTCTTCTTAGCATATGTCATAGTCTTAGGAGTCTCAGTAACCTCAATGAATTCATTTTCTACCTCATTTTCAATCATCAAAGGTTCTTCAAGTTCAACAGTGACCTCTATCATCTCTGTAATCTAACCACAGTCATACATTCTTTCTTGAATCTAAAACTTTTCATCTTTCCTCACATTAGCACTTTCAATCAACTTCCTCAATCTCAAATTGAAACATTTATATGCGTTTCTCTTAGTAGAATAACCAATAAAAATTCCTTGATCACTTCTAGCATCAAATTTCCCTATCTCATCATCTCTATTGATATAACATTTACTTCCAAATATTCTAAAATATTTTATAGTAGGTGTATGATCAAACCATAATTCATAAAGAGTCTTACTTGTACCTTCTCTGATCTAAATTCTGTTTAAGGTGTACATAGCAGTGCCAACTTCTTTTCTCCAATGAACATGTGACACATTTCCTTCCAGTAACATAGTCCTTGCAACATCTAATATAGTTTTGTTTCTTTTCTCTACTATCCCATTCTGTTGTGGAATTCTAGGAGCTGACGTGTGTTTGAATATTCCATGTTCTTCACTGTAGGTATTAAATAAATCTGATGTAAACTCTCTACCTCTGTCTGATCTCAAACATTTTATCTTCAAATCAGATTAATTCTCAACTTTTGCTTTAAATAACTTGAATTTTTCAAATGCTTTAGATTTCTCTCTCAAATATGTAACCCACATCATTTTAGAAAATTCATCAACAAAAAGTATAAAGTACCTTTCACCATAATAAGATCTTTTTCTTGTAGGACCACACAGATTTGTATGCACCAGATCCAACTTCCCTTTTGCTGAATAAGATTTGCTTCTAAAACTTCTTCTGGTCTGCTTCCCCATAACACATTCTCTACACATGGTGTTAGATGACTTTACAATCTTAGGTAGATCTCTTACAACATTAGTCATACTCACCTTCACAATGTTATCAAAGTTAACATGATTTTTTTTTTGTGCCATAGCCAACTATCATCAACCTTCGCAATAAGACAAGTATCTTCATATGTATTCAATTCAAATACATTACCTCTAGATTTAGTACCAGATGCGATCAAATCTCCTAATTTACTTTTGATAGAGAATTTTCCATTAATGAATTTCAATTGATAACCTTTGTCCACTAACTGTCCAACACTCAAAATATTATGTTTAAGTCCATAAACAAGTAATACATTGTTATTATTAGTCTTTCCATCCAGAGAAATAGATCCTACTCCAATAATAAGTTTAGGAGTATTGTCACCAAATCTAACAACACCACCATCATATATTTTCAGACTCGTAAAATTATTTTTATCTCCAGTCATATGATGTGAACAACCACTGTATATAACCCATTCAAATTTATTTTCAACATGAGATACTAAGGCTTTTTCTTCATGTATAGGTTCATCATCCTTTATAGTAATAAATACAATTTCATCATAGTCACCATCATCATTAGAAACATCCTCACTAGCATAATAACATTCCTTGTCTTTAGGATACTTAGATTTGTAAAACTTAGGTTTATGCTTAGGAACCCTTGTAGGACATCTAGATGCAAAATGGTCAATCTTATTACAAGAAAAACATTTCAAAGGTAATTTTCCTTCAAATTTTCCCTTACCTCTCTTTTCTCTTCTAGAGATCAATGCTACCACTTCATCTAGCTTTCTTTCTTCCTCATGTATCTTTTCCCATTCCTCAGCATAGTGTCCAAGCTCTTCTCTCAAGTCGCTATTGCTGGTGCTTGCAATTCTAGATAAGGTCTTTATGTTTCTATGAAGGATTGTCTTGAATGTTGAATCAACTTTATGTAAAGTATCTCCCAATTCTATAGCCTCAAAAATAGTTATCTTTCCAATCAACATCTCTCTGGTGAAGTTCGGTGTCAAAGGTATAATCTCCTCTATAGCTTGTATTTTAGTTCTATATGCAGGTGTCAAAGATATGATAACCTTCACAATCACTTCCTCCTCACTGTAAGTACCTCCATAGTTTCTAATGCCAGTAATCATTTCAATAATTTTCCCTAATGTTCTCATCTTTACTGATTCCATCTTTGTCTTCTAATTTTGTAGTTTTGTCTATTTTGTAAACTTATCTCCTTCATATAGTGCCTCCAATCTTGTGCAAATCTCATGTGCCGAGTCCAAGTCTTTTACTTCTATGAATTCACCTTCAGAAAGTGTGCTGATCAATGATTCCGTTGCAACCAAATTACATGAAAATAACTTCTTCTCATCTTTAGTAGCTTTCTCCAGTTCATCCTCAGTCGCTATTTTTTAATTCTTCTCTGTGATCATCCAATAGTCAATTCCCAAACATAACAAATGTGTTCTCATCTTGTTTTTCCAAGTCTCAAAGTTTTTAGGTCAAATTTTGGACTATCCTTCCTATAGTAAGTCATCTTCAGGATCACCTCAAGTTGTTAAGCTTTCTTTCTAAGAATCAGTAGCTCTGATACCAATTGTTAGGAATAACAGTCCACAAGATAACTAGGAGGGGGGGGGGTGTGAATCAGTTGTGATATTTATTATTAAACTTTAAACTTTATAAACCAAAACTATAATGCAAATGATAAAAAAGTAAATGCCAGCACATTAACACAATACTTTTTGTCGAGGAAACCTTGTTAAAGGTAAAACCTTGGTAGGAATTAGAACCCACAAATAATGTACTAACAGTATAGTATCCCTATTAAAAGATTTATCCCAGTTAGGAGCTTATTACAACATTACAGTACACAGTCCCTGTTAGGAGACATACCTTGTTAGGAGTGAAGAAAAATAGTAGGCTCACTGCCCAGGCACATTGCCCAAAGAAGGTTAAAGCCACCCTCAAGGATTCACAATCTGATCAAGTGTATATAGGAAATATACAATCTAGTGAACTGTTTGATAGCAATTGTCTTTGCTTGGTCAATTCCAATGAATCATTCTTATCACCAACTCTTCTCTATATCCAGCAGCAATATAAGCTTCGTAGCTTACACTTCTCTTCCTTTTCAATCTCTTCCACATATTTTCAAAAGAAAAGATCACTCATATATATCCTATTACAATAATTCATTAGTTCATCCAATTAAGTTTTCCTAATATACAAATGATTATTTTACCCCTTCTTAAGATACACACGGTACCTATAACAAGTAAACATCAATTACAATCCATAAGTTATACTCCAAGATCCACAATCTATGCTCACAATTCATAATACATGCTACATGTCTGAAGTCGGCCACCAAAATAGGTCTCCTCCAGAATACACGTCACAACTGACATCACCAATACTTTCTCAACAATCGATCAATAAAAAATATTCTTCAATATGTCCTCATTCATCCCATAAGCTTGAATGTGCTAAAACATCTTCGTCTGTAAGATATACATAAAATACAGAGACCTCTGTCAAGCATCACTGTCACAGTCCAGAAACCAGTCTTCACTAAATCACCTGTAACATAACCAATCTATAACTTTAAGTCAAGAAACCTTAGGAATAAGTTAATCACACATCCTTCTCCATATCCCTTTCTTCGATCATCTTGAAACATTAATACACTATCCGTACACTTCTGTTAGTCAAGTAACCAGTCTGTCCTTCACATAAACATATGTGGACATCAGTGACAAAACATGAATATCAACAACATGAATAGTATCTAAATCTGATATCATCCAACAGTAATGGGATTGTTGGAGGTAGTGTCTGGGTGTCATAAGATGACATTGTCAAATAATAGAGTCCATGCTTTTATTTAAGTCAAGTTTGACTTCCTTGTCAGTTTAACTTATGTTGCAAGTCCATTGTAATGTACAGGTTTTGACAACATTAGAATTTACGATCATAATCAAAATTATTACAAATAATTAATGTAGTTTTTGATACTTTCAATTATTTGATAGTCTTATTAAGTACTTAATGTAATTATATTGAGGTTCATGGTTGTTGACTCATTGTATTATTAATTATTAACTGATTCAATGTTTATACTATTTTATGTACTATTGAAATTACTTCATTAATGTAATTGGCATAATTTTTTCTTTTGTATAATTACGAGGGAGAAAGTATTATTAGCATTGTATGATTATGAATATTTATGATTAGATATATTCGATCAAAATTCTATGTATAAATTTCAAAAGACTAAATTTTCAGCCAAAAATTGTGGTGGAGGGGGAGATGGTGACTGTGGAGGGTTAGTCGTGGATGGTGGTAGATATATATATTTTAAATCCTAAATATATTTTTTTAAGTGTGGGGCTTCATCGAATTTGTGACGTCCATAGTTTGACGAACCACAAAAATGTACGACAAGGTTGTTGTACACGCAATGTTGTTTTCATCGTAATGACAATGGAATTTTTCTCTACCTCATCGAAAACCTGATGAAATTTTATTTTTTTGACGATTTCAAATGGGTTCGCTATTTTACAACCCTTATTTTCTGTCTTTGTGAAACAACCATGGCTTTGCTATTTTGCAAAACAACGAACAATGTCTTTTTCATCAATTTCAAATGGGTTCTCTATTTTTCAGCCCTTGTTTTCTATCTTTGCAAAATAGAGATGGCTTTGCTATTTCACAAAACAACGAAGAGTGAAACAGTGAACACTCTCTTTTTTTGTCAATTTTGCGATGAACACCACAATGATTTTCCTTGGAATTGATCAATGATTCTGGATCGTTATTTTGACGTCAAATTAAGTGGTTGTTAAAGTGATAAAATTCAAGTCAAGGTTTCCTCAGTGAGTCAACAATATTCTATCAATATGTCACAAAGATGCATTGAAAAATGGAGTCAAATCCTGTAGTAAAAGAGTATAGGAAACAAAACTAAGTAAAAATTTGGAAAACAACGTTGAAAATGTTAGGATTGAGTAATACTGAGATGGGGGGTGAATCAGTATTACAACACTTTATAATAAATTTAAACTTATTCCAAATACACCATGAGATTGTAGAAATGAAAAGCACATTTGAAAATAACACACAACTCATAACACCAGTATTATTTGTCAAGGAAACCTTGGCCAAGGGAAAACCCCAGTGGGGATGATACCCACAAGCATGCACTAAAGTATAATATCCCTATTAGGAGACCTAGCCCTATTAGAAGCTGAGTATTGCATAGTATATTTCCTTGTTAAAGGAATATCAACCTTGTTAAAGGTATACAAAACCGTATTTGGGGTGTACTGAGCTTCCAACTCTTACAACCAATACTTCTATTACAAATTGTTCTTAGTAATGAACAAAAACAAACATCTTTAGTGATTAGATAGTTTGAGTTGTAGCTCTCAATAACATTTTTCAACCTCTGCACTCACATCTTCCATTAATCATCTTTCCATCTTATCCATGTCATACTTCTCTTTACAAAAATTATCTCCATATATATATATTGTTAGTAATAACTGAGAGGGGGGTGAATCAGTGGCCTTAAAAATATTCATATAATCAACCCAAAAACTTAGTATCACAATATTAAGCCTCTAGTTATCTTCATTCCTATAAGATGAATGCCTTCAAATACAATTATCAAAGTACTACTGCTCGGAATGATTTGTTAAACCTTATACTGTATGTTTACCGAATAGCAATATGTTAATTTACCAAAAGACAGTAAATTATTTAGAGTATACCGATCAATCCAGATTAGCTATGTGTAATGAAAAACACTAAAGTAATGACTCATAAACACATTGACACATGGATTTTTAACCTGGAAACCCTGTTAAGGGAAAAACCATTTGGGACCGGTAACCCAAAAATTTCACTCTTTTGAAGTGAGCTCAATGAAGAGCCAACCCTATTAAAGGTTACAAACACACTATTACCTTGTTAGAGGATTTAAAAGTTTAGTTTGTCACTTGATATCAGACATCTCTATGCTACATTCCTTGATCAAACACTCTCTTGGCCTGTCAATAGGTATCTGGCATCTTATGCTATCTTCATGATCAAACTTTTTGACACTCCTTGGGATGTATCTCAATATAGAAAGGATCTTTAAATCCCGCTCGGTTAAGAGACTTTCTAAATCAATGGTTAAAATGAAACAGTATGATTTGTTCACATATACAACTTATACTTGTAGATTTTCAGATCTATTTTAAGCTCATAAAACTAATATGATCAATATGTCTCTTTTAATACCTTTGCTCCACTTTTGTCTTCTCGGTGATGCTGTGCTCTATTTCTTGGTGTCTATAGAAAACTTTAGCTCTTTCCTCAGCTGGATTGATTAGGACTTTATGAAGTTTCTCTTCAACATCCTATTTTACATTCATTCACCCTCTATTCGTAATGAATTAAGTTGGCTCTTTATAGACATAATATCACCATTGTTAGGTTCTTGATTTTCTTGATCTTGGCGTGATCCACAATCTTAGCCAATCAGATTTAAAGAAAAACTCTTGTCTTATCTTGCAGAGATCTTTCCAAATGGAAAAAATAGCTTTAAGTCTTTTACTCATCTCTGGCTTTATCTCGTTTATGAAAACAAAGATAACTACCAGTTAAGTCCATATTTATGTTAATCCCTAAGTTTTGTTGATGATTAGTGACCTACACTTAGTCATTTACTTAGGCAGTTTTAGTTAGTTATCACTGTTGTCAAGCTACACATTCAAGGCCGATCAACATTGTCAAGCAAGTTTTAGGTTGCCGAGTTACATCATGTCGAGCCGAGTAGAATATTAAGTGCCAAGCGACAGAGATGTTAAGTGCCGAGCAGAACAATTTTTGCATACATGTCAGGATTGATTCAAACTTTGATGTAAAAGGTTTAGGCCGACTTCTATGAGATTTGGGCTGACATTTGTACGCATTTAATATTTGTCTACTGAGTTAATTATGCATTTAATTGTTTTATACTATGCATGGCATGTAGCCAATCAAGAAATCAGAATGCATTGGAAGCATAAATTATAGATCTTGATCGTTGATCTAGATCTCACTGACAGATTCAAAAAGACATATAAGATTGCTTCTAACCCTAGAAAATAAGAGAGAGTGAGAGATATATAGTTTGGAAGAGAAGGGTTGTTGTTCATGAAAGATGAACAGTAAGTCATTTTAAGAAGAATCCTAGATCAAGTAGAATGACAGAGCAGTGAAAAGAAGAGTAAAGACATATCAAATTGTGAGATCACAGAAGGTATTGGAAAGAGAAGATCCATCATCAGCATCTAAGTGCATAATGAAGGATCACTACTTGAAACATTCTAACAGGTGTATCAGGTGAAATCTCTTAACAGAGTGGTTCTAGCAGACCGTTTTAAATCTCTTAGCTGAGTGCTTACTTTATTATAAGCTGAAATCCTTTAACAAGGTAGATTGTAATGATCTTTAGTTCTTAACCAAACAGACCTTTAACCAGGTAGATTGCATGTTGCAATCAAAATCTTGTAGCCCTAATAGGCACACTTTATTGCTGTAGTAGTGAAGATTTTGTGGGTGTCATCCCCACCCCAGTTTTACCTATTTGGGTTTCTGGGTTACCAAAATTTTGTGTTATGAGCTATACATTTCATGTTATTGATGCTATCTAATGTTAGGTTAAATTCATATATGTATGAATGTGGATCAATTTGATTTAAGTGGTTAAGTTTTAAGATTTGATTCACCCCCCTCTCAGTATCTTTCTTTCCCCATTATTGTACTTCCAACAATTGGTATTAGAGCGTAGTTCACCTACAAAAAGCTTTTAATCATCTTGTGAGTACAGATCTTGAGATGGAGGTTTACAAGTTGGGAAAAGTTATTGAGAATTAGAAGATTGAGAATCAGCTAATTACATTAGCTTGAGATAGCAAGACAAGAATTGAAGAAATCATTGACAGCTAGGAAAGATTTGGCCAAACAAATGAATGATACTCATTACCAGGAAGATGACACTGCAAATCTATTTCAAAATGGAGATTATACTAAGAGTGATGCAGCAATTGCAGATCTACTAGAAAAGATCAATGCACTGTGTGAAGAAGTCAAAAACTTGAAAAGAGAACAAGAAATGCAGACAATGAGACTATGTGAAGTAGTGGAACAAAAGAAGAAAGATGAATATGACAAAGCTATGGCAGAAGAAGATAAAAGAGTGATAATTGTCAGACTTGATGAAAGGACACATGATGTGCAAATGATGACAATCAATCAAGTTGACATGGAAAATCAACTGCTACTTGCAAATTAGGAGATTAGTAGGAAAGATATGGAAATGATGAATCTGAGATCTGAGAAGGAACTGAATGAAAGGTTGAATAAACCAAATGAAGCCTTGACTCATTTTGAGAATCTGATGGAAGCATCAAGGAGGTCAAAGGATTCTTCTGGATTAGGTCACACTGAACCAAAGACATCTGCTGAGAAAGGAGAATCATCTAAGAATGGTGAAAGGAGAAATGCAAAGACAAAGCACAACAAGCCTGTTTGCCACCACTGTGGAAAACTAGGTCATATAGAAAACATTTGTCGAAGCAAGAAAGGTAAGTCCAATCCTAAACCTAAGTTTAATGGTTACAATTTTAATTGCAAGAAATTTGGACATAAAGCACATGAATGTTGGGCTGAAGCAAGTGATGCACCTCCCAAACCAAGATTTAATGGTTATTGTTACAAGTGTCAGAAGCATGGTCATAAAGCACAATAATGTATATCCAATGCTAAACAACAATGGACATCAAAGTCACAAAAAAAAGCATCTAGGAAAGGCAACACTTACAACTGGGATTATAACACAAGGCAGAGTTGTCATTACTGTGAAGAATATGGACATGCACTTGAAGATTTCTTAAAGACACATTTCAGAGGGAAATCTAAGAGTTGGATGAATGGAAGCTTAGTCTATTTTAGTTGTTTGAAGATAGGTCACACTAAGAGAGAGAGTGTAGAACAAGAGTTCCTGCTCCTACTGTTGAAGAAATAAGAGCACATATGAATGAGACATGGGTAAGGAAAATAGAGCCGAGCAGTAGTGAATCCACTAAAGCTGAGGTCACCCAATCCAATGGATCAGGTGATCACACCATCTCTAACTGAGAAATAGAGGTATGTAAGGAACTGCATTTAAATTTAAAATCTTACATCAGTTCCTAATATGTAAATGTACCAAAGTCCATATCTGCATATGTTAAGATGTACTAGGACATGTTTGTGACAAGTTCCGAGAAGAGTTATCTGCACTGTAGGTGCCGAGTTGGTGGCTGAGTAAGTTGTGTGATGGCTGAGTATGGTAAGCTGAGTGGTATGCAAGTTGTGTTAGTCAGCCAATGATAGTTGGCTTGCACTAACCTAATAGGCAATTTTGACTGAACTGAAAGATGCAATGGTGACTACTACTGAAACTGGAAAAGGTATTGTAGAAATGAAGCCAAGCAGTAGCTCACCTGAATTTAAGAGGAGGAAATTTATGAGGAAGAAGTCTTCGATTCTTGATGTCACATTAGATGAAGTTATTGTGATTCCACCATGGGATCCCCCAATATTTTTTCTTATGAATAGATTGAGACTCTTCAAGAGCTACTCAAGAGAAAGAAAAGACAGGAAGAAATTAAAAGAGAGCAAAAGAAAAAGCAAGTGTTACATGACATCAAAGAAATATTTGTAAAAGATTTTGACATGGAAGATGAAAACCCTCAAGCTCCTATTCTTGAACAGTTGGTTCATATTGTGCAAAAGGTAAATGATGACAACATTGAAGCTAATGAAAAGCTATTGCAATGGTCCGAGAGGAAATTCGAGAACAAATTACTAGCAAAAATCTTAGGAGAGATTGCGGTAAAATAGGTTGAACTTTCTTCTCTTATAGAGATTTTGGAGGAAGTTGCAACTAATGTTTATTATTTGTATAAGAAGTTATGTGATGTTGAATTCTTCACAAAGGATAATCTACAAGCCTTAGAGAAATTGTACTTAGAATTAAAGTCAACTGGAAGTTCACTGAGTATGGATGCTAGCACTAGCTCCTTACATTTTAACAGATTGACTCATGCACAAAGGAGGATAGCCGAGGTCATGGCTGAAGATGGTCAGATTAGGACCAAATTGATTACTATTCAGACAAGCCTGATACCTCATCTGGAGGTCATTCAAAAAGAACTTTCATCTGCAAATGAATTGGTTAAGAAAGATTCTCATCTCTCCACTACAGAAAGTTTAGTAAGTCTAGCTGCCGAGCTAGAAGTCAAAATAGAGGTTATGAAGTTTGTTAAGGATAGTTGGGATACTGCATTTGCATCCACCTTACAACTTCATAAATAATTTTTGGACAAGTATAACTTGACCCCACTTGAAATCAGTGACAAAAATAAGGGGGAATCTGACAAGACTGACAATGATACAACATAAGGAGTTCAGTACAAGGTATCAATGTAAATAGTTTGTGAAGGCATGTATAATTTGTTTGGTATGTAGTATGATGTACATTCCTAGGGGGAGTACATTGTGTACTTAGGCAACATTTTGGATGGAATGAATCGAAATTATAAGTTTGTTTTTGCCACTAATATCAAAGGGGGAGATTGTTAATCCCTAAGTTTTGTTGATGATTAGTGACCTACACTTAGTCATTTACTTAGGCAGTTTTAGTTGGTTATTACTATGGTCGAGCTAAAAATTCAAGGCTGAGAAACATTTCTGAGAAAGTTTTAGGTTGCCAAGTTACATCATGCTGAGCTGAGTAGAATATTAAGTGTCAAGCGACAGAGATGTTAAGTGTCGAGCAGAACAGTTTTTGCATACATGTCAGGATTGATTCAAACTTTGATGTAAAATGTTTAGGCTGACTTGTATGAGATTTGGGCTGACATTTGTACACATTTAATATTTGTCTATTGAGTTAATTATGCATTTAATTGTTTTATACTATGCATGGCATGGAGCTAATCAGGAAATCAGAATGCATTGGAAGCATAAATTATAGATCTTGATCATTGATCTAGAGCTCGTTGCCAGATCTAAAAAGACATATAAGATTGCTTCTAACCCTAGAAAATAAGAGAGAGTGAGAGATATACAGTTTGGAAGAGAAGGGTTGTTGTTCATGAAAGATGAACAATAAGTCATTTTGAGAAGAAGCCTAGATTAAGCAGAATGACAAAGCAGTGAAAAGCAGAGTAAAGACATATCAGATTGTGAGATCATAGAAGGTATTGGAAAGAGCAGATCCATCATCAGCATCTGAGTGCATAATGAAGGATCACTACTTGAAACATTCTAACAGGTGTATCAGGTGAAATCTCTTAACAAAGTGGTTCTAGCAGACCGTTTTAAATCTCTTAGCCGAGTGCTTACTTTACTATAAGTTGAAATCCTTTAACAAGGTAGATTGTAATGATCTTTAGTTCTTAACTGAACATACCTTTAACCAGGTAGATTGGATGTTGCAATCAAACTCTTGTAGCCCTAACAAACACACTTTATTGCTGCAGTAGTGAAGATTTTGTGGGTGTCATCCCCACCCCAGTTTTACCTATTTGGGTTTTTGGGTTACCAAAATTTTGTGTTATGAGCTATACATTTCATGTTATTGATGCTATCTGATGTTAGGTTAAATTAATATATGTATGAATGTGGATCAATTTGATTTAAGTGGTTAATTTTTAAGATCTAATTCACCCCCCCTCTCAGTATCTTGCTTTCCCCATTATTGTACTTCCAACAATTTAACTCTACCAGCTAGATATTTTTTTGTTTCTGAACTCAAGTTAATTTTAGTGTTTTAACTCTTTGATAGCTTCAGTCAACACTCCAATTCTCCTTGGGATTCTCAGTCAGTTTACACTATGATTCTGGTTGTTAGTTATGCTTTTGATTCTACTCGTCGGTAATGCTCATCGGTGTTCTTTCTTGGGCATCACTGTGACTTGACTTTCGGTGATCTCTGTCTGTCGGGTTCCACTAACCGTCGGTATCTGAAGTCACATAGTGAATGTTTGTCTTTTGTACATTACTAAAGAATAATCTATATCTTTCTGACTCTAAAGTCTTTGACACTTTGATTATAACCGATTAGATTAAATCAAGTTGACATCAATGAAAATACAATCCATTAATTGATTTAATGTCTTGCATTATCCTTCTACATTTTGGTGAGCAACTTAACATCTTCAAACATTCAATCAGTTACATGTCATCAATCTCTCCCTTTGGAATTGATGGAAATATACTACATTATCATACTATACTATTACTAATACAATATGAAATATAACAGTTTCATCAAGCTTTCCTAATGTAACTATTACAAATGTCTGGCTTTCGGTAAGCTCAAAAATAGCTTAGATTTTTTTCTTGCAGAATGATTGCCTTCAATCTTCAATCCCTTCACTAGATAGATGTAGCATCTATTGTCTCTGTTCTGATATGTGCTCTTCCTTGACTGTTTCTCTTCTTGATAATCTCTTTTTCCTTTGACAACAATTTATCTCTTTGTATGAACTCTCTCCCTTTGTTACTTCTCTCCCTTAGATGGATATTTCATATGTAATCAATTTCTCTCCCTTTGAATATTGATTAACTCTTCCTTTTTATTCTCAAAAACTTCACTTCATGGATAATGACATAATCTTTTCTGATCAATGAGATAATCTCTCCATTATGATTCAATGAGATAATCTCTCCCTTATGAGAATGAGATAATCTCTCCCTTTGACAACAATGCCAAAAAAAAATAAAAAATCATGTTCCATCCCTTATATAATATATTCCTTGAATTTTCCTATCCATCAGCAATACAATGTTTCTGGTATTCAATGCATACTTGTACCTTGCTATGTACATATGTATATTTTGTTGTTCATCTCAGTGTTTGCATCAACATGAATGATCTTTAGATTATGTGCAGGCTGATGCAACCTCCTAGTCAGCTTACTGACCGATAGACAAGGGTTGGACCCCTAGTCTCTGTCTCAGGTACTCAAATGTATCCTTCAGTAATGGATTGGTGAATATATAAGCTAATTGTTCCTTTGATTGAACATATTTTAACATCACCTCCTTTGCTTGCACTTGTTCTCTCAGATAGTGATACTTGATATCAATATGCTTAGTCTAAGCATGCATGACTGGATTCTTAGAAATGTTAATTGTACTGTTGTTATCATAGTAGATAATTAATGGTTCAAGAATGTAGACTGAGAGATGCATCCTTGCTTCTTGCTGATCCATGTGACAAGTATGTCACCCATGAAGAATGCTCCTCCAGTTTTTCTCTTTCGGTCATCAATGTTTCCAGCCCAATCAACATCTATATAGACTTGTAGCTCAAATTTTCCTTCTCTTTTGTACCATAAGCCATAGTCCTCGGTGTCCTTTAGATATCTTAGAATTCTCTTGATAGTAGTCATATGTGAGTCTTTGGGATTAGCAGCGAATCTTGCAACTATTCCAACTGCATGTGCTATATCTGGTATGGTATGAACAACATACATTAGTTTTCCAATCATTGATTTGTACAAGGTTTGATTTACCTCATTGGATTTTTCCTCTTTTTTCAGCTTACATCTGGTAGCCATAGGTGTTCCAACTAGTTTGGAATCTTCCATCTTGAATATCTTCAGCACTTCCTTGATGTATTTGGATTGAGTGATATACACGCCTGCATCTTGTTGAAGAATCTGTAGACCAAGAAAGGATTTGATCTCCCCAAACATAGACATTTCAAATTCCTTGCTCATTTCATTAGCAAGGGATTTGCATAGCAATTCATTTCCTCCAAAAATGATACCATCAACAAAAATTTCAGCAATCAGAATATTACCATCAATATTTTATTTTAAGTACAGATTGCTATTTTCACTTGTTCTAACAAATTTTATGCTAATGAGATAGGAGTGAATTCTTTCATACTAGGCTCTAGGTGCTTGTTTCAATCCATACAAGGCTTTATGTAGTCTATATACCATGTTTCTCTTGTCTGGATCAACAAAGCCTTTTGGTTGTTCAATGTATACCTCTTCTTCCAGTATTCTATTTAGGAATGCAGATATTAGATCCATCTGGTATAACTTGAATCCTTTAAATGCAACATAATCAAGTAACATTCTAACTCCTTCTAGTCTAGAAATGGGTGAAAAGTTTTCTCCATAATAAATATCTTCTTCTTGTGCATATCCCTTGCATACTAACCTTTCTTTGTTTCTTGTGACTTCTCCATTGTCATTCAGCTTGTTTCTGAATATCCATTTGGTACCAATGACATTCTTGTCATCTGGTCTCGGTACTAGTGTCTATGTACTATTCTTCTCAATCTGTTCTATTTCTTCATTCATAGCACTAACCCATTCTTCATTCTCAAGTGCAGTGTTAATAGATTTAGGCTCAAAATCACAAAGTAAACATCTAGTGTTTAGTGACTTACTTCTTGTTCTTGTTTCAACCTTGTTGTCTCCTATGATTTGATTCTGTGGATGATGTCTTTTGACATACTTGGAAAGTTTTGGTTCAGCCCTTTGTTCATCATTCTAATCATCTTCTTGACCTTTGTTCTGATCTCCATTGTTCAAAACATCATCTTGAGGATTTTCCCAATTTTTGGTAATTGCAGCCTGATGCTCGGATGTAATGTTCTATTGCTAGAGAGCGATACACTGTTTCTCAGGTAGAGTGTCAGGTTCTGTATAAAAAAACCTATTGTAGTCCCCTGGTTCTTTTATGCTTTCCTTATCATTCTTTTCTGTAAATTCATCTTTTTTCACATTTGCACTTTCAATGATTTTGTTAGATGACTTGTTAAGACATTTACAAGCCTTTCTTTTGGTTGAGTACGCTAGAAAGATACCTTCATCACTTTTGGAGTCAATTTTTCCATTTCTATCATCCTTCAAAATATAACATTGACTACCAAAGATTATGAAGTAACTTACATTGGGTGTATGACCATATCAAAGCTCATAGGGTGTCTTCTTTGTGTCCTTCAATTGTACTCTATTTAATGTGTAGATAGAATTATTGAAAACTTCCCTCTAGAAATTTTGAGTGATGCTCTTCTCAATCATCAATGTTCTTGAATAGCCAACAATTGATCCGTTTCTCCTTTAAAAGCAATTCCATTTTGTTGTGGTGTTTTCGGTGCAGAAACTTGTCTTTTAATTCTATGCTCATTGCAATAGTTAGTGAATTCTTCTGAAGTAAATTCCCCTCCTCTATCTGACCTTAAGCATTTCAATTTATTTTCATTTTGTTTTTCTACTATTTCTTTATACCATTTAAACATCTTAAATGCTTCTGATTTTTCTTTTAAGAACATGACTGTCATCATTATAGAATAATCATAAAAAAAGAGAATAAAATACCTATCTCCATAGTAACTCTTTGTCCTCATGGGTCCACATAGATCTGTATGGACTAATTCTAGAATTGCATTAGATGTATGAGTTTTACTCTTTAAACTAGACTTTATCATCTTACCTTTTTGAACATTTTTGCACATGATATGCTCGGGCTTAGTCATGCTCGGTAAGCCTCTGACATTTTTTTGTTTCTTATCTTTATCATGTTGTCAAAGTTCACATGACACAATATTTTGTGCCACAACCATATGTCTTCGTTTCTAGCCATTAAAAAAGTGGTGTTGGTGTCATCAAGATAGAAAAGGTTACCTTTTGTCTGCTCACCGGTTCCAATCAACCTTCCTAATGCATTGAAGATGTTTTCCTTCTTATTTTAAAATGCCACTCTGTGACCTGTATTATTCACCTGTGAAACACTTAATAGATTATAATCTAGTCCTTTTACCCAGTAAGCATTTTCACATTTGATCAGGTTATTCAACATTATAGTTCAACTGGATAAGGTGTATCATTTCCCATTCTTATTGAACCACCATTGTAGTATTCAAAAGTCTCAAACTTTTGTTTATCACCGGTCATATGGTGAGTGCAACCACTATCTATGATCCAGACATCATTTTTACTAACTTTAGATATGAGTGTAGTTTCTACATACCTTTCTTCTTCTTTGTCTGAGTCATCCTTCATGGATACAAATACCATCTCAAAGTCTTCTTATGATTCGGTGTTAGTGTCATTAGCTCTTTTCTTAGCTAGGTAACAAGCTTTCTTTTTCATTTGTCCTTGTATTCTCGGGTATCTCTTTTGTCCGATTGACGGTTGCTTCGATAATCTCTGTTATCACCTCTATCAAACTTCTTCTCATATGATCATTCATTTCCTCTGTCATCTTTTCTTCTATTTGGACATCTTGCAGCAAAGTGTCCAACCTCTTTACAATTGAAACATACAAGTGGTAATTTACCTTTGTATCTACCTTTTCCTCTTTGCAATCTTCTAGCCATTAGTGCTTCAATTTCTTCAAGTCCTTGATCCTCATTATCACTGTCATTATCATTTCTAATAGCATGTCTATGACTTGATTTACTTATCTTTAAAGAATATTTGAATGTAGATTCTATAGATGGTAAGACACTATTATCAAAGTTATTCATCTCAAATGAAATTAGTCTACCAATTAGACTATCTAGAGTAACTGTATTGTTTGCAACTGCTCTCATTTCTTGAATAGAAGAAACTCTAATAGCATATACAGGCAGTAAGGTTCTTAAGATTTTACTTGCCACTGTCTCCTCTTCAAGTACACCTCCAACTCCTCGGATAGCATTGACTACCTCTTTGATTCTGCAACTATACTGAGTGATATTTTCTCCTTCTTTCATCCTTAGGTCATCAAACCTCCCTCTAAGGCTTTATGCCTTGGCTCTTAGTACATTGGCATCTCCTCCTTGTAATAGTTTCAAATTATCCCACATTTGCTTTACAGAGGTGCGGGTTTTGACATCTTCAAACTCAGATTCAGAGAGTAATGATGCAAGTTCTATCATCATGCGATTATGCTCATGCTTTACTCTTAATTTCTCAAGAGTGTGAGGTCCTACAGGCAACATGATGCAGCAGTGGTCAGCGGAAGCCTCCAACAGTGGGCAATCTAGTGAGTTTGAACCCCTCAACATCCAAGAAGAAGGGTCTAGTGCTGATATACTTATCACAAGTATCAAAAAGGACCTGATGAAGGTTATCACAACCCTACAAGAAAATATAACCTAATCACTAGGCTTGTCAATCCCAAGCACCAAGAAACAAGAATTCACTAAGAGGTCTCCTTAGGAAGATAAGTACTCAAACCCCATGAAATGGATACAAAGACCAGGGGTGGCCTACAATCACTATCATGGCCTATTTAGGTCCTAACTCTTTATTTATAATGGTTCTTTCACTCACAAGCAACCCATAACACTTAAGTGCTTTACAAACTAGGCTTTGGGTTGTAGCCTTCACCAGAGACAAATTTAGACATAAGTCAAAATGTTTCCAAAGGAGATGTTAATTTTATTATGGATTCTAGTACCCTTTAAGGCCTTACTAAACATACCCAAGCACCAAGTATTGGGGATAAACAAAGGTCACTGATGTCACAACTTTTGGATCGGGCTAATAGGCCTAATTAGGCTCCAAATACACTACAAGTGCTCTTTCCCTTAAGCCAATAAAAAAAAAAAGTATGGAGGAATGTGTGGGTACACAAAAAAAGTTATAATCTAGGTTTTTGGGTCTTGAAGAACCCCCAATCAAAATCTATGGTGACTGTCCTAAGTCACTGTTTGGTGCACACATAAGATGTACACCTAGGTTCTTGTGGCAAAGCCACTTCTCTACATCTCCACACCTTTAACTTGCATAATATGAAAATAAATGGAATAAGGATGAATTACACCAAGGGGCATCAATTTCCCATGGTGGAATCGATCCAAACACTCAAGCCCTAGGTGAATCCTGATTTTTAGCCTCAAAACTAGGCAGTCACACTAAAAAATAGATATCTTGCAATCTAAGACAGATTATAACATGAGACCAAATGAAAATGGAAGAAGGTTCAAAGATACAACTTTTGGGATCACTGTTTCATGCCTTGACGACCATACCAGTCCATACAAGTTTGCTGTCCTTCAAAATCTGCAGAAAAATGGTTTATTTTATTGATTTGAAATGCCAAAATACATGTTGTTGTCTTCCACCCACCTGAAAAGGCTATTGAAGACCTCCCCTATCAGTTCCAATTGATTTTGAAACAATCTGACCGTTGGGGATTTTAGTTACAACATTTTGTGCAATATTTGCAATATTTGCAAAACTAATGACCAAACTTGGTCCAAACTTATTCTAGTGATCCAACATGGATCTAAGACCTTAAAAACATGAAAAAGACTAAGATCCTATGATTTTAGTCCTATTGACCACTTTTGACCATAATAAGCCAGGGGCTCATAATTGTGCTAATCCTGGAACTAGGCCTCACAACTTGGTCTAGGTGCCTAACTAGACTAAACTAGATATGTTTAGGACTCTTAGAGTCATTTCTTGTTGGGTCTAGGGTAGGTGCTCCTGTACCATACTCCCCTTGATTTTTAAAACTCAAGTTCCTACTTGAGGATAACTACTCCACTGAAGTGCCATGTTGCTTGATTTGATCTTCAGTCAGCCATGTAACATCTATGTTGGGGAGTCCCTTCCATTTTACTAGGTACTGCATATACTTCTTGGTTCTGGTCTGCCTTAGTAACTTTGTGTCCAAAATTTCCTCTAACTCCACTGGTTTTCTTTGGGGTAGATTGTGACATAGTCTTCATCTTCAATGCTTGTGTCCTTACCCTGCTCATTGCTTGAACCTGTTGTAACTTTTTATGGTGTGAGGTCTGCAATATTGAAGATTGGAGAGATCTGCAAAGTTGGAGGAAGAGATATCTCATAGGAATTTTCACCTATTTTGTTGAGTATGTTGTAGGGGCCTACTTTCTTCATTTGAAGCTTGGAGTATCTACCCTTAGGTAGTCTCTCTTTCCTTAGAAATTCCCAAACCTTGTCTCCTACTTGGAAGTGGACCTCTCTCCTTCTTTTGTCAGCATTTTCTTTGTACATCAAACTAGATCTTCCCAATGTTTCTTTTAATTGCTGCTACACCTTTGTGATGAGTTCTGCCAATTCTTGTCCTTGTGCACTGATTTTGAAGTTAGAGGGGAGTTCCATCAGATCCAATGGTCCCTTGGGGTGCAGACCATATAATACTTGGAATGGAGTTTTACCAATTGACCTATTTATGGATCATTGAAGGCAAACTCTACTTGGGGCAGAATTGTATCCCAACTTTGTGAGTATTTCTTGGTTAGGCATCTTAAGAGATTGCCTAAAGACCTGTTTACTACCTCAGTCTGCCCATCTGTCTGTGGGTGATAGGAAGAACTATAGGTGAGATTTGTGCCCAACTTCTTGAAGAGTGTCCTCCAAAAGTGCCCTTGAAACTTTACATCTCTATCTGATACAATTGTCTAAGGTAGGCCATGGATTCTAACCAATTATTTGAAGAAGAGATTGGCTATATGGGATGCATCATTTGTGCTCTTGCATGGCACAAAATGGGCCATTTTTTCTGAACCTATCCACTATGACAAACACACTATCAAAGCCTTGCTTGGTTTTAGGTAGCCCCATTACAAAATCCATTGATATGGACTCCCAAGGTCTTGAGGGGATTGGTAATGGTTGGTAGAGTCCCTGATTTGTTGTCATTCCTTTATCTTGTTGGAAGATTGTGCAAGTCTCTATAAAATTCTTAACATCATTGTTCAACTTAGGCCAAAAATAGCTCCTCTTCACCATGCCTGTTGTCTTGTGAATGCCAAAGTGACCTCCTAGGCCACCACAATGATTTTCCCTCACTATGTTTTTCCTCATTGAGAACTTTGGTATACATAGTTGTGCTCCCTTGAATAGAAGCCCATTCTGAATCAGATATTCAGAGAAATTAGTGTGATATCTGCCCTCCATTTTTATGCAAATCTAATATACTTCTACAAAATCAGGGTCATCCAGGTACAAGTGTTTAAGGGACTCAATTCCCACACTTTGTAATTGAACTTCTTCAATAAGACCAACCCTCCTGCTAAGGGCATCAGTAACTTTGTTTGCTACACCCTTTTTATGCTTAATGTTGAATGTATAGGCCTGCAATTGTTCTACCCACTTGAGATGCCTGACTGAAAGTTTTTCTTGTGAATTGGGGAAGCTTAATGCATGATTGTCAGTGTAGACTACAAACTCTTTTGTGATCAAATAATGCCTCCATTTCTTGAGGGCTTGGACCATGCCATAGATCTCTAGATGATAAGTGGAGTACTTTCTTTTGGCTTCATTCAATGTCTCTGAGAAGAAAGCAACAACCCTGCCTTCTTGGCCTAGAACTGCCCCTATAGCCAAATTGCTTGCATCTGTCTCCATAGTGAAGACCTTGTTGAAATCAGGGAGGACCAAGATAGGGTATTGTGCAACTCTATTCTTCAAGTATTGGAATGCATCATTGGCTTCCTTTGTCCATGCAAACTTAGTATTCTTTCCACCTTTGATTGTTTCAAGCATTAATGCACAAACATGACTAAATTTTTTGATGAACTTCCTATAAAATGTTGCAAGCCCATGGAAGCTTCTTACATCACTTTGATTATTTTGTGGAGGCCAATTAATGATTGCATCTACCTTCTCAGGATCCATCTTGAGGGTACCTTGTGAAATCACAAAGCCTAGGAATACTAGTTCCTTCTTCATAAATATGCATTTATCCAAGTTGATCACCAACTTGTGCTGATGGAGCCTTCTTAGTACCTGTTCCACATGATCAAGATGGTCTTCCTTTCTATGACTGAATATTAGTATGTCATCAAGGTAAATAACAACAAATTTGCCAATAAAATCAATGAATATCTCATTCATAAGCCTCA
>MU224270.1:2498203-2509649 GCA_018584345.1 Thuja plicata
GGTTGCAATATCTTTGTTAAAGTAGTTAACGAATCTGTAATTGTAAGGATTTAAAAGAATTTGCACAATACTTTCCTATAGAGATTAGCGTAGGAAGTTGTTTCCGCACCTGAGTTTCCTTACACTAAGGAGATCTGACAACCCACAAGAAACTACACCCATGGAGATTTATTCCACAAGGACATTTATATAGCGTTTGCTACTACCATGGCGAAAATGGATATTACCGCTTGAGGTTCCATCCACATGGTTTACCCAATAAAGGGAGTGTCCACTACGGTTAACGCTCTCTAGCAAGGAAGACTCACAATATGGACCACATGGGGACTTGGTTTGGATTCAAGGGTTCCAAGTTTCTGATTCTCCCAAAAGGGAAAAGAGCATAATCCTCTAGCCGTTTCACCTCACCCAAACATAGCAAACAAGATTAATTGACCCACTAAGTTGAAATCACCCCACTCAAAGTAAATCAACAACAATGACCACCGATATCAAGAGAGACAGTACCGTCCAAAGTTGAAGATCAACCAAGTGAGATAATAACAAATCCTTCCCTACCTACAAGAGGATCTATCATCAAGAAGAGCTTTGCATGAAAGACAAGCGAATGAAGCCCACTCTCTCAAGATCACCACAAATAGTGTTCATAGGGCCTAATTACTATGTGAAACATATATGCAAGAAAGCAAATCTAGGTCCATTTTTAAAGCACCAATTGGAAGTCTGATTTATGAAAGCAAGAAACACTCAAGCTAAACACATGAGATGTTCATTTTATTTCCAAAATCCAAATGTTATAGTGATCAACAAAATACCTCAAGTCCAATGCAACATGAATCATTTTGCTTTTTATCCAAGCAAGTCCAAATCAGCAACAACAACAGCAACAAAATATCACAAACCACCAGAAACAGTAAACATTAGAGGTTAGAGAAAATACAGAAATCCAAAAATAAATTATAAAAAATAACTATAGTGACAGAAAAAAAATCTTCTGCCCCACGGTGGGCACCGAAAATGTGTGATGAAAATGTGTCACACTTCTATGAATAATTCCATTCAAGGTTGCTCAAGAATGAGGCCTCAAATATCGACTCATAGCTCTCTAGTCATGGAGTGCAAAGGTTTTGTAATGGAGGCCCTTAGATTGACCTAGTTGTGCCCATACAAGTACACCATCAAATGAGAAATTCAATGCATGCAAATGACAACTATTCTATATGATAACAATGCATAAAAAGAAACTAATTTATATGATAACAATGAAAGATTATTCTATGAAAGGAAATACGAATGCAAGATTAATCTATGAAAGGAAATATGAATTTAATCTAAAATGCAAATGCAAAGTAATCTAAATGGATTGTCATGAATGCATGAGAGAAGAAGACAAGAAGATAGAAGTTGCAATATCCAAGCTCAAGTGCTCAAATTCTCCTCCAAAGTTGCTCTCCAAACCTGCAGCATAACAATAAAAACCTGGGATGTTCAAATGAGAAGGAGAGGCTTCCTTATAAAGAATAATGGATGGTGAAGATTAAGAGGCTTGTAAAGCAATGGTGAAGATTAAATCTTGGTTGATCCATGTGCTTTAAATCTTCAAGAGGCAAAATCAAAGGCTATGATTAAGAGGCAAAAAATCCCAACACTTAGGAAAGTGTGGAGAAAAATGAATTTTTATTTAATTTACTTGATTTATTTCCTTTTTCATCAAAAAAAGAGCTTTAAGTGGGGATTTTATTTATTTAATTAAAAGATGGATTTTTAATTAAATAAGATAATATTATTTAATTAAAAAAGGGATTTTAAAACAAGATAAAATAATTTAATTAAAAGAAATATTTTTAATTAAATAAGATTATTTTATTTATTTAAAAGGTATCTTAATTAAATAAGATAATATTATTTAATTAAAAGATAGATTTTAAAATAAGATAAAATCATTTAATTAAAAGAAAGATTTTCTTTAAATTAAATAAGATTATTTTATTTATTTAAAAGGTATCTTAATTAAATAAGATAATATTATTTAATTAAAAGATGGATTTTAAAACAAGCTAAAATCATTTAATTAAAAGAAAGATTTTCTTTTAATTAAATAAGATTATTTTATTTATTTAAAAGGGATATTAATTAAATAAGATAAAATCATTTAATTAAAAGGGATTTTCCTTTAATTAAACAATATTATTTCATTTAAGAGATATTTTCTTTTAATTAAATAAGATTATTGATGAAATGATCAAACCTTAGGAAATATTGAAATAATTGAATTAATTACAATTTGATCAAGAAAATTGATTTGAATTGAAAATATTGCAACACATTGATTCAGAAATTGATAAATTGATTAAAATGATAAATGGGGCGCACAGTCTAGGCGACCATTTTAGGGTGCATACAGCAGTCACATCAATCACTGTAGATAGTGGATTGACTACCTACACAACTTCTGGAGTTGGAAGGGTTGCAGTAGCAGTGCTCTCCTTGGTCACTGCTCTTCAAATGGTGAAGAAATAAGTAACCATGATGTCCTTTTATTCGTCGCTAAGTGGGGAAATGTACTTCACCTAATAAAATCAACTTTGTATACTATCTAGTCAATCACAAGTCTTGTGATCACAGAATATGAATCCTCAGATGTTGCGACCATAGATATAGATTCCATAATGTTTGTATATACTATAACCAAGCTTGCATGAGCTTACTCTTCAGAATCAGGGGCTAGATATAATATTTTGTCTTCATCTAATGCTCCCCCTAAGGTCATGCTTGGCCATTTAGGTTGATTCAACTTTTTTAGCATTAGGCAAAGGCACAACAGCATCTATTGTCTCTCCCTGAACCAATTCCTCATTAGACTCTTTGACTTTCCATGTCTTATCATTGTTCTCATCTGCTAATTTCCTGAAATGATTCTTGAATTCATCCATGTATTCACCAAGACTTTTACCAGTATCACTGATATTACTCTTTTTTTCCATAGGAGATGGTCCTCTTCTATTCTCCATTCTATTATACCTGCAAAACTTTGCTATATGTCCTAGGTTGTTGCATTTGTAACATGTACGTTGTCTTCTGTTCTAATTAGCTTGCAACTTAAATAATTTGCAATGTGCCCAAAGTTATTACATTTATAGCATGTGATCTTAACTATTGATTCTTCTCTAATGTACTCTTTCTTTCTTCCAGACTGATCAGGTTTCCTACATTCTACTTTCTTGTGTCCATGTGCATAACAGTTATAACAATAACTAGTAAAGGGTTTGAAAGAATTTTTACCTCTGCAATCTTTCTTCATATGTCCAAGTTTGTTGCATCCATAGAATCTACCTCTAAAAGGCCTGATATGTTCTTTAGATTCTTCAAGATTATTGATGGGCCATTTTAATGGCATACCTTAGATACCCTAGGAGAACTTTTGATAGGTATTTTTCCATGTTTTCTCCTATTTACTCTATGACTTTATACTTTAAAATTGCTAATATGTGGCAGTCAACCACTAAACCTATGCTATGGAAATATGCTTTATCTAGATGAATATGCTCTTTTTATTACTATGGAATCATAATGATGTTGTTGGAAATACAATAATGGGAAAGCAAGATACTGAGAGGGTGGGTGAATCAGATCTTCAAAATTAAACACTTAAAATAAACTGATCCACATTCATACATAAATGAATCCAATGTAATCTCAAATAGCATCCACACCATGAAATAAATAACACATTACACAATAAATTGGTAACCCAGAAACCCAAATAGGTAATACTGGGGTGGGGATGACACCCACAAAATTCTCCACTACTGCAGTAATAAAGTGTACCGGTTAAGGTTACAATGTTTGATTACAAAATGTAATCTACCCTATTAGAGGTCTACCCGGTTAAGAGCTTCAGATCATTACAATCTACCCTATTAAAGGATTTAAACTTACAATGAAGTAAGCACTCTATTAAGAGATAAACAAAGGCCTGCTAAAACCACTCTGTTAAGAGATTTTCACCTGATACAATGATTAAAAAGTGTCAAGTATTGATCCTTCGATATGCACTCTGATGCTGATGATGGATCTCCTCTTTTATGTATCTCTTCTTATCTTATAATCTAATATACCTTTACTCTACTGTTCACTGTGTTATGCTCTGCTTGATCTCTGCTTCTGAAAAAAATAACCCTCTGTGCATTTCACTTCAAAATGTAGTCACTTCAACAAATTTCTCTTCTTCCTCTTACACATACATAAAATAGGGTTTCAAAGCAATCTAATATATCTATATTGATCTGACAGTGAGATCTAGATCAACGATCAAGATCCAATACCCATACCATGATGGTATTACAATTAATGGTTACAATGAGTAGTGCATAAGATAAAAAAATTAAATGCATAATTAACTCTATATAAGAATATTAAATGCACACATAAGTCGGTCCAAACAACTTATACAAGTAGGCCGGATCACTTGTCCTTGACATTTGTATCATTCCTAACAAGTATACAAAAACTATCCTGCTTGGCACTTGACTATCTGTCACTCGACACTTAATATCCTTGTATCCTTCTTGGCTCGGCAAAGTAACTCAGCTCAGCAATGTAACTAGGCATACTAAAAAATTGCTCGGCAATGTTGCTCAGCCTTCTTTGTTTTAGCTCAGCCACAGTGATAGCCAACTAAAACTTCCTAATGAAATGACTAAGTGTTGAGCACTAATCATTAACAGAACTTAGAGATTAACTCATGTTTTATGGATGAATTGACTGATTGAGTGATAGATAATGCATATGTACTTTAAATGATTATTTTCCATGAATTCATTTATCCTAATAGTTTATATGCAGTGCATTAAAGTAGCAATTGTCGTCTTGTTTAGGTGAGCACGTCCATGTGTTGGATGCTTGACTCAGTCCTGTAGTAGATGCACACAGATGGAACCTTGGCGTAGAAGTAGCAGAAGGTTTCTGGTTAATCCAGGTGGAGACGGTTGAGCGAAGACTTGGAAAATGCAATAAGTTTCTTGATGAAATCTAGGAGAGAGTGGGAAGTTAGATCTTTGTCTAAGCAGTTCTTTCCTCTTTTCTGGTTTCTTTTAGTACTCACTTCGCTTCTCTCAACATTTTCCTCAACTGACTTAGAGCTCTCTCCAATTCCTACAGCTGTAGGCATAGTGGTTTAAGGAGGTGAAGTTTTCTCAGGAATATTGCTCATAAGTATCTGATCTATTTCCTTATGAGTATCTTCTATGACTTCATCATATTTTATGCCCATAATTTTCACTATTCTTGCTTTAGTTCTCAACAAAGGTTTGAGTGCCTCAAGTATTCAGTCTCTCTCTCCTATACAAAAACTACTGGCAACATATCCTCAATAGCTTGACTCCCAATTGCCTCATCTTCTATATGTGAAAATTGTTTTCTAATCTCCAATTTATGATACAATTCCTCTGGTATACTGTTCTCTATCTCTAATATATTCTTCTTGAAAATAAGTAGGTGTTCAATTACCATATCCTCTACCAAGACTTGATTCTCAGAGTCATACTTCTCATAGTATCTGCTTAATCTGTTCAAGTTTCCATCTCTTACAATCCTTTTCTGTAGTGTCTTTATGTCTGAATTCCATTGTTTTCTTACATTGGTTTCTTTTCCATATTTCTTCTATTCTCCTTCTGTCCTTTGTTTCTTAGGAGGTGAGTCTAGTTTAGGGGACCTTGAGTTTCTCCGAGGTACAAGATTTTTTGTTTCTTCCTACGATGTCTTCTGTGGTGGTGAGGGTGTATTCACATCAATCATTGTAGACAGTGGACTGACTACCTACAGAACTTCTGGAGTTGGAAGGGCTGCAGTAGCAGTGCTCTCCTTGGTTGCTGCTCTTCAAATGGTGAAGAAATAAGTAACCATGATGTCCTTTTATTCATCGCTAAGTGGGAAAATGTACTTTACTCGATAAAATCAACTTTGTATACTATCCAGTCAATCACAAATCTTGTGATCATGAAATATGAATCCTCAGATGTTGTGATCATATATATAGATTCAATAATGTTTTTATATACTATAACCAAGCTTTCATGAGCTTACTCTTCAAAATCAGGGGCTGGACATAATCTTTTTTCTTCATCCAATGCTCCCCTAAGGTCATGCTCAGCCATTTAGGTTGATTCAACTTTTTCATCAGGCGAAGGCACAATAGCATCTATTGTCTCTCCCTAAACTAATTCCTCATTAGACTCTTTGACTTTCCATATCTTATCATTGTTCTCATCTTCTGATTTCCTAAAATGATTCTTGAATTCATCCATGTATTCACCAAGAATTTTACCAGTATCACCGATATTACTCTTTTTTACCATATGAGGTGGTCCTCTTTTATTCTCCATTCTATTATACCTGAAAAACTTTGCTATATGTCCTAGGTTGTTGCATTTGTAACATGTAGGTTGTCTTCTGTTTTGATTAGCTTGCAACTTTAAAAAAATTGCAATGTGCCCAAAGTTATTACATTTATAGCATGCCATCTTAACTATTGATTCTTCTATAATGTAATCTTTCTTTTTTCCAGACTGATCAGGTTTCCTGCATTCTGCTTTCTTGTGTCCATATGCATAACAGTTATAACAATAACCAGTAAAGGGTTTGAAAGAAGTTTTACCTCTGCAATCTTTCTTCATGTGTCCAAGTCTGTTGCATCCATAGCATCTACCTCTGAAAGGCCTGATATGTTCTTTAGATTCTTCAAGATTATTGATAGGCCATTTTAATGGCATACTTTAGATACCCTAGGAGAAATTTTGATAGGTATTTTGCCATGTTTTCTCTTATTTACTCTGAGACTTTATACTTTAAAACTGCTAATATGTGGTAGTCAACCACTAAACCTATGCTATGGACATATGCTTACTTAATATGCTTTATCTGGATGAATATGCTCTGTTTATTACTATGGAATCATGATCATGTTTTATGGATGAATTGACTAATTGAGCGATAGATAATGCATATGTACTTTAAATGATTATTTTCCATGAATTCTTTTATCCTAATAGTTTAAATTCAGCGCATCAAAGTAGCGACCGTCGTCTTGTTCAAGTGAGCATGTCCATGTACTGGATGCTTGACTCAGTCCTATAGCAGACACACACAGATGGAACCTCGACATAGCAGTAGCGGAAGGTTTCTGGTTAATCGAGGTGGGCATGGTTGAGGGAAGACTTGGCAAACACAATAAGTTTCCAGATGAAATCTAGGAGAGAGTGGGAGGTTAGATCTTCTATCTAAGCAGTTCTTTCCCCTTTTTTGTTTGCTTTTTTTAGTACTCACTTCGCTTCTCTTAACATTTTCCTAAACTGACTTAGAGCTCTCTCCAATTCCTATAGATGTAGGCATAGTGGTTTTAGGAGGTGAAGTTTTCTTAGGAATATTTCTCATAAGTATCTGATCTATTGCCTTATGAGTATCTTCTATGACTTCATCATATTTTATGCCCATAATTTTCACTATTCTTGCTTTAGTTCTCAACAAAGGTTTGAGTGCCTCAAGTGTTCGGTATCTCTCTCATGTACAGAAACTACTAGCAACATATCCTCAATAGCTTAACTCCTAATTCCCTCATCTTCTATATGTGAAATTTGTTTTCTAATCTCCAATTTACTATACAATTCCTCAGGTATACTGCTCTCTATCTCTAATATATTCTTCTTGAAAATAAGTAGGTGTTCAATTACCATATCCTCTATCAAGACTTGATTCTGAGAGTCATACCTCTAATAGTATCTACTTAATGTGTTCAGGTTTCCATCTCTTACAATCCTTTTTTGTAGTGTCTTTATGTCCAAATTCCATTGTTGTCTTGCATTGGTTTCTTTTCCAGCTTTCTTCTCTTCTCCTTCTGTCCTTTGTTTCTTAGGAGGTGAGTCCAGTTTAGTGGACCTTGATTTTCTTCGAGGTAAAAGATTTGTTGTTTCTTCCTACGATGTCTTCTGTAGTGGTGAGGGTGTAGTCACATCAATCACTGCAGACAGTGGACTGACTACCTACACAACTTCTAGAGTTGGACGGGTTGTAGTAGCAGTGCTCTCCTTGGTCGTTGAACTTCAAATGGTGAAGAAATAAGTAACCATGATGTCCTTTTATTCATCTCTAAGTGGGAAAATGTACTTTACCCAATAAAATCAACTTTGTATACTATCCAGTCAATCACAAATCTTGTGATCACAAAATATGAATCCTCAAATATTGCGATCATATATATAGATTCCATAATGTTTGTATATACTATAACCAAGATAGCATGAGCTTTCTCTTCAGAATTAGGGGCTGAATATAATCTTTTTTCTTCATCCAATGCTCCCCCTAAGGTCACGCTCGGCCATTTAGGTCGATTCAACTTTTTTAGCATCAGGCGAAGGCACAGTAGCATCTATTGTCTCTCCCTAAACCGATTCCTCATTAGACTCTTTTACTTTGCATATCTTATCATTGTTCTCATCTGCTGATTTCCTGAAATGATTCTTGAATTCATCCATGTATTCACCAAGAATTTTACTAGTATCACCGATATTACTCTTTGTTACCAGAGGAGGTGGCCCTCTTCTATTCTCCATTCTATTATACCTGCAAAACTTTAATATATGTCCTAGGTTGTTGCATTTGTAACATGTAGGTTTTCTTCTGTTCTGATTAGCTTGCAACTTAAAAAACTTTGCAATGTGCCCAAAGTTATTACATTTATAGCATGTCATCTTAACTATTGATTCTTCTGTAATGTAATCTTTGTTTCTTCCAAACTGATCAAGTTTTCTACATTCTGCTTTCTTGTGTCCATATGCATAACGGTTATAACAATAACCAGTAAAGGGTTTGAAAGAAGTTTTACCTCTGCAATCTTTCTTCATGTGTTCAAGTATGTTGCATCCATAGCATCTAGCTCTGAAAGGCTTGATATGTTGTTTAGATTCTTCAAGATTATTGATAGGCCATTTTAATGGCATACTTTAGATACCCTAGGAGAACTTTTGATAGGTATTTTGCCATGTTTTCTCTTATTTACTCTAAGACTTTATACTTTAAAACTGCTAATATGTGGTAGTCAACCACTAAACCTATGCTATGGACATATGCTTACTTAATATGCTTTATTTGGATGAATATGCTCTATTTATTACTATGGAATCATGATCATATTTTATGGATGAATTGACTGATTGAGCGATAGATAATGCATGTGTACTTTAAATGATTATTTGCCATGAATTATTTTATCCTAATATTTTAAATGCAGCACATCAAAGTAGCAACCATCGTCTTGTTGAGGTGAGAATGTCCATGTGTTGGATGCTTGACTCAGTCCTGTAGCAGACGCACACGGATGGAACCTCGACGTAGCAGTAGTGGAAGGTTTCTAGTTAATCTAGGTGGAGATGGTCGAGCAAAGACTTGGGAAATGCAATAAGTTTCCTGATGAAATCTAGGAGAGAGTGGGAAGTTAGATCTGTTGTCTAAGCAGTTCTTTCCTCTTTTTTGGGCTGATTTTGTTTCCTGCTTTCTAGCTTTCCTTTCTGTTAGTTGTTTGTAATAAAAGCTCTGCCTTTTCTTAGGGTGTGTTGAGTTAGTAGGTAGATGTTTTCCTTTAAATAAATCCCCTCTTCTACGTGAGAAGGAGGGAATTATTATAATAGTTATAATATAGTTCAATTATGTTGTTTTATTGTTTATGAGAATCTTTGTACTATGTTATTCTTTTTAATGAGCAAATGAAGTGCTGAGATTAATTTTGTGTAATTGAGTATTCTAGGTACTCACCCAAGGGGGCCCACTTGGTGAGGAATCCATAGTTATATTCATTTTAGTTTATCTCACTTTCCTGCATTTCTGTTATTTCATTTCGTATGTTGGACAACTCCTACAGCCAAAGCCACAGGATAGCTATCGCTTCCTGCAGCCAAGCAGCAAAGTAACTAAGGCATTGTAGTTAGTTTGTGCACTCTTCCATTCTTCTACCAACATTCACTTCCATCATTTACTTTCAATTATTTTCTTTCGTAGGAATAGCTTAACTTTCTTTCGAGCATTCATTTCATGCAGTAATAGTATAGTTTCCCTTCAAAAGAATTTACTTCCCGCAGCCACAGAATAGTTTCTTTCTAGCATTTGTTTCCTGCAGTGATTATAGAGTGATTGTTTGAGAAAGTGCTTGGTGCATATATTTTTTTGGCCCATTTCAAGTAACACGTCCCTGGGCTTGACATATTAAATGAGTTTCTTATAAATAGGACGAAGTGCTTAGTTGGATGTCCAATCCGTGAGTTAAAGGATTATGCCTAGTTTCTAAACCTTTAAAACAAGTGATCATTTTTCATGCCATTTCCAGGGATGGTGCCAAACCTGGTTCTTATTCAACCATTCCTAGGATTTTCTTTCATTATTTTATTTCCCGCTTTAAGTAGATTAAAGGCTCATCTTGAAAAGACAAACCGCTATTCACATCATTCCATACTATCTGCATGCATAATAGATGAAGAGACGCTCGAGGAAAGTACTTGCCAAAGCAATCCAGTAACCTATTTGAAGAAGAAATATAGTTCATTGATTCTATTGTTGAGCTTCCTGAAGCCCCTTCATCATCCTCATCTTCTAAGGGTGACTTCCGTGGGTTCTTCTAGGAACAAACATAAGCCAATCTATTTGCTGAAGCGTTTGCCAACCTAGGATTCCAGAATCCTAGAGAATAAAATCCTTTGCAATTAGTCATCTACCAACCTCAATACCCATCTCAAAATCTATCTCAACGGCCATGAAGGATGGCCAATGTTGGAAATTTGATTCTGAGCAGTTGATTGTTTGTATGTTTGTCATTGATGACAACATATAATACATAGTAGTAATTCTGTATGAACTTATCTGAATGATGACATGAAGACTTGCGTGGATAGATACATGTTGTTGACATGTTTATTATGTTATGATCATACACGCAGACATAGATATGATGTTTCAGTAAAGTTATGCAATTCTATTTTTAGCAGTTACAGTTCTGGAAGCATAACTGTTTAGGGCCGACATATATAATGTATTACATAAGTTGCACCTATCTTTAGGATATGCATGTGTATATTTAGGTTTAGTTATGAGTTGGTGATACAAATCCAAAGGCGCCAAACATGTTTCAAGATGATTGCAAAGTTATGGTTAATTTAGTGAGGCCGACTCAGTAAAGCGTCACATCTGTTCAGCATTGACTTGCGCAGACTTAATATTGTTTACATGCTTAGTTAATCTGACTAAGATATTAATGAAGTGTTTCTAAGAGCCAAAATTACCTTCTAATTTGGAGAAGATACTTATAGTAGTTCAATTGTGATACGCCAAGTGTGAATGATACAAAATGTGAAGAAAGATGTACAAAGCAGATTATCAGAGTTGGTTCATTCATCAAGGATCTATG
>MU224270.1:2517513-2581920 GCA_018584345.1 Thuja plicata
CCCCCTCTCAGTTATCCTTTGGGACTATTCTAACAACCAATACTACTAAATTTCCTTTTCCCATCTTTGATCAGCGTGATAATAACAACCTTAAGAATATTCCCTCTTCTGCTCTTCCAAAATTTTATGGCCTTGTCAAAGAGGACCCAGATACCTTCTGTTTGAGTTTGATATCCTTTGTAGGAGCTATGACTACACCACTGATGCCCACAAACTTAAGCTTTTTCCTGCAACACTTAAAGAGTCTGCATTATGATGGTTTATGAGTTTAGGATAGGATGTTGTCCACAATTGGGATGAAATGAAGGATTTTTTCTTTCTGATATACAAGGAGTAATGTCAAGGAAATGATATGAGAGGGGATGACATCTTTAAGATGTCACAAAAGGAGGATGAGAGCCTTGAGGATTATATCTCAAGGTTCATGTTCAGTTTGCAGAAGAATACCCAACATGATCTTAATGAAGAATCTCAGAAGTTTCTCTTTTTGTGAGGCATTCATGACGGATGCACAGAGGTACTAAACCTAATGGCTGGAGGAGATATCACCTAGGCATCATGGGATGATATCTGAAAGATCTTCCTTAAGTACTTCAAAGTTGTTGTTAAGAAAGGAAGGGGATATAGGTCCACCCTAGGAAAGTCCAATGGTGTTGGTGCTTCACAGACAGAGATAACCAATCTCTTGTCCAATTTCAAGCATGATATCATTAACAACATGGTCACTCAGCTGGAAACCATGTAGGCTAAGAAGAAACATGAGGAAGAGGAGGCCATGCTAGCAGAATTCTACCCACATTATAGATAGAAGAAGAGAGACTGCATATGCAAACTGGTTGCTAACATGGAGACTACATAAATTTTGACTAATTACAAACCAATTGAACCAAAGGATGAGAAGATGTTCTTCATCGCTCAGCAATGACCATGGGTGCAAAGACAAGGTATGCCTCAGGAACCTCATTCATTTAGTGGTCCTTTTTATAATAATCAATGGAAACCCCCCATGAATTATCAAAATCCTCCCTGGAGCAATTCCCAGAATCAGTGGCAGATTACCCCAATCCACAGCGGAAAAACCCTCAAGGAGGTTGGCAACAACCTTAAGGGGCATGGAAGCCACCACAGGGTAATTGGCAGAAAAAATTGCAGTGGAAAGGCGGTGAGCAATGGACAAGTCAACCACAAGGACTTTTTCCACTACCTATGAAGCCTCCATATCAACAAGATCTTTTTCCGCCTCCTGCAGCCACTAACCCACCTCCTAAGACTACTCAGCTACCTATAGAGCCACAGTTGAACCCCAACAATCGACCTCCTATGCCTCAAAAAAATGTGTATGCTACAGACCTACCGCAGTATCCCATGCAATATCCTGCTTATGCCATCAACCATGATGATATTCAGTTACGTTCTGTTACCGCTCTGCCTGCACTTGAGCCTCCTATAATCACTAAAATTCCTTCTGAGTAGCCCAATCAACCTAACAATCCATCTACTCTAGTAACCCCTGCACTACCAGCTAAAACCAATCAGCATACCATTCCCCCTTTTCCGCAAAGGTTATAACATAGCAATCCAAAAACCACTAATGAAGCAGCTTTCAATATCCTTGACCAACTAAAGAATGTTAGTGTCCAAATTCCTCTTTTCCATGCAATCAAAGATGTTCCCACCTATGGAAAATCCATCAAGGAGGATTTTTTTAAAAATCTTGGCCACAAGAAAAAGGATCCCCAAACTGTACATGTCCTGGGCAAATTGGCGGACATCATGTTAGGGAAGTTTACCATCCCAAAATATTTTGACCTTGGCAGGCCTATTTTCAAGGTCATTATTAATGGGACTGCTATCAAAAATGCCTTGATTGATCTTGGAACTGCCATTAATTTCACAAACAAGGACATCATGCAATGCCTTGATATCACAAACCTCTGAAATACACCTATTGTCTTGTAGCTCATAGATAGTTTGATTGTAAAGCCTAATAGAGTGGTGGAGGACATTGTGGTTAATCTTGAGTCTTAGTCCTACCCTGTAGATTTCATGATCCTCTCACCAAAAGCTACCCTAGGAGGCTATCCAATTATACTGGGATGTCCTTGGATGGCTACTGCTGAAGCCTATATCAATTTTTGGTCAGGAGATATGACCATTTCTGATGGTCAACACACTAAAACCTTGGCCTTTTATCCTCTTGCTCAACCGCGGATGGAATTATCCTCTCCCATATGGCCAGATGTAGGAGAGGAAGCTAAAGTTATTAATTTAGTCTCCCAATTAATGATATTAAAAAGGGATCCCTTCCTACAGATTCAGGAGGAAGATAAAGTAATCACCAACATCATGCATAACCAGTATGGATCAAACTTTGACCCTTCGTATAGTTCCTTCCAAACCCACTCCTTGCAGCCGTTGTACTCTAATTACCAATTATCTTCTCTTGCATCTAATCAGCTCTATCACGAAATGCTTCCCTATGAGATCCAAGTGCCCTCATTGACAGATGCATCTATGGTCGAGCTCATTAAGCAACTGGAAGTTTCCCCTGATTGCTTCTTGAACATTAATAGAAAACTTACTCCTTAGCAACAAACATCATTGACCAAGTTACTGAAGAGCCATGTTACAGCTTTTGCTTGGGATTATGCTAATATGAAAGGTCTGGACCCAAAGTTATGCACTCATAGGATCTATCTAAAGGAAGATAAATCTCCAGTAAGGCAATTTCAAAGGCGTGTCAACCCTGCCCTCCGTGAGATAGTTAAAGCCAAACTCCAAAAATTGCTTAAAGCTCATTTCATATACCCTATCTTAGATAGCTAGTGGGTTTCCCCACTAGTTATAGTTCCTAAGAAAGGTAGCAAGTGGAGAGTGTCTGTGGATTACAAAGAGCTTAACAATGCCACTAAAAAGGACCATTTCCCTCTTCTGTTCATTGACCTGGTTCTGGACTCTCTAGTAGGAAAGAAATACTTTTGTTTATTGGATGGGTACAATGGATATAATTAGATCTGGATTCTTCTAGAGGATCAGGAAAAGACTACATTCACCTACCCATGCAGGACTTTTTCTTATTTAGTTTTACCATTTTGCCTCTAAAACGCTCCTACTACTTTTCAGCGAGCAGTTATCAACATTTTTGCTGACATTTCCCATGACTATATGGAGATCTACATGGATGACTTTACAACTTATGGCAAAGCTTATGAGGAAGCATTGGAAAATCTGGAAAAAGTCCTCACCAGGTGCAAAGAACACAACCTTTCTCTGAACAGCGAGAAGTGTTTTATGATGATGTAGGAAGGAGTAGTGCTTGGTCACTATATATCTACTCTTGGCATTCAGGTAGACCCAACCAAAATTGAAGTCATTATGAATCTGCCTACCCTAGCCAAACAAAAAGATGTTTGAAGCTTTCTTGGTCACGTTGGGTATTATAGAAGATTCATAAAGGATGTTAGCAAGATGGCCAGTCCTATGCATTCACTGCTCACTAAAGATTCTGAGTTTATCTGGACATCAGACTGTGATGAAGCCTTCCTGCAAATGAAGTATGTTCTGACTCAGACACCTATTTTGTGAGGTCCTAATTAGACCCTCCCATTCCACATACATATAGATGCCTCTGATCATGTCATTGGAGAAGTTCTTGGACAAAAGGAAGGTACTCTAGAACATGCTATTTATTTCATTAGCAAAAATATACAAGGAGCTGAGTTCAATTATATAGTCACTGAAAAGAAACTAGTGGTTATTATCTATGCTCTAAACAAATTTCGTGACTATTTCACTAGTTATCAAATCTTTGTGCATACGGATCATGTAGTCATTAAATACCTGGCTAAAAAAATTGCAATCACAAGGAGGTTAGCTAGGTGGTTGTTGCTGCTACTGGAGTTTTTTATTACCATCATAGACAAGCTAGGCAGATCAGATGTGGTGGCCAATTTTCTCTCACACCTACAGAATGTTGATGAACCTATGGCCATTGATGATAGTTTCCCTAACAACCACCTGTTCTCTATTATAGCTCAAACTCCATGGAAGGCTAATATTTATAACTATATGGTTTCCCAAAAGGTACCTCCACACTTCTCCCCAAAGGAAAAGCGGTTACTAATAGAGAAAATTTCAAATTTTCATGGATTGTTGATTGTTTGTTCTATACTGGCCCTAACCAAATATTGAGAAGATGTATTAGAGAGGATGAAACTTATGACATCCTATAGGTTTGTCATGATGAGCCCTATTGAGTACATTTTTCTACCAAAAGGACAGCCATGATGGTACTTAACACTGTGGTTACTACTAGCCATCCCTCTACAAGGATGCAGTCAATTATACAAGTGTGATCAATGTCAGAGGATGGGGAAACCTATTAAATCTAATGAAATGTCACTCTTTCCTGAAGTAGTGGTGACTCCATTTGATAAATGGGGAATCAATTTTGTCAGTCCCATCAGTCTTGCCTCAAATGACCATTCTTACATCCTTGTATGTACTGATTATGTGACCAAGTGGGTGGAAGTTAGAGCCATAAGCATGCCAGGGATAACAGGGTCATACAATTTCAATATGAGGAGATATTCACACACTATGGTGTACCCAGAGAGTTAGTCACAAATCATGGCTCTCAATTTACCTCTACGTTGATTACTGCTCTAATTAACGAGTATAATATTCACCACTGGTAATTAAGCCCCTATCATCCGCAGGAAAATGGTCTAGAAGAAATCACCAATAGGGAGATAAAATTTATCCTCACCAAGATAGTACAGTTACACAAGAAAGATTGGAGAAGTCACCTCCAAGAAGCAGTATGGGCCTATCAAACTACATGCAAAACAACAACAGGGTTTACTCCTTTTGAGTTGGTATATGGAAAAATAGATTTGATGTCGATTGAGTTTGAACATAAAACTTTACGCACGACATTACAGCTCAACATTGATCTTACTGAAGCCCAACGTGACAGGATCCTGTAGCTTAACCAGCTGGATGAGATAAGGAAAGCTTCTCTCTAGCACGCTGAATTGGTTCAAACATAGCGGAAAAAGTGGCATGATTCTTATATCCTTACAAAAAAATTTCTCCTTGTGACTGGGCTCTTTTGTATGACTCTAGATTCAAAGAAACCCAAGGTAAGCATACAACATGTTGGTTTGGCCCTTATGAGATTATACATGTTTATGCTAATGGAGTAGTTTAGTTATCCACCATCGACCCTGTACATTTCAAGTTATTGGTGAATGGTCATAGGCTTCGCCTGTACCATAAACCTGAGACAAAGGTCAATTTCCTATGGTAGTTTGAGATTTCTCCTACCACAGTAGAACCTCCTATAGCCAAAGAACCTCCTCCTCCAGCTAAAGACTTTCCTACAGCTGAAGAACCTCCTCTAGCTGAAGACTTTCTTGTAGCTGAAAGACCTCTTCCTACTGAGGGCATTCCTGGAGCCAACCAGAGTAATTATTTTCTCTGGTCTTCTCTTTGACATTTTTCCCACATGCAGTCATAATAAAATTTTCATTTCCCACAAAAATCGCTTGTCCATAATAAAAACGTCATCCCATCACCTTTTTCATCACTTTTTTTTCCTTCATCACATTCACGTCACCTCATTATTGTGCCAGCTCAAATTTTTTCTCTACTCACGTCATCAAATCTTTCTAGATTTGGGCATATCAAGGTATAATAAGCAAAGGTATGCATTACTTTATTGATTCAAATTGTTTTTTCTTCATTTAATATCTTTATGATATATTGTAATTAATATAGCATTTAATCCACGATTTTGCCATACTTTTTTGCCACACAAGTGTGGACACTTGTCACCTTTTTCGTACGGGGGCAATAAATAGGTTTTTTTGTATAATGAATGACTTATCCCATCAGCTCAAATATTTTGTCAATTTAAAATTTGTTGTCATGATTGCCATCCTTTGTCATTAATATTTTTTTTACAAGAATTGTACTATGTCATCATGTCAAAAATGATGATTTGACAATCCCTGCGTGTAACATTTTGAAATCAGCCCTATCTTTTTAAACTCAAAATCCCAGCTTATATTTACAACACTATTTCAAAAATCTCTTTTGTTTCTTTTCTGCGTTACTCAAAAAACTAGAAAGATTTATTCAAATTTTGGGCACAACAGTGGCATTTCAACAAATAGAATTGATAGTAGCAGTGGAATAAGAGGGTTTTTCAAGAGTTTTTCAGCAATTGTTGAAGTTTTCAAACAACAGGATGGGTGGTTCTCCTATACAACATGAACCAGCAAACCACTTGACATTGTTACAGGACCAGGACAGTGTTCAGGTTTTTAATAGAGTTGGGTGACTGACCTACTATGTAAGGTTGAATGGTCATGATGAAGCCACGACACTGGAATTCTTCAGGACTTACAACAATGGTGTTGCATATATCAAAGGGTTGCGAGTACAATCTTCTAAAGAAATAATTGTTGAAGTCTCTGGACTTCCTTCCATGGGAGAAGCATTTTTGCATGGGTACAATGCATGCACAACTAGAGAATAATTTTCTTTACCAACAGATGCTCCAGTATATTACAGCAAACAAGGTGTTAAGCAGTTATCTCTTCCAAGAGAGTATCCCCAGTTGGCAGCTCATATTATCAGGTAAATTACCTATGAGGGCCATTTTTCCTTTCTACATGTGGTACACTTCAAATTATTGAGTCATTTATGGCATGACCGTTCGGTAAATGTCCCCAATTTTATTTATGCCATTTTAAATTTAAGTGCTAAAGAGGTACGGAACGGGTGGAATAATACAGTGACCCAACATGGTTTAATCAAGCTTTTGGTGGAAAGTTCATTGTGGGATGTCTCTTCCATGTCCTAGGACTAATTTATTGCAGCGCCTCATGTTCTGTTGCATGCAGAAGGGCCATGGCCTGAAATTCAAGAACAATAAGGGAATAACCCTGATGAGGATGAGGAATTTGTTGAGCTAGAAGAACCTTTTAAGAATCCTTCTCCTTCAGGAATTGATGTGGAGAATGTGGCATCTGGCCATCCAAACCCTACCTCAGGGAGTGGAGAAACCAAGGTTCCCATAATTTCTTGGACCCTAAAAGCTGAGAAAAAAGATAAAAAGGGTAAGGGTAAGGCCAAGATAGAAGAATATATGAGTCAAGATGTTCTTGTTTCTATTGTTTCTCCTACAGCCACACCTGTCAAGAAAATAAAAATTTCACAGAAGCGTCTTGTAGCTTTTGTTGATACTCCATTACGAAGAAGTGTTTGTTTGAACACTACACAAATAAACAACAAGGATTCCCCTATTATGGTTGACTCTTCTCATGTCTCCTCTGAGGAGCCTTCACAAGAACAACCTCAAGTAGCTAGTCCATTTGTAGAATGCTAGGATATGATGGAAGAGGATCCTGCAGCCGCTGATGTGGGTAAAGAAGTAGAGTGTATAATTCTAGAGTTAGCAGAACCCAAAGGAGCTGGAAAGAATCTTCTTCTTGGCAAGAAGGAAATCACGGGGAAAAGGACCTTGTTCCAGATAATGTGCCAATTTATGCAAAGAAATAAGAAGGCCAAAAAGCATCTAGGCCGGTCCCACACAGGAAGCCAGAAGAGGTAACTGTTCATGCTCTCTCAGTTGACTATTTTAATGAGATGAAATATCAAAATTCAATGTGGGAGTTAGAAAAGGCAAAATTGAGAAGGGAACTCGAGAGGAAACGACAAGAAATTGAATTCTTACATAATAAAATAAATGACATTACAGACATAATTCTGGATTTAATAGAGTACAGACCACCACCAAGGGTTTATACCCTATGCCATAAGGAGCAATTCCTATTGTTTAAGTTAATGAGAGTCCTTCGAGATCTCAACTTAGGCATAGGAACCCCGGAGGAATTTGTGGCTGCATATAATACATCACCTGATTGTGTCCAAAATTTGTTATGCGAGTTATATATTCACAATTATTCTATTCCTTTTAACACTGATTGGAATCCCCTTCTTTTTGTTGGCGATATTCATTTGTCTACCCTCCTTTCCTAGACTGAAAATGAGATTAATTATGGAGAACAATTGCATAGGTACATAATACTTGAATAGTCTGTTTCATTGCCTCTTCATCCTGAAAGCCGGTGATCTCGATGACTTTATTGTGATTGGATGCAAATTATTTATGGATTTCATGTTTCTGCACCCAGAAAAATAATTCTAGATAGCCGTGAAGAAGTTTTCATGGCATTTGAGAGATTGTCACTAGCAGATGGGGATAAATCAGCGAATGGCTTAAGGCAGAGATGGGGGAGATTAACTATGGCACTCAAAAATGTAGAACCACATAGTGTGATCAACCTACGAGCTGCAATGTAGTGTATTAATAGGTATATACACCTAGAACATCAGCCGTGACCTGAAAGATGGTTTCCACTTATCTTTCAACCTCCTCCACTTTTATGGTCGCTATACAGCTGTGTGGATAACGAATTGGATGAGCAACAGGAACTAAGTAGACACATGAAGTTGGAGAGGACAAATGGATTCTACTAGTGAGTGGGTACCTCCATGATTGGAGAGACACAGGAAGGAGACCTCCAGGTTCTTGCAAATATCTAGAACATGTCAGTGCCTAAGGACCAACACTAATCTTTGTAGGGGGAACTTTAGATACCCCAGGAGAACTTTAGATAGGTCTTTTGCCATACTTTAGATACCCTAGGAGAACTTTTGATAGGTCTTTTTCCATGTTTTCTCTTATTTACTCTAAGACTTTATACTTTAAAACTGCTAATATGTGGTAGTCAACCACTAAACCTATGCTATGGACATATGCTTACTTAATTTTATTTATCTGGATGAATATACTTTGTTTATTACTATGGAATCATGATCATGTTTTATGGATGAATTGACTGATTGAGCTATAGATAATGCATATGTACTTTAAATGACTATTTTCCATGAATGCTTTTATCCTAACAGTTTAAATGTAGTGCATCAAAGTAGCAACCATCATCTTGTTTAGTTGAGCATGTCCATGTGCTAGACTATTGACTCAGTCCTGCAGTAGATGCACACGAATGGAACCTCGACGTAGTAGTAGTGGAAGGTTTCCGGTTAATCCAGGTGGAGACGGTTGAAAAAAGACTTGGAAAATGCAATAAGTTTCCTGATGAAATCTAAGGAGATAGTGGGAAGTTAAATCTATTGTTTAAGCAGTTCTTTCCTCTTTTCTGGACCGATTCCATTTCCTTCTTTCTAGCTTTCCTTTATGTTATTTGTTTGTAATAAAAGCTCCACCTTTTATTAGGGTGTGTTGAGTTTAGCAGTTAGATGTTTTCCTTTAAATAAATCCTCGCTCCTGCATGAGAAGGAGGGCATTATTATGATAGTTGCAATATAGTTCAATTCTGTTATTTTACTATTTATGAGAATCTCTATACTCTGTTATTCATTTTAATGAGAAAATGAAGTGTTGAGATTAATTTTGTGTAATTGAGGGTTCTAGGTACTCACCTAAGAGGGGCCACTTGGTGAGGAATCCATAGTTAGATTCATTTTATTTTTGCTTGCTTTCCTACATTTCTGTCATTTCAATTCCTATGCTGAACAACTCCTACAGCCAAAGCCATAGGACAACTATCGCTTCCTATAGCCAAGCAACAGAGTAACTAAGGCATTGTAGTTAGTTTGTGCACTCTTCCATTCTACTAGTTGCGTTCACTTCCATCATTTACTTTCAAGTATTTTCTTTCATATAAATATCTTAACTTTCTTTCGAGCATTCATTTCATTTAGTAATAGTATAGTTTCCCTTCAAAAGTATTTACTTCCTGCAGCCATAGAATAGTTTCTTTCCAACATTTGTTTCCTGTAGCGATTATAGAGTGATTGGTTGAGAAAGTGCTTGGTGCATATATTTTTCTGGCCCGTTTCAAGTAACACGTCCCTGGGTTTGACATATTAAATGATTTTCTTATAAAGAGGATAAAGTGCTTAGTTGGATGTCCAATCCCTGAGTTAAAGGATTATGCCTAGTTTTTTAACCTTTATAATGAGTGATCAATTAGGTCTTTCTTCAATCTTCGCATTAGATTTATCTTCTTGATTATTACAACATTTTCATTTATTGTATCCAATTCTAGTCCTATCTCCTTTCATTTTTTGTCTTTTTCTTTGTTCATCAATCAATTCACTTCTCATGTGAATTTTCTCAATATGTTTCTTTGCCTCAACAAGTTCACCTTTTATGATCTGATTATATTTCTCTAATTCTAGATACTTGTTCTTGTAGTGATCAATTTTAGTCTTCATTTATCCCATCAAGATATTAACATCCTTCAAATCTTCTTCATTTTTGTATTTAGAATCCATTTTTTGTTGAATCTCTCTAACCATCGTTTCATGACTAAGCTTTAAAGTATCATTCTCTTGTTCAAGTTTTTTAATCTGATTTTAAGTATCATTGTTTGAATCCTCTTTTATCTGAACCAATAAGATCTTGTCTCTAACTTCTAGAAAGTTCAAGCTGATCCTTTAGTTTCTTGATAAAGCCTTTTGCTCTTCTTAATTTTAATTTCAAGTCACCATTCATGGCTTCTTCTTTGTCAAGGTCTTCAAGTGTTGCTTCAAAGTTTTCTTGCAGATTTTTTGAATCCAATATGATCTCCCTTAAGCTATTAGACTTTCTCTTCAAGGGCCAATAGCTCTGATACCAATTATTAGGATTGAGTAATACTAAGAGGGGGGTGAATCAGTATTACAATGCTTTATAATAAATTTAAACTTATTCCAAATACACCATGAGATTGCATAAATTAAAAGTACATAAGAAAATAAAACATAACTCATAACACTAGTATTTATTGTCGAGGAAACCCTGGTGGGGATGGTACCCACAAGCATGGAATAAAGTATATTGTCCTTGTTAGGAGATGAGCATTACATAGTACATTTCCTTGTTAAATAAATATCAACCTTATTAATGGTATACAAAACCCTGTTAGGGGTGTACTAAGCTTACAGCTCTTACAACCAATACTTTTGTTACAAAGTGTTCTTAGTAATGAACAAAAACAAGTATCTTCAATGCTTAGATAGTTCTAGTTGTAGCTCTCAATAACATCTATCAATCTCTGCACTCACATCTGCCATTAATCATCTTTCCATCTCATCCATGTCATACTTCACTTTACAAAAAATCTCTCCATATATATATATATATTTCATCATCTGGTCGGCTCTCTAATTCATTATCATTCAACCAGCTCTCTAATACATTACAAAATAGAATTAATAATAATGTAAAGAGTAAATACAAAGACGATGGTCTTACATAACCAAAACATAGGTTATCTACAATCATAATCCAACTTAGCACACTAGGAGTCCACGTCATACTCCCTTAATCATCGTGAATGTTCATATGCTTCGTTTCATTGTTTCTAGAGACTTCACATGTCTTCAAAACACTCTAACTCTCTGCGATCAACACCAAAACACAAGTGACCTTAGCTGAATGTCATACATATTCAAAATTGTCTTCCTCTAAGATCACAAGTCATCAACTACCATATACGATCTTCACTATCCAAAATAGTACTGCTATACTATGTACTTTTGTTTCTATACTTAGTCATTTTCAAGATTGTATCTCCAAAACTGTACATAACTCCAAGTGATCATCATATCAAATGTGTTGCCATAAATGAAAACTCTCAAGTGTCCCATATCACACCAAAAACATCACTTGCGAACAGAAAATCCCAAAAATGACCATAAAAATTCCTGAAAAATGATGAAACAAAGGGCAAGGATCAATCACTCACTGGAGGTCCATACACTAGCAACCTTTGGAATTGTCTACCCTTCTCGAACTAGTGCTCCTAGAATGGTATGACCATTTTTGTTGTGAGGGGTAAAAATAGGCTCTGATAGGAAAAGATAAAAAGTGAAAGTGAAAATGAGTGGGTAAAAAGTGAATTTCACCCTAAAAATACCTAAATTTTTAAACTTTAAAGGTTATTTTTACCAATTTTACCAAAAATGAGCTATTTTATCAAACAAATTCACTAGTGCATCATTAGAACTCCAATTCTTATATCAAAAAACAAATCAAATCAAAATCTAATTCAAATTTTGAAAAACCACTAAAATTCCCAAAATCATTTGAAATCATTTCAGTTCATTTCCCGAGGGGGCATACTATTTGCAAGACATAAAATCATTAAATTGGGGCATTTTTCAAAATGAGGGACATTTGAGGATTGAAAATTTAAAATCATAATTGGGGAATGAAAATCCAATCACAATTAAAATTAGAGTCTCCTATCAAAGTTCTAACATCACATGGGCAAAATCATATCATCAAAATGACCCTATGAGTATCTTAACTTAAAATCATCGCAAGCAGACATCAGACATCATATTTTCTTTGAAACGAAGAACTTCACACATTGATTAAAAGAGGGGCAAATGTATACACCTAAAAATGGTTAGAGAAATCATTAATTAAATACAATCCATTTGGATTAATAAAAAAATGAATTAACTATGTAATTGAATTAATCATTTGATTGCATAGTTTATCAATTAATTAAATCCAATCCAATAAATCAAACATAGCCAATTAATTAATTATTTAGAATTAATTACCTCCAAAATCCTTTCACCTACCAGTACATGAAAAAAATAAATCAACCAATGAGAGAAGAGGAAAGAAAGAACATGGACCACAAATAAAATTTTCTATCATGACCATTCAATCTTGTGAGTCAATCTTGTCCACCCAAAGGGAGCACATCATTAACCCCTAATCCTAATCATACCTTTACTGTGGCACCTTGGGAAATCCTATTAATAGGACACACAAATGGAGTTAAAGGATCCATCATCCATCATATTTTCATAGAAATTTTATTATAGTCATTTTCATCATTAGGAGCATTGTTATTTTAGTAATGTTAGATTTGAAGCATTTAGAATCATAACGTAATAGAGGAATTACATTATCATTTCATGTTCTTGAGCATTTAGCATCATTTTACCATAGATATAGCTTGCATATTTTTTTATCTTATATTCTAGGTTGTCATTTGAGGATAATCACTTGCAGCTGAGAGAAACACTCAAATCCTTAGAATTAGAGAGAGATGGAACGCTCATAGGATTTCATTTTAATGCTTAATCCAGTTGTTATCTTTTTAATTTCTTTGAAAGTCTATATTAATGTTTCATTATAGGTTTGTGAATTAAATTTACACACACAAACACATTCCATATGTGGAACTTGATGTTGAGTTGTAGAGAGGTGTTTCTTCCACACATTACATGTGTTGCGGGTCAAAAAAGCCTTATGATTTAATTTTCCCAAGTATCATGTATTATGTTGAGCTGCATATTGAATCTTAAACTTTGAACTTCGCAGTTCAAAGTTCAATTTCCCATTGTTCATTTTACATCCTCGTAAGCATTCCTTTCGGTCAGAAAGGTTACATAACCCACACGTTTGTGTGTCAATGTAATATTTAATCTTGAATCTTGAACCTCACGATTCAATGTTCAAGGTTCACTTTTCAAAAATGCACTTGTCGCTTTGCATGTTCAACCTGCGTCTCTTCCTATTTTGGCATCTTCTTTTTGTGTTCATAATTCAATATCTCTCCATGCGTCATGCATTAGTCTGTCTCATTTATAATTTTATCAATATACGACTAAGGCATATGGAATTATGAACTTTGGACTTCGTACTTCACGATTCAAGGTTCAAAATTTAAAATGCAATAATGATCGATACTCACGGCACGTGTCGGTTCTCACTTTCCTTTAAGAGATAATTTTCTGAAAAGATGGGAAATAAATGCCATCTTAGAGGAAGTACAACTTGCCCGATGAGAAAATAAATGTGATTGGACATGGCCAGCGAATGCCAGTGGAAATCATTAATTCGCAGTAAGCAATCATGATTACCAAAAAAAGGGACAAATTAAATGTATGTATTAAATCTTCTCTAATTGTATTTTCTATTTTCATACAACCATTCGAAGCACATACAGAGCCGAAGTGCATTAATTTTTTTCTCTGGAATCAAAAATCATACAAATTTGGTGAGTCTCAAGTAATCTTCCCCTTTTTTCTTTCTGGTTTTAAGAATTATATACTGCAAGAAAGGAAATTCCAGTATTTTCCATCTCTTTTCCTTGAAATCATTTATTTGAAGGTCACTATGAATAGTTCTGGTGAGTCGGCTTCTCAAGCTAGATTTGTAAAGGAGAACAAGTTTTCTCCTATAAGTAGTTGTTTACCAAAGAAGCGAGACACAATTCGTGTAAATGAAGACATAGCAGAGATTGTTCAAAGATTGAAGAACGTAGCGTTTGAAACCCTTTCAGCGAAGATTGTAGAAAGTGGATTATTGGAGGCACCTGGTTTTCCCGAGGTGACTCTGTGCCTTGAATTGTTAATGGAATGCAGAAATAGGTACAACAGGATCGACAAATGTATTTGTCTTCCTTCTAGAGAAGTGTTGGTGTCTATCAATAGAAAGGTAGTCATGGCTTCCCTGAGAATTCCTTCTATAGAAAATTATGTCAACTATGACTTTGAGAAGGCTAAGAAAGAATTTCACCTTAATTTCAAGGATTATATCAATAACATTGCAAGAGATTGGTTATTGAAAGCTGAGAGGGGGGGCTCTAGGTTGCCAAAACCTCTAAAAAAGGATCATTTGATAAGAGAGGTGCATGACATTATGGTCATGTTAAACAGATTGAAAGGTAAACCTAATGATATTATGTGGGAAGATTGGATGTATATTTTCATTCAAACCATTCTGAGTGATGGAAAATATGTTGACTGGATTGACGTAATAGAAACAAGACTGGATGAAGAGTTATCCCACTCTACGGAGGCATGCAATTTCTATATGTCTTCATATATGTTTTATGTTTTAGCCATTAGTAGGAATTGGGAAGGCTTGCCCCATGAACTATGGAAGGATGATATGAAGATCTATGAATATCATTCTTATTTACAGAAGAAGAGAAATTTAGGGAATTTTTGAAGAGTACAAGATACATATGTTCAAGTGCAAAATTATAGGAAAACTAGAACCTTTCTATGTATCTCTATTCATGCATGGTCATAAACTCAGCAATTGTATCACAGACTCAGGGGCATCAAACAATATAATGCCCTCTTCTATAGCAAAATCCCTAGACTTTCCCTTAACAAAGACTTTTGGAAAATGTTATTTGATGGATTCTAAACAAGTTCCATTGCTCTGTTAAATCAAGGATGCTCAGTTTGCGTTAGCTGTCTTCCCCAATAAAAGGTAAAAATTGACCATTCTGGTTGCCAACATACCTGCTAGCTATGGTATGCTCTTAAGTTGAACCTTCTGTCAGGATTTAGGAGGTGAAATCAAATTAGATTGGTCACAAGCAATAATCCCCATTGGAAATCAAAAGATGATCTTACAACCTAAGACCAAATCAAAATATACAAATCTAAAGATCCCAGAGCCCAGATCTTATATCAAGAGACGGATTTTTCTAACTATGTGATTTTACCTGAAGATGATGTTATAGAGATAGAAACCCCTAGAAATGAAGGATTCTAGACTTTTGAGTTTGACAAAAGTTGTTCTTCCATGGGTTCTGGTGCAGGAGTAGTTCTGATATCTCCTTTTGAAGAAAACTTACCATTTTCTTTTAAATTGGAGTTTGAAAATACTAACAACACGGCTAAATACGAAGCATTACTGCTCGGTATTCAAGAGGCAAAAAGGAAGGGTATCAGAATGTTGAAAGCTAGGGGAGATGCTGAGCTGATCATGAAGCAGGTGAGAGGGATATATGCAGTAAGAAATGAGTGAATGAAGCATTATATAAATAGGTTTTGGGATGAGATCAATGGTTTTGAGGCATTTTCAATCGAAGCGGTGCCTAGAGAATTGAATTCAAGAGTAGACGTCCTAAATGGCTCTGCAGTGTTATTGATCCCTCATCCAGATTTTGACAACCATTACACTATAGATCTAGTCCATTGACCTAGCATGCCTGATAATGCTAATTCTTAGCAGGTTTTAAGTGATGATGCTCATGTGTTGACATTCCTACAGGGTATCAAAAAATTCTCCTTAGTATTTTTCAAGGGTTCAGAGGTCAAGTGTCAGGATTTCTGTGCAGATGAAGGAATTGATGAAAATGAGGGTATTGTACAGTTAATAGGAAATCATATTCCTAAAGGTCTCGTACTGATGGAGAACCTGTTCAACCGCAGCGATTGTTTTATCGACCAAACTGAAGGAACTAGCAGCAAGCAATCTGGCAACTTTGAGAAAATAAATATAGGTGATAATGAGAATCCTAGGTATGTGAATCTAGGCATGTGTTGTAACCCTAAAGAGAAAGTTGTTTTCACAAAGTTACTAAAGGATTTCAAAGATGTTTTTGCATGGTCTTACAAAGACCTGAAAGATTTCATAAATGGATAGTTTCAACATCACATTCCACTGAAGTCCGGTGCCAAGCCCTTCCAAAAAAAGTTGAGAAATTATAACCCCAGGGTAGCTGATGTCATTTTTAGAGAAGTCGATAAGATGCTGAGTGCTAGAATAATATACCCAATTCATCATTCAACTTGGGTAGTGAACATAGTGCCAGTTCATAAGAAAAATGGAGAAATTCAGTTTTGTGTGGACTTTAAAAATCTAAACCAGGCTAGTCTGAAAGATAACTTCTCCCTTCCCAATATGGATCATATTTTGTAGATGGTTGCAGGATTTGAAATGATTTCTATGCTAGATCATTTGCAGGATATAATCAAATTAGTGTAGACCCTAGAGATCAGCATAAGACAACTTTTACCACACCTTGGGGCACATTCACATATGATCAAATGGCTTTCGGATTGATTAATGCAGGTGCCACTTTTCAGTGGGCCATGAACTCCTCTTTTGGTCATTTGATGAATAAAATCATTGTGGTATATATTGATGATATGACTGTATTCTCTCATAGAAGAAAGAAACATTCAAAAGATCTAAGACTTATTCTCTAGGAGTGCGGAGACTAGGGGATATCACTCAACTCTAAAAAATCTATTTTCTCTATGACTGAAGGTAAGTTGTTGGGTCATGTAGTGTCAAAAGAAGGAATCAAGATTGATCACAAAAGAGTACGAGAAATCCAACAGCTTTGTTTTCCTTCAAACAGGAATGGGATAAGGTCTTTCTTTGGGCAAATTAACTTTTTAAGAAGATTTGTACTTGAATTCTCATAAACAACCCAACCTATGGTAAGCTTGCTAAGAAAAAAACAAATTTTAAAATGGACCGATGAGGCCAAAAGATCTTTTGATGAAGTTAAGAAATAAATTTCTCAAGTTCCAGTCCTTGCTCATCCAGATTTTTGGAAGGGATTTGTGATACACTGCTACGCTTCAGAATACACCATGTCAAGCGTCCTGTTGCAGAAAAATGAAATAGGTGAGGATGTCTCAATTTATTTTATGAGTGTGCCATTAAAGAAGCATGAGTTAAGGTACTCTCCCATAGAGAAACAAGCTTTTGCAGTAGTAAAATTTGTTAAACAGTTTCGATACTACATTCTTCACTCTCATTCTACAGTTTATGTGCCAAACTCAGCTGTCAAGAGTATCCTAACTCAACAGGAGGTCTCTATGAATAACAGAGCAACATGGGTGGAAAGAGTGCAAGAGTTTGATTTGGAAATAAAACCTACCAAATTGATAAGAGGTCGGGGTCTTTGCAAGTTGATCGGAGAACATGATGAATAATCGGGAGAAAGAATCCCTTTATCTTTGTTCATAGGACTGAAAGATGCCTGGTTCTCTAATGTCTCCTTTTATTTGACATATGGAGATTTTCCAGATCATCTCACTGCAAAAGAGCAAAGGAATTTGAAATTAAAAGTGGCCAAGTATGTTATAGTTGGTGACGTATTATACAAACAAGGCTTAGATGGGATGTTCCTCCCGTGTGTAGATGAAGATCAGAAAAAGAAACTGCTTCAATCCTTTCACAACGAAGCTTGTGGTGGAAACTTCTCATCCTCAATAACAGCCTTCAAAATATTGAGGAATTGCTACTATTGGCCTGGGAATTTCAAGGATGCTTACAAATGGGTGGCACAATGTGAAAAGTGCAAGTTATTCTCCAGAAAGCCCCATTTGGCCTCTCTGCCATTAAGACATGTAGTTATTGAAGAACCTTTCAAGCAGTTGGCCATAGACTTTGTAGGGCCCATAAACCCTCCTTCAAGAATGGGTCACACTCATATTCTGACTAGAACATACTACTTTACAAAATGGGTAGAGGTTATACCCGTGAGAAAGACCACTACAGAAATAGTTGGTTCCTTCCTAAAAGAGAATATTTTGGTGAGATTTGGAGTCCCGACGAAAATAGTCGTAGACAACGCGCAAAACTTTTCTTCTTATGAAATGCATCTATTCTATTATGATAATGGGATTTAGTTGTCACACTTGTCTGACTATTTTCCTCAGGGTAACGGTCAAGCTGAATCAACTAACAAGAATTTGATTGCTATAATGAAAAATTTAGTTGACAACAATGCCAGAGATTGGCACAAAAGGTTGCACAAAGCACTATGGGATAATTGCACTTCACCCAAATGAGCCATAGGAATATCACCTTTTGAGCTGGTATATGGCATAGAGGCTCAACTTTCTCTTCCATTGGAACTGGCAGCTACTAAGTTGCAAAAAGTGATAGAGGACCAACATTTTTAGAATGCCCTAGAGAAGAGAATCATGTATCTGTGCAAAATTGAAGAAGATCGGGAAAATGTTGTGGACCACATTACCAGTCACCAAGCTAGGGTGAAGAAATTTTTTGATAGAAGAGCTCGACCCCAAAATTTTATGACAGGAGATAAGGTTGTGTTATGGGATAAAAGGCGGGAGCCTCGAGGAGCACACAACAAATTTGAATCATTGTGGAAGGGTCCTTTTGAGATAAGCCAAGAGCTTAATCCTAATTCTTTTAAGCTAAAATATGCTGATGGAACAAAAATGCCCTTGTCCTTTAATGGGCAAGATCTTAAGCTTTATGGACTATAAGTAGCTGGTCTTTTGTGTACATAAGTTTTGTTGTGCTTTAGGTTAGATTTTGCTTGTTAGTTGGCTTAGTTTTGTGTAGAACCAGAGACTTTTGGAGTTCTTTCTTTCATCCCTCATAGTCCTATCCCCAGTTAAAGCCACCTGTTGCAGGTCAAAAAATCCTTATAATTTAATTTTTCCAAGTATCATGTATTATGTTGAGCTGCATATTCAATCTTGAACTTTGAACTTTGCAGTTCAAAGTTCAAAGTTCAATTACCCATTGTTCATTTTACATCCCTGTAAGCATTCCTTTCGTTCAGCAAGGTTACATAACCCACACATTTGTGTGTCAATGTAATATCAAATCTTGAATCTTGAACCTCATGGTTCAATGTTCAAGGTTCACTTTTCCAAAATGCACTTGTCGCTTTGCATGCTCAACCCGCGTCTCTTCCTGTTTTGGCGTTAGTGTTTTTTGCAATCTTGAACTTTGAAGTTCTTCTTTTTGTGTTCATAATTCAATATCTATCCATGTGTCATGCATTAGTATGTCTCATTTATAATTTTATCAATATACGACTAAGGCATATGGAATTATGAACTTTGAACGTCGCACTTCACAGTTCAAGGTTCAAAATCTGAAATGCAATAATGATCGATACTCATGGCACATGTTGGATCTCACTTTCCTTTAAGAGATTATTTTTTGAAAAGATGAGAAATAAATGCCAACTCAGTGGAATTACAACTTTCCCAATGAGGAAATAAATGTGATTGGATGTAGTCAGTGAATGACAGTAGAAATCATTAATTCACAGCAAGAAATCATGATTACCCAAAAAGGGGGCAAATTAAATGTATGTATTAAATCTTCTCTAATTGCCTTTTCTATTTTCATTCAACCGTTCAAAGCACACACAGAGCCAAAGCGCATTAAATTTTTTTCTCTGGAAGTGAAAAGCATACAACTCTGGTGAGTCTCAAGTAATCTTCCCCATTTTTATTTCTAGTTTTAAGAATTATATACTATAAGAAAGGAAATTCCAGTCTTTTCCATCTCTTTTCCTAGAAATCATTTATTTGATGGTCTCTATGAGTAGTCCTGGTGAGTCAACTTCTCAAGCTAGGTTTGTAAAGGAGAACAAGTTTTCTCCTATAAGTAGGTTTCTACCAGAGATGCGAGACACAATTCTTGTAAATGAAGACATAGTAGAGAATATTCAAAGATTGAAGAATGTAGCGGATGGAACCCTTTCAGTCAAGATTGTAGAAAGTAGATGATTGGAGGCCGCTATTTTTCCCAACGTTACTCTGTGCCCCGAATTGGTAATGGAATGCTGAAACAGGTATGACGGGATCAACAAATGTATTTGTCTTCCTTCTGGAGAAGTGTTGGTATCTAGCAATAGACAGGTAGTCATGGCTATGTTGAGAATCCCTTCTACAAAAAATTATGTCAACTGTGACTTTGAGAAGGCTAAGAAATAATTTCACCTTAATTTCAAGGATTATATCAATAACATTGCCAGAGATTGGTTATTGAAAGCTGAGAGGGGGGGCTCTAGGTTGCCAAAACCTATAAAAAGGGATCATTTGATAAGAGAGGTGTGTGACATTATGGTTATGTTAAACAGATTGAAAGGTAAACCTATTGATATTATGTGGGAAGAATAGATGTATATTTTTTATCAAACCATTCTGAACAATTGAAAATATGTTGACTAGGCCAACGTAATAGCAGCAAGACTTGATGAAGAGTTATCCTAGTTTGTGGAGGCATCCAATTTCTATATGTCTTCGTATCTGTTTTATGTTTTAGCCATTAGAAGGAATCGGGAAGGCTAGCCCCATGAACCATGGAAGGATGATATGAATATCATTCTTATTTATAGAAGAAGAGAAATTCAGGGAATTTTTGAAGAGTACAAGATACATTTTTGGCCAAGCTTATTTTTGAGATGAGAGGAAGGGAAAATTATAGAATGTCTGAAGATTCTATGGAATTGATTAAAATTTATGATAGTTTCTTTATTCAATTCCCCACTTTTAGTTACTTGAGGGTAGGAGGTTTCAGTGGAAAACCTTTGAAGCTTCCATGATATTGCTTGGATAAGTATATTCTGTTAGAGATATGCAGACAAATACTCCAAGTAGGAGTAAAGTTCAGACCCAAGAGAGGAGTAGGTTCATTCTTCCCTATTGATATAAGACATTATAATTTTAGATTAGCACATGTTATGTCCTCCCCTGATGTTGAATTAAAGGTGATCAATCTCCCTTCTTATCAAAGTCGAAGCTATTTTGATAGCAACAAATTCATGGAAAATCATTTCAAAGTATATGCCACTTTCCTACATCAGCCAAAGTTAGAATATTTCTGGGCAGACTGTATAGATGAGTTTGAGGTTGTAAAGAGGCTACATCCTAGGTTTACATTGAGCTAGATTTTCACCTTGTGGCTCCCTTTTAAAATCAAAGGATTTGGTACTGATGATGAAGAAGATGTGACAGAATCCAAACACATGGAACAAAATAACAAAGCAGTAGCCAGAAAAGTAGATTGGGGGAGAGAAGAAGTAGAGGATTTGAGTGATATTTCTCATGAAGTATTCAAAAGAACAGACAAATAGATGAAATAAATGAGCAAGAAGAAGAAGAAGCAAGAGAATCCTAATCTAGTAACCAGGAAAAGTACAAGAATTTCAAAACTCACAACTTCCTCTGCCCTTACTAATGAAATTGAGAAATTGCTTCTTGCAGGTGAATCTAAAATTGGAATAAAAGACCACCTTGAAGAAGAAAAGGAAATTACCACACCATATGCAAGGACCATGAGAGCTAGGAGAAAAAGGAAGGAAAATACAGATATGGTCCCCTACATCGCAATTGACCTTGAGGCAAAAGGAAGTGAGTCACATCCTAAGAAGAAACTTAAAATGGATAAGAGCTCAATTAGTCCTTCAAAAAATCAATCAGAAAGAGAAGGTCAACAAGACCTATCAATACTAGACACACCTACCAATGATTCTACACCCAAAAGCCCAAACTAGCTAGAGTTATTAGTCAACAAGAAAAGGAACATTGTTCCTATCTCATCCCTAGTTGGTGATTTGGTCAACAAATATCTTTGAAAAATTCCACAAGGTAAGAAACCAAAAGTAGAAGCAATGGTTGATGTGGATGCTAAAACACATCACTGGATGGCAGAAATATTCAAGCCAAATTCTAATAAAACTAGTGATGCAGTCACAAAGAAGGATTTTCATGTGGAAAAAATAGGTGTGGGAATGTCCACCAGTGTCATTGACTTGAAGATTCTAAACTCAGCAAATAAGAAAATCAACCACCGTGTGTAGAAAGATGTAGAAGACAAGATGAGGTTGAATTAGCCCTTTGTGAAATGGCCAAATACATTCAACAGCTTCACAATCCCGTGCCTCAACCACTGTCGATAGTCCCATTTGATCTGGACGTCAAATCTCTAGAGAATCAGAAATTCTTAGATCAATTTCACAAGGACAGGTCTATTTCCAAGTGTAAGCAAGTAAAATCTAGTTGTAAAGGAACATGATAATCAGATTAAAGCATTATACAACTAAATAAATAAGCTACATACAAGATTGGACAGAAAAGCAAGCTTAAAAACAATAAAGATTAAGGAGGGAAAACCTCCCTAAAACTAAATCCAAGGTCACTTTTGATCTTTAGATGTACCCTTGATTTGGGATGTGCACTCAATTGATATGTACTTCATTGCTTCAAGATGGATGATTGGGTATTGAAAATTGCATGTTAACTTTGCTTCAAAGATTGGATTATCTAAGCTAAAATGTACAATATGATGTTATTTCAAAAAGATGGATGAAATGTGAAGGAATGAGCCTTCTATTTATAGGAAATGGGGAAGAAATGAGTGGTTCAGATGCAAAGCTGAAGAGAGGTCAGGATGCCACTAGAAGAGAGCACATGGATTGTGCTTCTTCAAGTGCATTAAATTGTGACACTTGTCAGAGCCAAGAAGACTATAGAAGATAAGGCTCATAAAGAGGGTGTAAGAGCCTTAATGAGGGATGTAAGAGGCATTTATGAAGGTGTAAGGGATATTTATGCTTATGGATAAGCATGGCTTGAGATTTTTGAGTTTGGGGAAGGGATCGAATTCCTAATCCAAAGATTAGGAATGTGACATCATTAAGGAGAGTTTAGGATTAGGATTAGGGTTTAAGATGGGTTTAGCAAGGGTGAAGATTAGTTTGAACTCAGGGTTAGGTGGTTGGGATAGGTTAGGTTAGGGGTTAAAGGGAATATTAATAAATTGAATTGCATAAATAACATATTCATTCAATAATAGGGGAATAAGGATTTAATTAATTATTAAGCTATTAGTTGCTTTTAATAATTAATCAGGACTATAGCCAATTAATTGAATTAATTAGGGCTAGGGGATGACTTAGATCAATTAGGTAATGCTTAATTACTTAGTTGATATGTCCTAGAAGGCACTAAATATGATTAAATGTGTTAATCAGAATTAGGTGTCTACACCAAGGCCTTCTTCATCTGGATGGATAAGGTAACCAAAGAAATTACCAAATTTGCGGTTGATTTTGATAGCTTGATGGAGAAATCTGAACAGTTATTAAAGATCATTGAAAAAGATGTCGATCTATGGAGAAAGGAAAAATAGAAATTGGAGATTGAAGTACACAACATGGAAGATGTTTATACTTATGGTATAAACAAGTTTCTCTCTAAAAAAGCAGTGCCAGGAATTGATGAAAATTTATTGTTTATTTTTAAGATGAATATGGAATGGGAAGGAGCATTGTATGAACAAGCCATCGAGGAATCATCCCAGATAATTGAAAACTAGATCAGTACAAGGGAGATCATGCATGCGCAAAATGAATGTACATGAAAAATCATTGGACAGGAAAATGAGGCTAGTAGTGAAATGACCAAAGTACTTGCTTGTTTCATTCAAAAGGTGGAAAAAATTAAAGATGCTAAAGAAATTAGAGTGAAGGATCATTCAATTTTAGCTCATGTGGAGTCAGCAGTAGTCTATGGTTATGAACAAATGAAGATCTTTGAAGACAAGTCCCAGAAGATGCAGAATTTCAAGAATGTTTGGCTACAGAGGTTTGAGGAAGTTGCCAAACCGAATCAAGAACTCAGGAAGAGCTTCTCTATAGCATTTGAGGAGTGGAAAATAGAAAAAGATGCCACCAAATAATATGATGGAGCTGGATATGGCCTATCGGCCAATTATTTTTTTAAAATAGTTTTTATGTTTTATTCATTTCCGCAAGTTTCAGCTATCTTTAAGACAATTAGTTATTGAAAACTGAATCAAGCCCTGCATGGCTATATATGTTATTTTGGATGACCAAGTGAGGGTCGGTTCTCTTGAAAGAAAACTTTGCAATATTATCTATTTTTTTTAAGTTATTTTTATGGTGATTAAACTATGAATTATGAATATATGAATATATTATCAGTTGGTTAGATAAGTAGATCTTGGTATTTTTATTGATCAATTGGTCTATTGGAGTGTATGATTTTGATTTTAGTAGGAATTAGATGAGTATATTACCATAATTTGCAAGTATATCTCAGAGCATATCTTTATGAATCGGCCATTCTTAATTTATTTGTCTGTTTAAGATTCGAGTCAGTTGTCTAGGATATCTTGAAGACCTTAAAGTCTCAAAATAGTTAGCCATTTATCTATGATGAATGTGAATTGCAACCTTTCATACTTTCTGGTTAAAAGTGTATCTTGAAATAAATTCTTTCTTAATAAAGGTTATTACAGATTTATTATTGTATAAGGTAGCTGTTCCTTTAAAATAGAGAGTGTGGTTGTGAGTAACTCACTCAATTGTTAGTGCATTTTTCCTTCTACATTCAGGGTATACGAGTCTTTTCTTGTTAGTTTTCAAATGGAAAAATCTGTTCACTAACAACATGGATAACCCATGATGGAAAAAAACTTGATTTTGGGAGGATTCATTGAATAGCTTTCCACCATTAACATAACATAGATTATCTCTTCTAGATGAAATAAATCTTAATAACTCTTTGGGGTACAAAAGTTAGAGACAATTATATATCAAGGAATGTAATGGGGTGAGAAACGACACCTAGAAAGGCCTTCTATATACTCCCATCCCTACAAATCAAAAAATTAGGCTCAACAATGAACTCAACCAGAGAACCATTCACTTCCAAGAATCCTAGGATTGCCTAATTTGGCCCCCTCTGCATCAGGTAATTTAAAAGTCAAGAAAGGTTATAAAATCATAATAAATTCCATAGACATCACAAAATCAAGAAAATTATCTCTTTATAGGTCAAGTGTAGTACTTCCTAAAGAGGGTTCCTTTGCATAGTCATCCTTTTAAAGGGTAGAATCCTCACAAGTGAAAGCCTTACACATCTTGAGATTTCTCCCATATTAACTTGTTGTTTATGTGATGTATGTTAGAATGAATTTAAAATAACTGAGGGGGGTTGAATAAGTTATCCTCAGGTCCAAATGTGCCCATTTAAAACTTTATACCAATTTGAACAACTCAGATCTTCTCGGCAGCAATAACATAAGAATGTGCAGTTACTGTACTAATGAAATAAGCTTTTAGAAACTTAACAGTAAAACACAACATAAACATTCACACATTTTGACACCATGATTTAACGTGGAAACCCAATATGGGAAAAAACACCAGTAACATGCTACCAAATTTTCACTCTTTTGAAGTGAGCTCTGTTAAGAGCCAACCTTGTTAAAGGTTACAAAACACACTATCAAATGTGACCTGGTTAAAGGATTTAATCACCCTGTCAAGAGTGGCCTTGTGAGAGGACTTAAAACATACCAATCTGAATGTCACCTTGCTTAAAGGATTTATACAATGACTGTTAGGTCAACTTGGTTAAAGGATTTGAACTGATACAATGGTTAGAAAGTAATCAACATGTTTGATCTGATACATACAACTTACTTTTCCAATCCAGATCCAATTCATCTTTAATGCTAATTTAGTGAGTGGCCTCCATTCTCATTTCAAACTCCAGATCTGCTTGGAAATTTGTCAAGCAATCTCTCTCTGCTTCTCTGCTCAACCTTCTTTGCTAGATTATGCCAATCAGTCAATTACCTATGCAATCCTCTTGCATACTGCTTACTCTACATCCTTCATGAATAACCCCTTTATATTATCATATACCTCTTCATCTAGGTCAGCCAAATCTTTTGCCACTTAATCAAGATCATAGATCCTAGGTTAGGTAAGATCCAAATGATCTTTCCATCATTACATTTAATTTATATCTGCAATACAATCACCAATTAATTCTTGAATCCATGCATTAATAACAATTTTTTGTGCATTTAATTAATGTGGACCAAAATTAATTATCCATAATAAACTTCACATATTCCAATAAATTCAATTATGTCGGCCAGAGATCTCAAATCTCATCAATTACCAAAATATTGTTACTCGGCCAACACTATGTTCTTTCGCTCGGTCGCCTCTATATTCCTCGGCATTTCACTAGTGCTTGGCCATCACTGGCTTCGCTCGACATCAACTTTGCATTACTCAGAATCAACTTCTTAGTGAACTATCAGTGAAAGATAAACAACATATCTCTTTGCCAATGTGCCAAATGATCAAGTACCCTTATGATTACCCATAACTCAACCATTTCCCTCAGTCTTCTTGTTATCCTTTTCTTCAAATCTTCTTCATCAATCAATAGATATGGTACTCAAACAAATAGCAATAGTCTCACTAGTTAAGCTTTGACATCAATGACAAAACAACAATTTTTATCATTGAATCTTTCCAACAATCTCCCTCTTTGGGATTGATGGCAACACTAAACAATAAAACATTAATTTTCAACCATAGTTACCATACTATCCAAAATGTCTACCTGTTTTCCTTGATATGAACAAATATTCATTAATGTCTTTAGCTTCATTCTGATTCTCATCTTATAAAACTTTTCTCCCTTTGCATCTGTGATCACACTAATGTCTTTCTATTTCTGTTCATCAATCTCTTTTTCTCTGAGTAGTAAACTCTCCCTCTTTTAGTAAACTTCTCCCTCTTTGACAACAATGCCAAAGACATTGACATCTTCATCATGTAGATTATTCTATTCTAAACTCTGTATCATGTTGTTCATGTCATCTTGCTTATAACTGATCCTCTTTTCTGTCTAAGTCTATCTTTCTCAACTTTAGGCAACATCCTAAAGTGTCACCGCATGTGCATCAATGTGAAAAATATTCTGAATATAACATTTGATGCAACTGTATCCTTGGGTAGTGCTTTTGTAAATATGTTTGCTAACTGTTCCTTAGTGTTCACATATTCCAGTCTCACTTCCTTCTTTTGAACTAGCTCCCTCAAGTAATGATACTTGATAGCTATATGCTTTGTCTTAGAGTGCATTATAGGGTTCTTAAAAATATTGATGGCACTTGTGTTATCACAATATATGACAACTGGTTCTGTGATCTCTTCTTTCATACCTTTTAGTAGTATCTTCAACCACACAATATTAGAGCAATTAACTGCTACTGCCACATACTCGACTTCAACTGTAGATTGTGAGGTGCAGTTTTGTTTCTTGCTTGTCCATGAAACTAATCTTTTTCCCAAAATAAATGCTCCTCCTATGGTGCTTTTTCTATCATCAACATTTCTAGCCCAATCAGAATTAGTATAAACTCTGAGTTCAAATTTATCATTCCTTTTGTAATACATACCATATTCATCTGTTCCTTTCAAATTTCTCAGAATTATGTTTACTGCCATCATATGAGTTTCTTTGGGATTGGCAAAAAATCTAGCAACAATTCCAATAGCTAATGCAATATCAGGTCTACTGTGTACAACATATATTAGCTTTCTAATCATTGATCTATACAATGTTTGATTTACTTCTTTTGTCTCATCATTTTTGGTTAACTTCTATCCAGTAGCCATGGGAGTACTCACTGGTTTTGAATCTTCAATTCCAAAAGTTTTTAGTATCTCTTTGACATATTTTTATTGAGTAATATAGATACCATTCTTCATCTGATATATTTGTAAGCCAACAAATTTTTTTACCTCACCAAACATAGACATCTCAAATTTAGTTTGCATCTCCTTTGCAAATGCTTGGCATAACATATCTTGTCCACAAAATATAATGTCATCAACAAAAAATTCAGCTAATAAAGTACCTTTACTTTTCTCTGTCTTCAAATACAAATTGTTGTTGTCATTGGTTCTTGTAAATCCAATCTTCATTAGATAGTTGTTCAATCTCTCATACCATGCTCTTGGTGCTTGCTTCAGTCCATATAGTGCTTTGTGTAATTTGCAAACCATATTACTTTTTCTTAGGTCAATAAATCCATCAGCTTGTTCAATTTATACTTCTTCTTCTAATATCCCATTTAGAAATGCTGACTTTACATCCATTTGATAGACTTTAAATCCTTTGTAGGCTGCATATGCATGTAAGGTTCTTACACCTTCCAATCTTGCAACTGGGGTGAATGTCTCTCCATAGTCAATTCCTTCCTCTTGTGCATAACCCTTGCATACCAGTCTAGCTTTATTTCTTGTTACCTCTCCATGTTCATTCAGCTTGTTTCTGAATACCCACTTAGTACCAATTACATTTTTATTATTCGCCCTATGTACAAGTGTCCAAGTATTATTCTTTTCAATCTGTTCAATCTCTTTGTTCATGGCTTGAATCTAGTCTTCATTGTCTAAGGCATCTTTTACTGTTTTAGGATCAAAATCACATAACAAGCAGGTGTCTTCTCTTAATTTTCTTCTTGTCATGACTGTAGAGTCCTTTACTCCTATGATTTGATCAGGTTTATGGTGCCTTCTTACATACTTTGCCAAAGTAGGTTCTTTCTCTGCTTCAGATTGATCATTCATGTTCAATTCAGGTTGAAACTGTGACTCGGCATCTCCATCAGATAGCTCGACAGTCACCTCCTGTTACCCGAAAATTTTGTTCTGTGACTCAGCAAGTGCGGACTGTTGCTTGGAAACTTCATTTTTAGGTAATTCATTAGAATCTTCCTCATCAGGTTAGGTGAATGATTTGTAACTCTTAGGCTCAGTCATGCTTTCAGCTTAATTTCTTTTTGCATATTCATCAATTCTAACATTTGCACTTTCCACAATTTTGTTAGTGTTAGAATTCAAACACTTTTATGCTTTACTTTTAGTTGAATATCCAAGAAATATTCCTTCCTCACCTTTAGCATCAATTTTTCCATTTTTGTTATCCTTCAGTATGAAACATCTACTTCCAAAGACTTTAAAATATCTTACACTAGGTACATATCCATACCATAGCTCATAAGGTGTACTATTTGTACCTTTCTTGACTTGTACTTTGTTCAGGGTATAGACTGTTGTACTTATAGCTTCTCTCCAATATTTATGTGCAACATCTTTCTCCATCATTAGTGTTTTGGCACAATCCATGATAGATCAATTTCTTCTTTTAGCTATACCATTCTGTGGTGGTGTCTTAGGAGCGGACATCTGTCTTTTTTTCCCTCTACCATTGCAAAACTTGTTAAACTCATTAGAAATAAACTTGCCTCCTCTGTCAGATCTCAGACATTTTAGAATTTTACTTGTCTCATTTTCAACTTTTGACAAGTACCACTTAAACAAATGGAATGCATCAGATTTTTCCTTAAGAAACATAACAGGCATCATTCTAGAGTAGTCATCAACAAATAAGATAAAATATTTGTCTCCATAGTAACTTTTCTCACCAATAGGTCCATAAAGGTCAGTATGAACCAATTCCCATATGACATTGCTTGCACATTGCATTTTCAGGTTTCTTTAACTTAGGAAGCCCTGTAACCTTTTTCAATTTGCTTATGCTTACCAATTTATCAAAATTTACATGACACAACCTTTTATGCCATAACCAAACATCACTATATTGTGCAATCAAGCATGTCTCACCAGCTAAGTTTAGATAAAACAAGTTATCTTTTGTCTGCTCACCACTTCCAACTAATTCTCCATTGGCATCATAGATTTTTTCTTTCCTGTGATGGAATTCAACTCTGTAGCCAAAAGTATTCAGCTGTGCAACACTCAATAAGTTATACTTAAGATCGTCAACCCAATATACATCATCACATATGATTTTCTCAGTCAATTGAATTGATCCTTTCCCTTTAACATGACATGGTGTATCATTTCCAAATTTAACATAACAACCTTTACACTGATCTAAGGTTTCAAATTTATCTTTATCACCGGTCATGTGATGTGAACAACCACTATCAATAATCCAACGATCACCTTTACTCGTATAAGAAATTAGTGCAGTTTTCTCATCATCATCAGAATCATCTTACATTACAACATACACAACTTCTATATCATTTTCATTAGATTTATCAGATTCACTATCAGAAGCTTCTTTAGCTATATAGCAATATTTCTTACCTTTGTCTTTGTAATCCTTGTACTTCCTGAAGTCTCAATCATCCTTTCTATCTTTATACTTTCTTTCATCTTTGTCATTCTTATCAGGACATCTTGCAACAATATGACCAACTTTGTTACATGAAAAACAAATAATAGGAAGTTTACCTTTGAATTTTCCTTTTCCTCTAGATATTATTCTTGCCATAAGTGCCTCAAGTTCTTTTAGATCATCATCAGAAGTGTCGTTATTACTATCCACTCATTTCTTTCCTTTGTTTGATTTTTCGAGGACCATCTGGGACTTGAATGCAGATTCAATGGCTTGTGGAGTATAGTTATCAAAATTTGACATCTCAAATGTAGTAAGTTTGCCTACCAAACTCTCTAGAGTCAAATTGTTGTTAGGAGTACATCTCAATTCTTGAATTGTAGATACTCTAATAGAATAAATAGGAAGAAGTGTTCTTAGTACCTTTCTCATGATGGTGTTATCATCAATGGTTCCTTTATCTCCTCTAATAGCATTTACAACTTCCTTTATCCTACCATAATATTGAACTACATTTTCTCCTTCTTGTATTTTCATTTCATCAAACTTACCTCTCAAGCTTTCAGATTTGGCTCTTAGCACATTTGTGTCACCTCCATAGATGGTTTCAAGAGCATCCCACAATTGCTTTGTGCTTGTACAACCCCTTACGTCTTCAAACTTATGATAGTTTAGGGATGATGCAATCTCCAACATTGCTTGATTATTTTCTTTCTTTTCTCTTAATTGTGTAGCATTGAGAGCTCCTGTAGGGGGTACAAATTCTTGATCAACATAACATTTAGCAGAATCAACAATACCAGCCAAGTGAAATTTCATCAAACTTTGCCATGCTCGAAAGTTATCCTTGTTCAACTTTGGTACCTCCCTTTTATACATCTTGATCTTTTGCTCCAAGTACCTTCAAACTATTTTCAAGAGAACTAAGCACAGATACCAATTGTTAGAATGAATTTAGAATAATTGAGAGGGGAGGTGAATCATTTATCCTTAGGTCCAGATGTGCCCATTTAAAGCTTTATACCAATTTGAATAACTCAAATCTGCTCGGCAGCAATAACATAAGAATGTGCATTTTACTGTACTAATGAAATAAGCTTGCAGAAACTTAACAGTAAAAAACAACATAAACATTCACATATTTTGACACCATGATTTAACGTGGATACCTAATATGGGAAAAACCACCAGTAACATGCTACCAAAATTTCACTCTTTTGAAGTGAGCTCTGTTAGGAGCCAACCCTGTTAAAGGTTAAAAAAAACACTGTCAAATGTGACCTGGTTAAAGGATTTAATCACCCTGTCAGGAGTGGCCTTGTTAGAGGACTTAGAAAATTCCAATCCAAATGTCACCTTGGTTAAAGGATTTATAGAATGACTATTAGGTCAACTTGGTTAAAGGATTTGAACTGATACAATGGTTAGAAAGTAATTAGTAGGTTTGATCTGATACATACAACTTACTTTTCCAGTCCAGATCCAATTCATCTCTAATGCTAATTTACTAAGTGGCCTCTATTCTCATCTCAAACTCCAGATCTGCTTGGAAATCCGTCAAGCAAACTCTCTTTGCTTCTCTGCTCAACCTTCTTTGCTAGATCATGTCAATCTGTCAATTAACCATGCAATCCTCTTTCATACTGCTTACTCTACATCCTTCATGAATAACCCCTTGAGATTATCATATACCTCTTCATCTAGGTCAGACAAGTCTTTTTCCGCTTAATCAAGATCGTAGATCTTAGGTTAGGTCAAATCCAACAAATCTTTCCATCATTACATTTAATTTATTTCTCCAATACAATCACCAATTAAATCTTGAATCCATGCGTTAATAATAGTTTTCCATGCATTTAATTAATGTGGACCATAATTAATTATCCATAATAAAATTCACATATTCCAATAAATTCAATTATGTCAGCCAGAGATCTCAAATCTCATCAATTACCAAAATACTGTTACTCGTCCAACATTGTGTTCTTCCGCTCAGTCGCCTCTATATTCCTTAGTATTTCACTAGTGCTCAGCCATCACTGGCTTCACTCGGCTTCAACTTTGCATTACTCAGCATCAACTTCTCAGTGAACTTTCAGTGAAAGATAAACAACATATCACTTTGCCAATGTGCCAAATGATCAAGTACCCTTGTGATTACCCATAACTCAACTGTTTCCCTCAGTCTTCTTGTTATCCTTTTCTTCAAATCTTCTTCATCAATCAGTAGATATGGTACTCAAATAGATAGAAATAGTCTCACCAGTTAAGGTTTGACATCAATGACAAAAAAACAATTGTTATCATTGAATCTTTCCAACAATCTTTCCAACAATGTAGAGTCGGAGTCAATTAATCACTGGTTTCTTCAATGCCCCTTTGCTTTCTCCTCTTGGTCATGGATCCAAAATAAACGTAAATGGTCTGCACCTCTTAATGAAGAACTCTCAAAGGTATTTGAATATTGACCTCTCCTCCATCAAAAATCATTATTTAAAAAAATTTGGTTGATGGATCCTTCTATTTTGATTTGGAATATTTTTTGGGAGCACAATCGACGTAAAATTTGTAATTAAGTGATTAGACTTGGCACTATCATCCGTAAAACTAAAGTTTCTATATCATAATTTGTTAATTCTTACTACATAAATAGAAAGAGGACAAAATATTGATTTGCATAATACAATTCTTATATTTTATCAAAATGGAGACTGTATAATATAAAATGGTGAGCAATGCTAGCATGTAGATCACTCACCAAATCATATTATGCATTAAAATACAAACCCACCCTCAAACTAATCTAATTAGTACAACCGAGAGATAAAGGGTGCTAATGCAATATCTATGTAAAAGGAGAAATTTTTATTCTTATAGAAAATTGTAATGATATGTAAATGATAGTAAATACGATATATAAAGTAATTGCAAGAGAACATAGGAGGAATGGACTCACCTTGAAAAAAAGAAGATGAAGATTGACCTTCAGATCTGATTTTGATTGTCATCAGAATATCAGAAATTAGGTGTAACTCAAGATCAGGGAATCTGATGCCTCTAACTATATTCTATGGAAATTTCATCCCCAAAGGATGAGGCCAACCTAAACAACCTAGTCTAGGAAGATGTTCCAAACTTTTGACCTTGTCCTTAACTCTAGATCTGATGAAACTTTCTGAGGGCCTATGACTGTTTATGAGATTACCAAATCTGGATCCTCAATTTATGTCACTGTTCTTGCACACAGAAAAGAAGGGGAAAATATTATGTAAATGGTTTTTCCTTGTTCAAACCTCTTTTTAGGAATTAACCTTAAAATTGAATTGAAATTGCATAAGGAAAAGATGAAATGGAATCTAGATTTGAAACATAAATCACCTTATACCTCAATGATGCAATGCCTTTTTGGAGATGGTCACAAGTTTTGATGCAATAGATTGGACTCTAAAAAATCCCAATAGGAAATCATGAAACTAAACCCTTGAATGATGTATGTTGTAGTTTTCAAGAATGTTGGATTGAGGAAGAAAGAGAAGAAGAAGACTTGATGGATGAATTTAGATCTCCTTCCTTGATTGCAAACTCCTTTTTCTTGACCTCCAATGGGAAAAATAATCTAAATATATGGAAGAAAATGCCTTGAATGCATGATGGAATGAAGATTTTAAATTCTTGATGGCTCTTTATGGTTTCGTTGCACTTGAATGCTTGATGAGCGTGAATGTTTGATGATGGATGCTTTCAACAATGGATGTTTTCTTGCACTTGAATCCCTTGAATACACAAAAGCTTGCACAATTATTGCATGAAGATGGATCGTAGATATGAGATGTAGATGTGAAAATGAGGGGAGTGGGTGCCTTTTATACACATTTCAAGACTTAAATTACATCTAGACTAACTAAAATTTCAAACCTTGGAAGAAGACCCCGCCATTGTCCTCCGGGCCAATTTTGTGCTCAAAAACCCAAGGCAAGGTCGACTTGGATGACCTTGTCCTACAAAATCTGACCTAATCCCACAAATTCTACATAGTCTAGGTAAAAATCACCTTGAAATTTGTCAGGATATTGGGAAGTATGATAAGGATTAGTGTTAAAAATTAAAGCTTGCTAGGAGATCAAGGCCAATCCTAAAATATGATAATGAATGCATAGGTACTAGGTGGAAAATGAATTATGTGATTAGTGAAAAAATAGGAAATAATGCATAAAATTCAGAGATATCCTTGATTTTTTAACAAATAATGTTGATTTGAAGGATGCATAAGTGCTAGAAGGACATGAAATCAATGTGGGAACCCATACATACTAAAATGGGGCTAAAATGAGCACCTAATAAGGGTGCTTACTTTTAAGGATAGTACATTCATCCCCCACTTTAGCGGGAGTATGAGTCTGCCTCATGCTCATGGTAAAGTGGCAGAAAGAGAAAGATTAAGACCATGGGAAAAATGCGAGGAGATAAGACATCATTAAGTTAAAGGAAACAAGCCCCCAAACTAAGGAGCTTAAATTGTACATCCATATGCAAGGATAGAAAACAACAAAAATTTCCTAGAGCCTAAAATTCCAAGTCCACTAATTGAAGAGACCTTGCTAGAGAAAATGTCTCAACCACTAGCATCATGCTCAGAAAGCTATTGCAAGAGCACTAGTGGTCACCTGAAAAGGAGAAAGAGAATACATCAGAGATAAGATAAGACTCCATGATCTGACCCAATATAAAAGTGTGTTATACTATGGAATCATGGAGAAGAGATCAAGATAATCATGAATGACATAGTCTAGGAAATTATGTTGTCCTAGGTGATCCATGAGAGATAGATGAAAGAGATGGAGAAGGGGTAAATGATCTAGAAAGTTATGTTATGATAGTTCTTCTCATCAAAGAGAGAGGAGGCAGTCAGTCAGTCAAAGGATCAAATATGTGTGGTCGGTCTAAGGACCAAGAGTTGATGGTCTAGCAAAGTGTGTTATACTAGTCAACCCATGAAATGGATAGGTCAGATGGTCTAGAAAATTATGTTATACTGGTCAACCAATCCTGAAAATCTGAAAGGATAAGTCATATGGTCTAGCAATTTGGGTTATGCTAGTCAACCAAACTTGAAAATGTTAGAGTAAAAAGGTATTTGTATTTTCACTTATTAATTAAATCATTATTGATTTAATTATTCAGTAACCTTTTTTTTATCTCTAGTTCAATTAAGCTAAACTTTAGGCATATAATAATTAATTCTTTATTAATTATTATCATGCAACCTAGGTTTCTCCACCTTCTGGTTTTCGATCTCCTATATAATGATTAATCTCTTTGTAATTATTATTCCCTCTTTGAATGAATATTTCATCTTTCAAATCATTATGAGTTGTGTCTCCATTCTTTACTTTTGTAAAAGGTTATTTTGCATCCAGTGGATCTTGATGGTTGAATTCTTCAAATTCTAACATGGTGTCAGAGCCTTGTTGTTGCAGCCCGTTCCTCAGTTTTTGAATATTTTTTAGAGCTCTAGGGGTTTCAAGTTTTTTTAGCCATTTTTGTGTGGATCTAGGGGTAATTTGTTTTGGAGCACTTTGAGTACAAACCAACCTCACGGTTGCGCTTAAAAGTCCCAAAAACCCCTATTTCCATATAAGACACGTCCAATTTGGACAATGTTGACTTCTAAGGCAATTTTTTTCCTATACAACCTTGGCACATAAATCAAGAAAAAAATAAAAGAAAAAACTCAAAAAATCATTTTTTATTAATTTTTGGTGAATTTTTATTCCACCGCCAGTGTTGGATGGTGGAATGGTCAGTGCCTCCTAGCGACCCCCGGCTCACCGCCGAGTAGCCCCCGTGCCACCAGCGGATCACCATCGGCCACCACTAGCCCGACCGCCTCCATGGTCTACCAAGCCTGCGCTTGCATGCCACCTAACACGCATTTCCCATCCCCGTTTCCACCCCCGATGGGACCCTCTTCACCAGCATGTGGTAAAGTGGGTGACCAACCGCTATCGCGGCCAGCCCCTGCGCGCCCATGTGCCCAAGCGTTGGATAGTTTTATGCCCCCGGGGCTATAAATTTTGAAGCCCCTTTATCCTATAGTTGATTTTTTTTCTCTAACAGTCGCAAACATAGGCATTTTGGAACTTCCTCATATCGTCAGAAATCTCTTGAAGAGCTCTTTTTAGATCTGAGACTTTGTTTTGGAGAAATTGATTAGGTATTTATAGTATTCATTCTGAAGCATTTATTGCACTGTCTCTTCTTCTAGCTTCTCATTTTGTACTGGGGTTTGGTATCTCTCTTTGTGGGGGTGCTTTTTCTTGTTTTCTATCATATATCTTAGAAAAACTAGAACACTCACTAAACACAAATTACAAACCTTTCTGCATCTTCTATCTAGTTCTGAAAGATAACTAATAGTAAAAAATCAAGGCAGTGCAACAATGGAAGATTCAATCTCAATTGAACTTCTGACTCCACATAATTTCCATTTGTGGAAATCTTGTATGACTAGGCTTCTTCGGTCATGCGGGTTATGGTCTGGTTTGAATACCATTCAGTCAGTTTTGACTCATCATTACGAGGTCATGCAACACAGGAACAAGATGGATGAGGCTATGGGTTCAACTTCTCTGCATGTTTCAGAAAGTTTACTCTTTCAGCTTGATAGTTGTGATACTCCTCTTGATATGTAGGAGAAGTTTTAGACTCTCTTTGGCACAGTCAATGAGTTTAGGGAAGTTCAGATTGAGGTAGAAATGACAGCTTTGGGTCCTAAGTCATTTCCTTCTATTTAGGATTTCTTGATGAAATTCAAATCTATAAAATCTATCTTATAGGATTGTGGCAAGAATAAGACAAATATAGAGTGCATTTACTTGATTCTTTCTGAGCTTTGTGGTCTCTTTCATATATTTTTTTCTACCTTCCATTCCACCATGGATTTTTTGGTTTCGTGATTTACCATGCCTACATTTGATATATTTTGTGATTATTTGATTCATGAGTAGACAAATCTATCTCATCTTGACTCTCTCAGAAGATCACAAAACCATGCATTGGTAGCTCACCCATCTTCAGGGAAGCAAGATTAGAAATAGAAGTCACCGAACAGAGAGCTAGGAAGGATTCTCGTTCTCAGCACTCCTTTGGCCCACCTTTTCCTAAGGGGGAAAATTTGAAGGCAAAAATACCTGAGTGTGCTTATTGTAAAATTCCCAATCATGATGAGTCTCATTGCTATGAGAAGAATATAGATGGATATGAAAAACAAATTTCTGATTTGACAACTCATATTCAAAAGAGAAACATAGATATTCCTTCTTCTTCTACTTCTCATGGGTCTTCTTCTTTATCATCACTCCAGAAAGATTGAAAGGACATAGGAAAGGGTTATGCATTATGTGCAAGCTCTATTCCTCACTCTTCTAGATGGATACTAGATTTAGGTGCTTGACACCATATAGCATCTTCTCAAGATTTATTCTCTTCATTTGAGGCTTCTCCTACCCCACACATTTTGATGGTGAATAAATTTTTTATGACTATATGTGGGAAATGTTGTAGTGACATTGATTATGGTGCATTCCATTATGTACTATGTGTTCCATCTTTTTCCTATAACCTTCTCTCTATCTATTATATTTCTCACAGTGAGATAGGGAAGACAGTTGAGTTCACACGAGATTTAGTGCACATCAAAGAAAATGAGACATGCAATATTCTTTCAATAGGGACATTTGATCATTCTTCCTTCTTGTACTCTTTCTCTCATTTTGGTCCACCATATCCATTGTCTGATTCTCGCTCTCTTTTTTCACGAGAGCCTATTGAGGTGAAGTCGGGTCACTTGAACTTATGTGTTGTTCCTAAGATCAATGTTATGAATTTTTACCACCATCTCCTATTGAGTTTACATCTATTTAGCATGATTCCTCTTCATCATTACCAGACATTGTCGCTCCTTGCATCGAGACACCTACTCTAGTTGTTGAGTAAATATATGAGGACATCCATCTCCTCTTAGATGATAGATTCAACACATCTATTGGCCCACCTTCATTGGAGATTCTATTATAAGAGTCTCATGTGTTCTCTTTTGAGCATCATCTAGGCCTTCCAGTTTCTCCTCACATCCTGGGGTTTCCTCTTCCGTGTCCAATGCCTTTGTTTCTTCCACATTGGAGCCACATTGGTCTGATCATCCAGATAGGGGTTGTATCATTTTTGGGGGATTTGGAGTCTCGATACTCTATCATGGGGGGTTGGTTGTACTTAATATTTTGAGAGATTCTCTTGAGCCATTTCATTTCTGCATGTTTTTTCTATCTCTTTTTCAAGTAGAGTTTTTTCCCATGTGGTTTTCTCTATTTCTCCACTTTACAGACATTTGGTTATGATTGGGTTCCTGATCAGGCCTTGTTGTCGGGACCCAAATTTACTTCTTTCAATAGTTGTTTCTAGGTTTTTAGCTTCTCCCTAAGTTTATCTTAAGGGTGGGGGTGGTAGACTAAAAAGGTATTTATATTTTCACTTATTAATTAAATCATTATTGATTTAATTATTCAGTCACCTTTTTATCTCTAGTTCACTTAAGCTAAACTTTAGGCATATAATAATTAATTCTTTATTAATTATTATCATGCAACCTAGGTTTCTCCACCTTCTTGTTTTTTATCTCCTTTATAAGGATTGATCTCTTTATAATTATTTTTCCCTCTTTGAATGATTATTTCATATGTCAAATCATTATGAGTTGTGTCTCCATTCTTTTCTTTTGTAACAGGTTATTTTGGATACAGTGGATCTTGGAGGTAGAATTCTTCAAATTCTAAAATAAAATGCGAAAAGGAGAGTGATATGGCCCTAGAAAATTATATTATGATAGTGCACTCTATCTAAAATTGTGAAAAGGAGAGTGATCTAGCCCTAGAAAATTGTGTTATGCTAGTGCACTCTACCTGTCATGTTCAAAATATATGCAATAAGGAGGGTATGTATGCCCCCCCGCTTAAGATGGAAAAAATAAGTATTGTTTTGACATCTTAAGGAAAAGATGAAGAAGGATAAATCACTTTTAACACCAAGATAATATCCACAAGCAACACCCAATCCAACCCAAAGAGGTCACAACTCCTATGAGGTCAAGAAAGGGATGAATGCAAAGAGATACCATGCAAGGAGTGTAAAATGGATCTTGTGGAAGGATGACACATTGTTAGTCTCCAAGGAAAAGGATATATTTACCATGGAAACCCAATAGTGAACAATGAAAAGGGTTATGATAAAAGATGCATGTCCTTAATGCAAACCCATATTTCTATGTAAGAATTTATGTCACATGATAAACAAGTACTACTTAACCAAGGGAAAAGTGGATCCTTAAAGAGAATGAGAGAGATTGATATAATACCCCTTGCCTCCCAAGTGTGGAGATAAGGATAAGGAGAAAGAGGGCCTATTTTTCTACTCGTAAAGTATGATCACACAATGCATGATAGTGATCCCCCAAGGAATAGGATAACAATGTTACATAGTGTGGAGCAATATAATAGGGAATTAAATATTATTTAGAGAAATCGTGATTGAAAAACAACTCATTGTGACAATTTATGTGAATAATATTATGATCAATGACTTGTTGAATTTTTTAATGTAAATCTTGACATTTATTAGTAGAGTGATTGTGATATTGACAATACATGCAGAAAGAAAGATTCATAAGATTTTGACTATGTTTCTTTTTTCATTTAGGCCTAGTAATCACCTTAGCACGAAGAAGGTTAGGCAAAATGACTTCTTGATTAGAGGTAGATATAGAAGAAGTGATAGATGATAAAGGAAACATGGACAAAGGAGGATACTTAAAACCAACTTCTTCAAGAGGTTTCTCACTATTCAAGCAATGATTTGTTGTGCATATCCTAGACCATATTTGGGATTGTGATTTACAATAGTGTTAACATTGAGGGTAACTATTTGTGGCTTCTTGTAAGGATTGATTCCTAACCCATAAGAATGTTCATGCCCTCATTTCCTAAGGGAAATTGAATTCCTTGTTCATGTTTTCCACATCCATTCCCATTGAATCTATGTTTCGCTAATAAATTATAACCAGGGCCATAATGAGAAGCCACATCAGAAAAATTTAATGGAGCCTCATAAGTCACTATGTCACAAAAATAAAGTTTGATAGTTTCTAAATATTCGGTAGGAGTGGAAGAAGAAAAAAAATTGTTACTAAGATCATTAGAAAGAGTTGTTATTTTGGATTCTTTGTCAATTTTAGATTTTTCAAGTTCAAATATTGGTACTTTGTATTCTCCAATATAAGTAAATGTGAAATATAGGGATCCATGATCATCATCCAAAAGGAATCTAGTAGGGGAAAGATCATCCTTAGGGTTGGGATTGTGTTTTTATTCAATAAACATAAGTTTATTGTTTGATTCAGTATGAAAACAACTATTTGATATATCATCTGCAAGAATTATGTACATTTCATTGTCCTAGATAAACTTGACTTTTTGATGAAGAGTTGAAGGAAAGGCATGCATAGCATGTAACCATGGTATATCAAAAATAAGGTTATAATTAATATTTTCATGCATCACATGAATAGGAGTGTCTAGAATAACTGGACCTACCTTAAAAGGTAAGGTGCTAATACACAATATTTTCTTAGCAATATTGTCAAAGCCACTAATAGGGATGTAATCAGGTTTAATAGTTGAAACATCATCTTTAATCTCTTTCAACATTTCCATACTACAAACATTTAATCTAGACCCATTATAAATTAAGGTCCTACGAATTAGATTACCATTGATAAGGATAATTATCATAAGGGCATCATATTTATCTTGAAATTTTTTAGGAGGTAAATCATCTTGAGTAAACAAAAATTGAGCTGGGACAAGAGTAGCATGCATGCATTGCAAAAAGGAATTGATATTGTCTTGATTATGTGGTGGAGTTGGAAGAGTGGTTAAGGATTTTTTTAAGGCTTCATGATATCTAGGAGAAGTTTGAAGAAGTTCCAAAAGAGATATCTTGGCAAGAGTATTACAAAGTTGTTCTTTAAGTCATATTCCTTTCAAAGATTTTGAGAAAGACACAAAGCATGGGTTGAGAAGGTGGGAGAGAAGTAGGAACAACCAAATTAGTAGGTTGAGGATTGTTTCTTGTGCGATAGGTGTGAGCCACTGCATGATAATCCTTAATAAACTCCAAAGGACTACTATATTTTTCTTTCACAGTTATAATTGTCTTATTTGGATTTTGAAAATAACTTTGTTGATTATATCCTTTAATTGTAGTCACAGGTGTAGTGAAAGTTTCAAAAGAACATTGAGGATAACCCTTAATAGTAACCACATGTTGTTTAGGTGTTTTCAATGGATTCGATTGAGTGCATCCTTTGACAGTTATCACAGGCTTGTGGGATATCGTAGGTTGAGCATGAACAATGACTTTAGGTGTGCTCAAAACATTGACTTGATCAAGCTCTTTATTGTTCATGGGTTCATCATTAGAAGGGAGAGAATCAAGTAAATTAGTAATGATATTATCCTCATCTTGTAAGGTGTCCTCATGAGTAAGACAACATTTAGAATAGGGACTGGGAACTTTCATTAATGCTTCATCTTTAGAAGGAATGTCAAATTAAGGTAAGGTGATATTAAGAAAGGTGTTTATAATGTCCTCCTCTTGCTCTATAATATCCTCATAAAGGGGTATGTCTTAGGAGAAGGATAAAAATAAAGGATGAATGTGTCATATTTAGAGGAATTAGAAGCAATTTCAACAATTGTATCATCTTCTTGGACCAAAGTTGTTTCATAAGAGAGAGAATAGTAAACTCTATCATCTAGTGGTTCATCCCAAATAGGGATATCATTGCAAGATAATGGAGAAGTATAATTATAATTCATCAAAGCATCATTCCTAGAAGGAAAGATGTCACAAAGGGAATTCAACAAGGTATTCTTATAGGGGAAGAATATATAAAGAGAAGAGTTAACATCAATCTTCAACACATCTCTCGAAAGAGAGAACTTATTGAAAGAAGGGTTAAATGATCTTCTTGCACTGATATGGCCTCATTAAGAGAGGGATCATTAGGAGAGGGATAAAGTGATAAAATGAAGGCCAATCCACTATCACCTTGAAAAATGGATAAATTATAAACATAATCTAATATGAAGACACAAAAATTTGTTTTTTAATGTCCTTTTTCATCAATGCAAATGCATAAACAAGAAATAAATTGATCTAGATGAAATGCAATGATAACTAATGCATGAAATATTGTGCAATGGATCTAGAAATGTAATTATATGTAGATGAAATAATGTAATGAAGATAAAATCTAAATATATATAATGCATACAAAGTAGATCTAGGCATCAAATGAAAATGGAAATGTCATCTAGAGAGGATCTAACCACCAAAAAAAATAAAAGGAGGTAATTTCATAAGTCGGGTTCACCAAAATGTATAATGTTAAATGGTGAAAAATTATAGGATTTAGATCACTCACCAAATCACATTATGCATTAGAATACAAACCCACCCTCAAACCAATCTGTTTAGCACAACCAAGAGATAAAGTGTGCTAATGCAAGATCTATGTCAAAGGGGGTATTTGTATTATTATATAAAATGATAATGATATGTAAATGATAGTAAATATGATCTATAAAGTAAGTGCAAGGAGAAAATGGGAGGAATGAACTCACCTTGAAAACAAGAAGATGAAGATTGACCTTCATATCTGATTTTGACTATCGTCAGAATGTCAGAATCAGGTGTAACTCTGGATCTGGGACTCTGATGCTTGTAAGTATCTTCTGTGAAAATTTCAGCCCCAAAGGATGAGGCTGACCTTGACAACCCAGTCCAAGATGATGTTCCAAGATTTTGACCTTGTCCTTAACTTTGAATATGATGAAACTTTACAAGGGCCTGCGACTATTTCTGAGATTCTTGAATACAGGTCCATAATTTTTGTCATTATTCCTGCACATAGAAAATAATGAGAAAATTTTGTGGAAAAGGGGTTTACCTTGGTCAAACCCCTATTTAGGAATTAACCTTGAAATTAAATCAAAATTGTATAAGGAAAGATGAAATGGAATCTAGATCTAAAACATAAATCACCTTATACCTCAATGATGCAACGCCTTTTTGGAGATGATCACAAGTGTGATGCAATATCATGAACTCCAGAAAAACCCAATAGGAAATAATGAAAGCAAAACCTTGAATGATGGATGTTTTAGTTTTCCACAATGTTGGATTGAGGAAGAAAGAGAAGAATAAAACTTGATGGATGAATCTAGATCTCCTTACTTGATTGCAAAATCCCTTTGGTTGACCTCCAATGGGGGAATAAGCTATATCTATGGAAGAAAATGTCTTGAATGCATGATGGAATGAATATTTTAAATTCTTGATGGGTCTTAATGGATTCCTTGCACTTGAATGCTTGATGGTCTTGAATGCTTGATGATGGATGTGTTGGTAGTGGGCTAGTGTCCCTTGTGGGATTCATGACATGGTTTAACAACCTCTGGTGTCTTCTATAAGTCTATTGGTTTTATCATACATTGAAAGGTCGATCTTTTGTTGCAATAACAACCCTAGCTTCTAACAAGTGGTATCAGATCTTGGTCACAAGTTTGAATCACGCAAGCCACGATGAGTGACGCTGGGAGGTGAATTGTTGGCAATGGGCCAATGTCCCTTGTGGGATTCATGTGATGAACTATAACTGATTAAATGTTTGCAAGTGATAAGTTGATAATCACCGAGCTGTAGAAATGAATGCAAGTCATTAAATCAGTTAATGAAGTGTATTGTTATTGATGTTAACTTGTTATATTTTGTTTTGATAAAACACATAATTTCATAACCTTCTATGATCTCAAAAGATTAAGTTTTTGTGGTCGGTAGACAAGAAGTCTCTATACACTGAGAAACAATGAATACCGAGTATCAGAGAACACTGAATAATTCACAGTGTATACCGAGTGTAGGAGTAATCGAGAAAGAGTTACCGATCATGAGTTACCAATAAAAGAGTAACTGAGAAAAGTGTAAACTAAGCACAAGGATGATCAAGGAGCATAAGGTGTTGACTAAGCTAACTGCAGTAATCACCGAGTGAACTAAAATTTGATCACCGAAGAGAACTGAAGTTCAGAAATGACAAAAGATTAGCTGGCAAGAGCTACAAATCAGGAGTTAACTGGTTGATTGCTTTATTGTTTTCAATGACAGTTAGACTAAAGAATCAAGAAGATCAATGATAAGATTTATTGATAAAAAAAAGGCTTTAAAGATTAAAGCAAATCTTGGTGAAGATTGCAGATCAAGAAACATGGTCTTTGACAAAAACAAGGAGAACTGAATTGCAAAATCATGTCTATATAAAGAGACAAGTAATTCATTATGAATAGAGGATGTTGAATATAATTCTGGTGAAGAGTAAATTCTTCATACAGACTAACGTAAAGATTCAAGAATTCTGCAAATACCAAGCAACAGAGAACCAAGAACGTCATTCACCAAGAAGAAAGAATCAAAAAGGGGAGCAAAGGAATTGAAGATCTTAAAGATTAGAGTAGTTTTATGGAATCAAAATAGATCTGAACATCTGCAAAGTAAGTTGCATTAGTGAACAGATCATATTGTTTTAGTTGAACCATTGATGCATAAAATCTCTTAACCAAGTAGGATTTAACCATCCTTTATATATTGAGATACATCCCAAGGAGTATCAAAAGGTTTTTCTAATTGTCAGCATAGTGAATGCCAGAAGTCAATAGATTTACCATAATTTTTAAATCCTCTAATAAGGTTGCACTTAATAGTGTGTTTGTAACCTTTAACAGGGTCGGCTCTTCACCGAGCTCCCTTCAGAAGAGTGAAAATTTTGGGCTTACAATCCCAAGTAGTTTTTCCCTTAACAGGGTTTCCACATTAAAAATCTATGTTTCAAATGTGTATTTACTTATTTCTTTGATATATTTACTTACACATTAAGTGATACTAGATTCATTGGTAAACACTAAAGTTGAATTGCTTCTACTTGGTAAACTTAAGTACAAGGAAAACATAGTACATTACCAAGCAGATTAAATTGATTATGAATTCATCTTGAAGGGGAGAAAGATAACTAGAGAAAGTTTGTAATATTTGAGTTGTTTTGATTCCACTGATTCACCCCCTCCCCCCCTCCCCCTCGGTTATTTCCAACAATTGGTATCAGAGCTAAGGTGCTTGGAAGGGAAGTCTAAAGACTTAAGCCAAAGATCTCAAGATAAACAAAAGGGATGTGTCGAAGCTGAACAAAGACAAATTTGCATCATGGCAAAGAAGAATAAGACTTCATCTCTTTAGTATTGGAAATGATGTAACACAATACTTGGATACTAAATATGTTGTAGTTACTGTTCCTCTGACTGTTGATCAATTAAGAGAAAAGCATGAACACAATATCATGATGATAGAACTTACTTCCTCATTATCTGATGCTGAATTTGAAGATGTCAAATCATGCACCTCTGCAAAACAAATATGGGACAAACTCAAGCTAGTGCATGGAGGAGATGCAAATGTAATAAGAGCTAAAGTAGAGAGCCTAAGAGGAAAGTTTGGTGACCTCAAAATGAAAGAATCAAATAGGTTGTCAATACCATCCGAGGAGTAGGAGGAGTGCTTGAAGAAGAAACAGTGGTAAGTAAAATCCTAAGAACCTTACTTCTTGTTTATGTTATAAGAGTATCTTCTATTCAAGAAATGAGAGCAGTAGCAGGTAATAATGTTACTTTTGATATTTTGATTGGTAGACTTATTTCATTTGAGATGAATAACTATGACAATAGTGTCTTACCAAATATTGAGTCTGCATTCAAGTCTTCTCTAAGAATTATTAAATCAAGTCATAAAAACACTATGAAAAATGATAGTGAAAGTGAAAGTGATGAACAAGAAATTGATGAAATAGAAACACTTATGGTAAGAAGATTTCAAAGAGGTAATTAGGGAAGATACAAAGGTAAATTACCTTTGGTATGTTTTAATTGCTAAGAGATTGGTCATTTTGCTGCTAGATGTCCTAACAAAAGAAAAGATGATAGAAACAATGACAAATCTTATGAGAAAAAGTATGGCAGAAGTGATGACAGATATTACAGAAGCAACCAACAATATGATAGAAGAGACAACCAATACTACAAGGACAAAGGAAAGAAGGCATGTTACCTGGCTGAGAACAAAGCTGAAAATAATGACTCCGACTCTGATGAAGAAATTGAGATAGTATTTGTTGATATGAAAGATGATTCGGACGATGAAGAAAGGTATGTAGAAAAATCCCTCATATCCAAAGTTAGCAAGAATGATGTCTAGATTATTGATAGTGGTTGTACTCATCATATGATTGGTGATAAGGAAAAGTTTGAAACTTTTGAATATACAATGGTGGATCAGTTAGGATGGGTAATGACTCACCTTGCCCGGTTGAAGGTAAAGGAACCATCATGTTGAATAATCTGATCATATGTGATAATGCATATTGGGTAAAAGGACTCAATTACAAATTTGTAAGTGTCTCACAGTTGAATAACATAGGACACCGAGTTGCATTTGAGAACAAAAAGACAATGATCTACAATGGAAATGGAAAGTTGATCAGTACTAGTGAGCAAACAAAAGGTAATCTATTTTATCTTGACAATATTGAAACCACTTGTTTATTAGCTATAAATGAAGACATATGGCTATGGTATAAAATATTATGTCATGTGAACTTTGACAACATGGTAAAGATAAGAAAGAAAAATAAAGTAAGAGGCTTACCGAGCATTTCAAAGCCCGACCATGCCATGTGAAAAAAATGTCAAATGGGTAAGATGAAAAAGTCTAGTTTCAAGAGAAAACCCCATACATCTAATGTTGTTCTAGACTTAGTCCATACTGACTTATGTGGACCAATGAGAACAAGGAGCTAGTATGGTGATAGATACTTCATCCTATTTGTTGATGACTATTCTAGGATGATGACTGTTATGTTCTTAAAAGAGAAATCAAACGCATTTAAGATGTTTAAATGATATAAGGCTAAAGTGAAAAAACAAAGTGGAAAAGAGCTAAAGTGTCTAAGATTAGATAGAGGAGGAGAATTTATTTATGATGAATTCACTAACTTTTGTAATGAGCATGGGGTCACAAGACAAGTTTCTGCACCAAGAACACCTCAAAAAAATGGGATTGTTGCAAGGAGAAACAAATCAATTGTTGATTTTGTCAGAACACTCATGATTGAGAAAGGCATCACACAGACATTTTGGAGAGAAGCTGTAAGTACTGCTACACTCAACCGAGTCCAATTAAAGAAGGAAACCAATAAGACACCTTATGAGCTATGGTATGGATACACACTTAATGTAATTTACTTTACAATCTTTGGTAGTAAATGTTATATATTGAAAGAAGAAATAAATGGGAAACTTGACTCTAAAGGTGATAAAGGAATCTTTCTAGGTTATTCTACCAAGAGCAAAGCATATAAATGTTTAAAAAAATTTACTAAAAATATCGTTGAGAGTGCAAATGTTAGAGTAGATGAATATGCTGAGAAAAATGATAACAAAAGTAGGAAGGAACCAGAAGATTACAACATATTTGTCTACATTGATGAACCTGATACCCTACCCGAGCACCAGACAATGCCTACCGAGCAATAGGAAGATTATACCAAGAGACAAATCAATGCTATCGAGCAACAGGCTACTCATACCGACAATCAGGAAGATAATCACAATGCATAATCAAGTGATGAAGATCAAAATGAAGAACCAAGATCTGCATCTATACTGGTCAGATATGTTAGAAGACATCATCCACATAACCAGATCATTAGAGATAAAAAGGATAGAATGAGAACAAGAAGTAAGTCACTTAACCATATATGTATGATATGTGATTATGAGCCTAAATCTTTTGATGCTGCACTAGATAATCAGGAATGGATTAGTGCAATGAAGGAAGAGATTGAACAGATTGAGAAGAATGATACATGGACTTTAGTACCTATACCAAGTGACAAAAATGTCATTGGTACCAAATGGATATTCAAAAACAAACTAAATAAGAATGGAGAAGTCATAAGAAACAAAGCATGACTATTATGCAAATGGTATGCACAAGAAGAAGGTATAGACTATGGAGAAACTTTTGCACCAGTTTCTAGACTAGAAGGGGTAAGAATTATACTTGCCTATGTTGCTTTCAAAGGATTCAAGGTATACCAAATGGATGTAAAATTTGCATTCCTAAATGGAATTCTAGAAGAAGAGGTATACATTGAACAACCTGATGGGTTTTTTGATCCAACCAAGAGGAATATGGTATGTAGACTAGACAAAGCCTTGTATGGATTGACATAAGCACCGAGAGCGTGGTATGAAAGAATTCACTCTTATCTCATTAGTATTGGAATAATTAGAACAAGTGAGAATAGTAATCTATATTTGAAAGGAGATATTGATGATAAGATCTTGATTTCTAAAATATTTGTTGATGATATCATATTTGGAGGAAATGATATACTATGTAAATAGTTTTTTGATGAAATGAGCAAAGAATTTGAGTTGTCTATGTTTGGAGAAATAAAATTCTTCCTAGGTTTACAGATTGTAAAACAAGCTGAAGGAATCTACATCACACAGTCAAAATACATCAAAGAAGTGCTAAAGATATTCAAGATGGAAGACTCCAAGCCAGTAGGAACACCTATGGCTACTGGATGCAAATTATCAAAGGAAGACAAGGAAACCAAGGTAAATCGTACCTTATACCGATCTATGATTGCTAAACTCATGTATGTTGTACACACCAGGCCAAATATAGCACATGTAGTTGGTATAGTTGCAAGATTCTCTGCTAATCTCGAGGAGTCTCATATGACTGATGTCAAGAGAATTCTGAGATACTTGAAGAATACCAAGGACTATGGTCTATGGTATAGAAAAGAATGTAAATTTGAGCTACAAGTCTATACTGATGCGGATTGGGATGGAAACATAGATGACAGAAAGAGCACTACAAGAGGAGCATTCTTTATGGGTGACAGACTTGTCACATGGATAAGCAAGAAGCAAGGATGCATATCACAATCCACTGCAGAAGCAGAATATGTGGTTGCTACTACAAATTATTCTAACACTGCATGGATCAAACAATTGCTAAAAGGTATGAATGAAGAAATACTTGACCCAGTCATTATCTATTGTGATAATACAAGTGTTTTCAATATCTCCAAGAATCTAGTAAAGCATGCTAAAAAAAAGCATATAGCCATTAAGTATCATTACTTAAGAGAACAAGTGCAAGAGAAGGAGGTAATTTTAGAATATGTGCTAACCAAAGAACAGCTAGCAGACATATTCACCAAGCCATTACCAAAAGATACATTTGAGTACCTAAGAAAGAGACTAGGGGTTCTACCCTTGTCTACTGGTCATTAAAGATGACTAGGATGATGCATCAACCGAAATACTTTTAGAAGATAAAACATGTTGATGCAAACTAAGATGTAAGCTGCAAGTGCAAACTTAGTACACAGAAGGTACTTATCTACACCGAACACCAGAGATATAGTTAGCTATTACATAGCTGAATATTTTTTTGGCATTGTTGTCAATGGGAGAGAAATATTTAATGAAATATATATCCAGTTGAGGGAGAAAAGAATCAGAATCAAAGGAAGAGAATCAGTCCAAGGGAGAGAATGAATCAGAAGACAGAACCAGTAAAGGGAATGGAGAATGGGAGAGAACACTCTACAAGAATCAAATCTAAGCTAGAAGAGCTTATCGAGTCTCAGATATTTGAATTATTTATAGTACAAGTAAGATTGGTATATTATGGCATGCATAATACATATTTCATAAGTATGTTTCCATCAACGCCAAAGGGAGAGATTGATGAACTATAACTGATCAAATGTTTGAAAGTGATAAGTTGATGATCACCGAGCTGTAGAAATGAATGCAAGTCATTAAATCAGTTAATGAAGTGTATTGTCATTGATGTCAGCTTGTTATGTTTTTTTTTTATCAAACACATAATGTCAACCTTCTATGATCTAAAAATATTAAGTTTTTGTGGTCGGTAGACAAGAAGTCTCTATACACTGAGAAACAGTGAATATCGAGTATCAAAGAACACCGAGTAATTTATAGTGTATACCGAGCGCAGGAGTAACCAAGAAAGAGTTACCGATCATGAGTTACCGAGAAAAGAGTATCCAAGCAAAGTGTAAACGGAGCACAAGGATGACCGAGGAGTAGAAGGTGTTGACCGAGCTAACTGCAGTAATCGTTGAGTGAACTAAAGTTTGATCACTGAAGTTCAGAAATGACAAAAGATTAGCTAGAAAGAGCTACAAATCAAGAGTTAACTTAGCTTTATTTTTTTCAATGACAGTTAGACTAAAGAATCAAGAAGATCAAAGATAAGCTTTACTAATAAAAACAAGGCTTTAAAGATTAAAGCAAATCTTGGCAAAGATTGCGGATCAAGAAGCATGGTCTTTGACAAAAACAAGGAGAACTGAATTGCAAAATCATGTCTATATAAAGAGACAAGTAATTCATTATGAATAGAGGATGTTGAATATAATTCTGGTGAAGAGTAAATTCTTTATACAGACCTTATCATACAGACTAATGTAAAGAGTCAATAATTCTGCAGACACCGAGCAACAAAGAACCAAGAACAAAATTCACCGAGCAGATTAAATGAAGAAGGGGAGCAAAGGAATTAAAGAGCTTAAAGATCAGAGGATTCTTATGGAATCACAATAGATCTGAACATCTGCAAATTAATTTGTATTAGTGAATAGATCATACTAATTCAGTTTGACCATTTATGCATAAAATCTCTTAACCGAGTAGGATTTAACCATCCTTTATATATTGAGATACATCCCAAGGAGTATCAAAAGGTTTTTCTAGTTGTCAGCATAGTGAATGCCGAAAGTCAATAGATTTACCATAAGTTTTAAATCCTCAAACAAGGTCACACTTAACAGTGTGTTTGTAACCTTTAACAGGGTTGGCTCTTCACTGAGCTCACTTCGGAAGAATGAAAATTTTGGGCTTACAATCCCAAGTGGTTTTTCCCTTAACAGGGTTTCCATGTTAAAAATCTGTGTCAAATGTGTATTTACTTATTTCTTTGATATGTTTACTTACACATTAAGTGATACTAGATTCATTGGTAAACACTAAATTTGAATTGTTGCTACTCGGTAAACTTAAGTAGAAGGAAAATAGAGTACATTACTGAGCAGATTAAATTTATTATGAATTCATCTTGAATGGAAGAAAGATAACTAGAGGAAAGTTTGTAATATTGGAATTGTTTTGAGTCCTTTATATATTGAGAAACATCCCAAGGAGTATCAAAAGATTTTTCTAGTTGTCAGCATAGTGAATGCTGAAAGTCAACATATTTACTATAAGTTTTAAATCCTCTAACACGGTTGCATTTAACAGTTTGTTTGTAACCTTTAACAGGGTTGGCTCTTCACCGAGTTCAATTCAGAAGAGTGAAAATTTTGGACTTACAATCCCAAGTGGGTTTTCCCTTAACAGGGTTTCCACATTAAAAATATATGTGTCAAATGTGTATTTACTTATTTCTTTGATATGTTTACTTACACATTAAGTGATACTAGATTCATTGGTAAACACTAAAGTTGAATTGCTGCTACTCGGTAAAATTAATTAGAAGGAAAATAGAGTACATTACCAAGCAGATTAAATTGATTATGAATTCATCTTGGATGGCAGAAAGATAACTAGAGGAAAGTTTGTAATATTGGAATTGTTTTGAGTCCACTGATTCACCCCCCCCCCCTCCCCCCTCTCAATTATTTCCAACATCATGACATGGTTTTACAACATCATGTGTCTTCTATAAGTCTAGGAGTTGTATTGGTCATTGACAGGTCGATTGTTTGGTGTAACGACAACCCTAGCTTCTAATAGGATGCCTTCAAAAATGGATGCTTGCTTGCACTTGAATCTCTTGAATACACAATAGTTTGTACAATGATTGCATGTAGATGGATTGTAGATATGAGATGTGGATGTGAAAATGAGGGGGGTGGGTGCCTTTTATACAAATGTTTGGGCTTCGTATATCCAGGTCAGTTGTAATTCTAAACCTTGGTGGAAGACCTTCCATCGGGGTTTGGGCCAATTTTGAGCTCAAAAACCCACGACAAGGTTGACTTGGCCAACCTAATCCTACCAAATTTGATCGATTCCCACAGATTTGACCTACTCCAGGTAAAAATCACCTCAACATTTGGCAGGATGTTGGGGAGGGTGATAAGGATTGGTGGTAAAAATTACATCCTGCCAAGAGATAAGGGCCAATCCTAAAATCTGAAAAATGAATGCATAGGTCCTAGGTGGAAAATGAATAATGTGATTGGTGGAAAAATCATAAATCATTCAATTTAGTCAGAGCCATCCTCGATCTTTGAACAAATAATGTTGATTTGAAGGATGCATAAGTGCTAGGATGTGAAATCAATGTGGGAACCCATACATACTAAAACAGGGCTAAAAATGAGCACCTAATAAGGGTGCTTACCTTTTAGGATGGTAGAGAAATATATTTCCCTACCCTTCAAAGGTATCCTTCTAAATAATAAACCAAAACAAATCAAAGGAAAGGAGATCAGATGGAAACCTCTAGATCCAAACTTCGTTAAATTAAACTTTGATGGAGTCTTAAAAGGAAATATGGGAATCTCGGGTATTGGTTGTTGTTTTTGAGGGACTCTAAAGGATAAATTATTATTGCACTTACTGAAAGGATCCCAGGTCCCAGATGGTACAAAAACATGGTGTAGAGGAAAGGGCTCTTTTGGATAGAGTAAAACTAGTTGCATCCTCCAAGGTGTCCACTATAGTCATTGAGGGAGACTCCCAAAATATTGTCTCAGCATTCAATAAGTTTGAATCTCTAAAATATAGAATAAACTACATTTTTCAAGAATCTTGGGGCTACCTAGCGAAATCTACACAATTTTAAATCCTTCATTTCTTTAGAAAAGAAAACAAAGTGACAGATGAGATCACCAACAAAGTTTGTCTCTTAAAAATTAATGATGCAGGCTCATTTGGTAGGGAAATTTTGGGTGACCCATGTCTTTACTCCACCATTCTCAATGATTACCATGTGTGATCCTCCTTGTTTTTTTCTCCTATGCTCATTTTTTCCCTTTATCACCATATTTTATCTTGGATCTGGCAGTTTTTTTCCTTGTTTCTTGGAAATTCTTTTTTTGTACTCCACTTGACCTAAATTTTAATCTATGGTTCCCCTTATGTGATGCCATGTAAAAAATTTCTTGACTCTGTTTGTTTTGTAGTACCTTGTTGGTGAGTTGGAGTATGATCTCGGGTTCTCAAGGCTTGGGATTTTGAACCTATCTATTGAAGTCCCTTGGTTCATTCAGTAAAAATATAAGTTTAGAATTTGTGTGGAAGTTTGATGTTGATGTGGAAGATTTAAAGGCTTGGGCTACATATGATTCTGGTCCTTGTGCTCATGCCTTCCATGTTTTAATTTTGTTGTTAGATTCTTGGTTGTTGTAGTGTCAACCAAGTTTGTGCTTTTCATGTCAACCTAACCTCTTCGGATTCAGTTTTCTTGGGCCTAAGATCTCCCAATCAGTATATCTTTGAGTGATTTTCAAATGTCAAATTTCATCTTCTCACTATCCACTTCATTTCTTGTGAGGTATTTTTTTGCTAGAGATTCCTTGTCCTCCTTGCAATTTCTTTTGGCAGAGATACATTTTGATCAACGGTGTTAAGCAGTCCTTTTTTTTTGTTCACAAAGTCATGATCCCCTTATATATTACCTCATGCAAGTGATGGTTGGGTTGTTCAAATGACAACAATGCTTTGTTCTTTTTAGATGTTTGCATGGAAAGTTGTTCACCTATCTCTGGATTATACTCTAAGAAGTCTTTGTCCGATGTTTTGAGATGTCATTATTACCAGCTTTCATCTTCTCAGTCTAGTTTTGTAGCTATTGGTCCAACATTTATTTCTTTTTTCTTCATTTGATCCACAAGATCTTTGTTATATAAATTTTTCCCATTTTTCTCTTCTTTTATATCCTCTAAGATTCATTTGACAAGGGGTGGCCTACTTGAGTATACAACTTTCTTGTCTTTTAGATCCAAAAAGAACTTTTATTTCTCGCTCGGGTGCAAAATGGACAACACATTTGGAGTTTCTTGTGATTTCCATGAGGAGACACTTGAAGAACAATGCCATAGATTGTTCTCCATAGATGATGAATAAATTTTGCAAGCTATCATCTATATCCTGGAGCATAATGCACTAGGTTCACACTAACATAATGGAGTTGTTTACAAGCTTCTATTCTCATCATTACTGCAAGTGGCATGCATCTCAGAATGGGAAAATTTGGTGGGAAGTAGAATTGTGGTGCCTCATTTTTTGCCGCAAGTCTCTCAAGTGGTTCAAGGAATTGATATTAATGCAATATGAGGCAAACTAGGCAATATCTTTAATCGCAAAAAGGAGGGGTGTGAGGATAAAATGGCTCTAGCTTGGGACATATTTAATCCATGTGTAACACATGATGATTTTTCATACATGAGTATCTTTCATGGCAATAATGAATAATTTTTTTTAACTCATGAGAAGAATATGTTATGGGATTTCCTCTTTGGCCTTCCACTATTTGTCAACAAATTTGAGGACCCCAACTAGTAGGTGATGGGACCTCTATATTTATATGGGGTTGTGCTCCCTCCTATTATGTGTGTGAGTATTTTTACTTTGTTATCTTGTGTCTATCATCTCTATTAGAGTAGTTTTTTTTTTTCTAGTTGTGTGTAGCTGTTGGTGTGGTTTTATTTTCCTATCAATGTTTGTTGAGGTTTGGGGGATGTATTCCTACCATATTTTGTCCTCCAGCACTTATATTACTCATGAGATCAATTTACATTGGGTTCCAGATGTAGCATGACTCTCTATTTGTTATGATAGTAGTGCTATATGTATCCATCCTTGTATTACTTCTGTAATTTAATATATTACATTCCTAATGTGTCTTACCCAAAAAAAACTTATCTCTTACGCATAGGCTAGTTACTAAGACACATAATATATATTATAAATCAACTACAAAAGAGTCAATAAAATATATCTTTATCCAGGACTCAAGGATACATCAAGACACGAGATTTTTTTGGAAGTGTCATTGTTGAATCAAGTATGAAACCTATATACATATTTACATTGTCCATCCACAACAATAGTAATACATGTTTGATTCTAATGAACTCCCAAATACTATTTTTAGTCAAGAAAATTTTTCCTTACACATGGTTCTTGGATGACTTTGAAAAAAACTAATGACAACAAAATCACTTTAGGAGTAACATGTAGAAGATCTTCCCAGCCCATAAAGAAAGTAAGGGAAGAAAAATTAATATTATAAACTCATAAACATGTGCATTGATTCCATACCAATGCTAAGATATTTCAATCTCTCATCAAGAGTCTCATGTGCAACTATAGTAGGTGACATCTCAAAAATATGTTGAGGATTAGATATAGTAGGCATAGAAGAAGATGGTGATTCAACTACTACAGTACTGTCATAAAAGAGGAATATCAAGTCCTCAAGTTTGTCTCCCAAATATAATAGCAAGAGTCAACAAACATACATGAGAGGTTTATCAAGTAAGCATCCTTGATTGATGAATATGTATAAGATTTGTGCTCCTATTGAGAAAAACCATAAGATGCCAGAGACAACTCTAGATCCTATAGGAGCAATAGGAGATGGTGGAATCTTAGTGTATGTCTATAAAACTTGATAGTTCAAAGGACTACACTACTTATCTCATAGTCTCACATTGATAATGAGTATATAATGAATGTTGTCAATGCATTGAGAAGAGGATTAAATAGTTGTGTCAATAGCATCTGTGTGCAATTTTTGCAAGGAAATTAAAGTAGCAAGACAACTTCCTACACTAATCTTGAGAGGAGGGTTATGTAAAAACCTTCTCAGATCTTTACATCAATTCTGAAAACTTAACATAAATAAAAAGCATACCACAACACAATGATTTACGTGGGGAAAATTTTTTAGGAGAAAAAACCCACACTCCAAAAGTCAGCAAATATATTATTTAAATAAACAATAAATTACCAACAAAAAATCTAGAGGTAACTCAACAACTATAAAACTCTTACACAAAACCTCTATCTCACACACCTAATATATAAGAGATACAATACATGAAACCATCAAATAGTATTAAAAAACTCTTATCTCCAACCTAAGATGACTTATGATGTGTCAAAACACACATCAACACGTGTAAATCCCTTTTACAACTCATTTATGTGTTCAACACATTTTTGCATTTCCTATTCTAGGAGACCCAACTTCCAAAAGTCGTAACTTTTGAACCATGTGTCAGATTAACAAACCATTTAGAGCACCAAAAAATCATGACATGATCTATCAAGGAATAACATTTTATGTAGGTTATGGACACTTTAGATCCTTTAGAAACCTCTAAATCCTTCATTGACTTCATAAAATTTCTTTGCCAACTTTAAAAAAAAAAAATTAGTATCTTCAAACCTAGATATAATCGTGTAACAAAAATTTAATGACATTCTTATCTAGCCCATCCAAAGCTTTGGGGAAAATTTAGGAAAAATTGTGCTCTAATGTACAATTACTATAAATAATAACCTTATACAAATGCAAAGTTGAGAAACCATTTTCTGAATAATTTTCTCAATGGGAGCATCACTATTACATGGAGGTTTAAAATTTATCTACAATTGCTGATTATGGTAATAAGAATGAAAGGGCACTCAATGTGCTTTGTGTGATATAAAACATCGTAACAAATATTAGGATAAATTATTCCATATATTGTAACATCATGGTTTGATCAAACATCCTTTCGTTCAGGGATCATTTCACTAAAAATGACCCCAAGGAAATAGGAAAATAGATTCCACTCAAGCCAATAATATGTTTCCCTTTGTTCCACAACAAATCGTTCTTATCCAGCGTGACAATAAAATATTTAACATAAAGACTTGAAAACGTGATTGCAACCAACCTAAAATTGAACTTCATGTTAGTTTGTTAATTACTTAATGCTAACGAAGATCTACTCTTACCAAATGATATTTCTTCGCTTCAAAATAATAACAAAAAATCATTAATAAATGCAGAAGATCTTCTCATCCCATAAATGAATGTGAGGAAAGATAATAGTATTATAAACTCTAGAACAAGTTTATCGACCTCAATCTTAGTGCTAAGAAATTTTGATCTCTATGCAAGAGTCTTACATACAACTATTGCAGGTGATATCTCAAAAGTACATGGAGGATGAGATAGTGTGAACACCAAAAATGACGGTGATGCAAATCCTAGAGTAATCTTGACTGATAAAGAGGAATATCAAGTCTACAAGTTTGGCATCCAAATATAATGGGTGAGACTCAACAAACATTTTTTGGTGATGCAACTATTAGAGTAGTGTCAACAAAGAGGAGAAAGTCCTAAAGTTTTACCTCCAAATCTAATGGACAAGACAACACACATACACGATTAATTTATCATGTAAGATTCTGAGTAATGAATTTGTCATACATGTATGGTACCATTGAAAAGAATCTTAGGATGCCTTAGAAGAGACAACTCTAAAATCTATAGGAGCAATAGAAGGTGATGGAATCTTAGTGTACATCTCTATAACTTGATAATTTAAATGATTACACTACTCATCTCATGATCTCACATAAATAGTTTTGAGTATGAATGAATGATAACAATTCATTGGGAAGAGGATTGATAGTTGTTCCAATATCATCCACATGTGAAATGTCCTTGATTAAAACATTACTATCAAATGGAGGTTTGAAATATCTCAAAGATTGATGATTATGGTCATACAAATGAAAGGACACTCAATGTAGTCTATGTCATGTCAAATTTCCTCAAAAATATGAAGACATAAATTAATCCATATATTATGTCATCATAGTTTGATCAAAGATATTTTTGTTTAGGATCATTTCACTAAAAAATGGCCCCAAGGAAATAGGGAAATAGATCCTACTTAAGTGAGTGATATTTTCCCTTTGTTCCACACAAAATAGTGTTTCAATCCAATGTATAATACAAGATCGAACAAATACTTCAAAACATGATTAGAACTCATCTAAATAGAACTTTATGGCAATTTGTTGATTACTACATGCTAATGAAGACCCACATTTAACGAATGTCATTTCTTCCACTTGAAATAGAAAGGCCCATCAATGCATATAGAAGATCTTCCTATCCTATAAAAGCATGTGAGGGAAGAAAAACTAATATTATAAACACCAGAACATGTTCATTGATTCTCCATGTTAGTATTCAACTATGTTGATATCTAATCAAGAGTCTTATGGTACAACTATAGTAGGTGATATCATAGAAGTATGTGGAGGATGAGATAGACTAGGCAACAAAGAATATGGTGATGCAACTAGTAGAATAGTGTCATCAAAGAGAAAGTCATCAAGCCTCAAGTTTGTCCTCTAAATCTAATAGGTCAAACTCAACAAATATACATAAGAGATTTACTAAGTCAACGTGTTATGAATTTTCCAAACAAGTCTGGTCATATTTAGAAGAACCAAAATGATGCAATTGTTGTGGTTAGTGACCTCATTGATCATATCTGACCACAATCCATTCCCTATTTGTAACAACTTCTCACTTCCAAAAGCCCCCTCAAGGACTCACCTTCTAGGCTACCCCAAGTGCCCCTAGTGCTTTCCAAACACCATATCTTCACCCAATACTTCAACCTTCATTCCAACTCCATAAACCATCTCCTTATGGCCTATCTACCATGTTCCATAAACCCATTAAGTTTAGATAACCAATCCCTTACCCAACTCTCACATCTAGCCTTTAAAGCTAGTAGCCCACACCAGTCACTATTTTTCCCTATTCTCCAAATTTTCCCAAACAACAAAGGAAACTAAAAGATGATTCAAATACCTTTTTTGGATCTTTAAATCCTCCCCAAGATTTAGTATATACTCCTTTGGACCATACCCAAGATCCAAAAATCATGTAACCCCCAAACAAGGCCTAATTCTCCTCATTTACAAAGCAACCCATAACTCCTCTCACTCTCATGAGTCCAAAGGCTGAAAAAGTCTTCCCTAGTGTTTCAAAACATAAGATTTTCAATTTTATAAGGCTTTGTCTCTTACCCATTTATCTAGCCACTAAACCATTTGTTCTAGGGTCACTCCATGAGGGTTTGTTCAAAAAGACCTCTCCAATCCACTCTGGGCCAAACTAATTGCACAAACACTTCACTTTATGTCCTTACATAAAGGATTCCTCCCCAAACATCTTCAATCATTAAGTAATCCACTTTCTATATGACTGGTGTCGAATCAGGTTTGTTCACTGTCAGCAAACTACCACTGTTTTGTGGTTCTTCAAACAACTTCCTCCAATCCCTGCATAAGATGCATATAGTACAAACATATGTTACATAGTTGGACTCTCCCACCAATTATAGTGACCACAGAGGGTGGGAGAGTTATAACATGATAAAAATATTCAAACTCTTTAAACTAACTGTACCCAAGAAACAATGAATGAAATAACAGAGAATAACTTTATTTTATTGAATGAAACTTTGTTACATTGCTTGGTTGACTTACACCAACTCCACCTCTCCTTGACACTCAACCAACTCCCTTCTAAATAGCCAGACAAGGCTAATAACCTCCTGGATAACCGTAACAGTCAGTTATATGACTGTTATCAGTTAGTTACAACTTAAAATATGTTAAGATTTGTTGTCTAGTTGACACCAAAGTGTCAACTTCGACAACTTACAATCATTAAGTCTTCCATAACATTGTATTAACCTTTCTAAAGTTTCATAACCCTATCAAACTCCTAAAAACTCTTATATCCCCTTCCAAGCCTTCCTAGGCCTAAATTGCCAACATGGGCAAACTATGACTTTTGGCATTCTTAGTGCTTTTACAATATTTTATTGGCTCTAGTGGCCGCATTACATTTATTATAGACCCTATAGGCCTTTAGATCCCCTTACTAGACTAGGATCAACAAAATGACCCTTAATGACCCCCCTCTAGGTGCATTATAGCCTTATGATGCTATTACCCCTATTACATTGCCTTTATAGTTTAGGCTCATTACATTAAGATGAATCAAATACAAAATGGCTCATGGATCCAATTACATTCTGTTGACGGGACTTTGTAACCGGGTCTACCAATAGATGTAAGTTGTCACCGGGTACCGGGGTACCAGCCAACTTTGCCTGTAAAGGTTGTCCAGGAAAATGAGATTCCCCGTGCCTTCAAGCACGGAGAGTCGGGTCTCGACGGTGCAAGAGCTTAGTTGGGAGTGTGAATTTTTGTTCAAGGGGATAGCTGGTTATCCTGGCTCATCTTCTCCAGAGATTTCATTGAGTTAAATTTCCTACAAGTGCGCCTTAACTTCACCAAATAAACTTCAAAAGATATATCAGGGTTAGAAGTATTCCATCTACCTATATTTATGCTAAACATTCAAGACATCAACCATGCTCTAACATGCTACACTAAATACTAAAGAAACACAGAACCATCAACTCATATTTAATCAATAGCGAGGAAAAAGGTCGCTAATGTACTTAAAATATCAAAGCAAGGGAGAGAAAGAACATACAGCACAAAAGATTGTTAATCAGGAGATCAGAATGTAACAACATCATTGATAGAACCCTTCCTTCTTCATTAACATGTTTCCAGTAAGCACTGGTGTGTACAATAATGGTGGCTCCAAGGGAGCATCAAACTAGTGAGAATCTCTAACAACTAAGGAACATTGAGCTCTGCAACTCAGAAAATCAAAATGCTATAGCTATGGACTGCAAAATCATCAATTTCGTCGACCCTTGGAATGAGATCAAACTTATTATTTATACACAAGATTTTGACCTAAAACTAACCTAACTTATTTTACACTCAAACAATATAATACAATTTTTGGTGGCTGGTACTACCTACACCACACTACAAGAGACCTCGAGACGGAAAAGGTCTGACATGTTAGAAGAATGGGACAAGAAAGGTGCACTGGATGAATCACCCTCGAGAAGGGAGCCATAAGGAGAAAAGAAGAAATCTGACCCCCCAGGGATCGAGGCTACACACCTCATAAATGGAAGAGTGGTTCACTATCTCTGATGCGCTAGGTGTTACGTTGGGGCGGTGCCTTGGGAAGACCAACTGTCAGAACCATCTTGTCGAGTCACCGTGCCATGCTGGAGTCACCTACCTTCTGACATCCTTATTAACTACCTTGAAAGTGATCGGTCAGTCTTGGGAACTGGGACATTGGTCACTTAAAGAATACAAAACTATTAGATCTAAAATTCTGGGATCCGGTAACTTGCGTTCCAAAAGAATGAATGAATACAAAAATTGCACTTGCTAGAGATTATCTCCAGAGCCCTAAGAACCTTGCTTCCCTTTACAGTTTTTGAGAGCTTTAACTACTTGGCTTATGCCTTCTTCATTTATGCCCTGGATGGTGTCGCACTGGCTGCACACAACCTCCAAGCTCTCCTGCACTTCTCCGGCCCCATTCTGGAACTCATCTACCAATTTTACGACATCATGCATTCAGAGCACCATTTTAGACAACCTTGTCAATTTCTTCCCATCAAAATCTCTGGGAGTGCGGTACTGACACTCCATGAACTCATCAAACTGCCCGAGGACATAACCCTCTAGTGTGCATGATCTGGTGGTGAAGGTGTCGACTTGTGACACCCTTACCACAAAGGCTTCAAACAGGCCCAAGAGATATTGGGCAGCAGTTACCTTATCTTTTAGGGCCTTGACTAAATCCTTGTAGACCTCAATCATGACGGAAAGTCTCGAGTGTTGGGCCCGGAGGGAATCGTATGTTTCATCCCCCAGAATTCTTGCCGCTATGGCAGCCTCTTCTCCAGCGTCGAAGACCTCTTCCAACCCAGCTTTCCATTTTTCATAATTCCTCAAGTCCGTTTCTCACACGGCAACGGAGGGACTTGCCTGACTGAGGAGAAGGTGGATCTAATAAAGATCTGGGAGTGACACCACTAAAAATTTCCTTATGGAAACTATTTGCTCGGTGATCCACCCGTCTACAGCTTGGGCCTTCTTTTTCATGGCCCTTAGAGAATCCACATCGCCCTGTACAAGCGGCAATCTGGAGGTAGAAGCTTCCGGGTGGACCTTGGCCAGAGGCTGTGTAAGTTCCGCTAGAAGTGTGAGAAGATTAGCATTAGCTTCTCTTTCCTCCTTCAACTTTTGGCACTATTTAATGTGTCGAGCCTCCACTGCCCTAGTGGCCTCTTTCAACAGGTCTAGTTCACCCTGCTTATCTCTTCTCCCCAGTGCTACTTCTATAACAATGTAATCTTCAGACCTTATGGCCACTGCATCTTCATATGGAGGAGGTGTTGTGATGGTCACCACTGTGCTTCCTGTGGGACCAGTCTGGAGGGTATGGACTGTGTGTGCCTTCTTAGGATTCTGGGCCTCTGCATTGCGGGCCATCATCTCATCAAAGGAGAGTGGAACTTCTGTCACTACCACTGGGGCTTTCCTCTTCCTTGATTCCACTAGCCATTGGAGTGGCTGGGGCGGCTTTGCAGTTAGGACCTGAGTATCTGGATTCTATTTGGAACTCTACGGTGCGTTCTTGGAATGTTTAGTGTCATCAGGCTCCTTTTCTCTTTCTTGTTCCTGTTCCTCTTCTCCGGAGGCTGCAGTATTTACTGCCGTGTTGGTGTTCTCCTTTGTGATATCCATAAGTTCACCTTCTCCGGCATCCATATCACCTGTATCTTCTGAGACTCCCTCGTCCCTTCCAACATCAGTTGATCTAACGTTTACATTTCCCGAGACTTCCCGGTCATTCTTCCAATGTTTTTCTTCATCCTCATTGGCCTCATTCGCAAGAACATTTTCCTCCATCGGAACATCTTCTAGAGGTGGGTGAGGTTTCTAGCCAAATTTTAACAATGCGGCCACCTTTACCACCTCACCAAATGTGCTCCAGGGCATTTGGTCACTCGAAGTAACCAAAGGTGTTTGGAGCATGATGATCAGGGGTACAGTTGATCCCGCGGGTCTGGGTTCCCCAACCATCGGTCAATCATCTGTGGTTTGCCTTGGTGTGTCTTCAGCCTCCTGGGCCATTGTTTTCTACTGCTAAGGCTCCCTATGTGTCTCATCCTAGGCCTCCTGTTCTGATATAACTTCTTCTGCTGGGACTTCCTTTTCTGTGGGGATCTGATGAAGGGTGCTCCCCTTAATGCCACAAACACATAACAGAAATAGAGAAGCAACAACAATTTGCAAGAACAGAAAATGGGCTTCTTCTTATCTCCACAAATGTGGAATCACAACTTTCAGAATTACAATATGCAAAGCCACATGGGCATTCCCCTTACAATGTTCTGTAGGACAAAACCTCGAATTATTACCCAGATCTACCCAGAACTGTCCCGAACTGCCTAAGACAACACTACGGGCCTTCTTTATATAGGCAATTTCCACCGCCCGAGAAGGTTCCAGAAATTTA
>MU224270.1:2582277-2634985 GCA_018584345.1 Thuja plicata
TGAGATGAACCTCCACATGCAAAATCAGAACATTCCGAGATCGTATGACCAACTTACTAAAAATAGCAAGTTTCCATAAATAGCAGCTCTGCACAAGGTAGCCCTTATTGAAAAGAAAACAAAAAAATTTTTGGGTGATGCAAGATTGCCCTTACACCCAGGATGCTCCTGCATCAGGATCTCCTCTTTATCTTGAGTGGAAATCTCTTCAACCGCGTGACCAATATCCTCATGCAAATTTATGAGCTCATATGTCTCGAAGACATCATCAAACCCGTTGTGTGAAGGAGGGTTGTCAAGGATCTCTTCAAGTTTGGGGGAATCTGAACTAACGTCAACTAGAGGCATATCGAGCATACTGGGGCTAGCAGCTGTGGTTGGGGTAGGGGTCACCCTTTTCTTCTTCTTTCTCAGTAGTGGGACCCCGGTCTCCAAAATACTGGTAGACTCTGCCTCAGCAAAATTCTGTCTGCTCATCATCGCAGCCAACGACGGGGATCCTGCTAGGCAAGCAAACGCCATTGGAGTTATGAGGAGACCAGAGGATATTTGTGTGCATATCCACTGGCTCGCCAACCTTCTCGACTCCATTTGTTGTTGTAGTTGTACCATTAAGGAAGTGGGACCTTGGGGAAGTACCTTAGTTGGGGTGCCTTCTTTTTCATTCCCCTTACTCGTGCTAGGTCTAGCAACGGTAGAAGATGAAGTAGACCTTCGAACAATTGTTCCCTTCCGGGTGCTTTTGGTACACACCCGGGAAAAATATTGGTGACTCGCCTCCAAAATAGGGTGGCATACTCCCTCAATTTTCAAGTCTTCTGGGGTGGCCCAATCCACCAGAGGCAGATCCAACTTGTCCAATCCTCATTCCTTGTATGTCGGGTCTTCTAGTGGCCTGTCGTCTAAAAGACCCTTCGAAAATGTCTAAAGTTAAAGCGCCTTCTGAGTCCTTTGGACATGCGTGAATGTTGACGGGCCCGAAGATCAAAACTGTCCTTACATTCCACCCAGAAGTCTTCAATATCTTCCTTGTGCGGGGGGGATACCCGAGGGAGTGTGAAGACAATCTTTCCTAGAGGATCATAGTTCTTTTTGGCATGGTGGAATTCCACCAGTCCCAGGCTCTTTAATTCACTATTTGCCTCCCTTGCTGCGGTGAGGTTGCACGTATAATTTCCAGATGAGACCGGGAATGGGATGTTGATGACCTTCTTCAATGTGAAGAAGGCGTGTAGGTCTAGGATCTGCCGATAGAACTCCAAAAGAATAATTCTATCCCCGCAATACCGGGGAAGAAGATAGGGTTTCCCAGAGAAGCTGGTCACCCGAATGTAGGTGTGGTGTTGATACTGAATAAAGTAGTGGCCATAAGTGCTAACTAGGTTCATTGCCTCCTGCGATAATCAGTACCCGGTGTCTCGGGTAAGTGTTAGGATATTATGGTAAATGAAAGCATCATTTACCTGGTAGAAATTTAGGAAACTGAGTTCCCATTGTACTTGGGGATAATGATCCCATTGGTTCAACTGGCCCAACCCGTTCCCAAGTTCACCAATTGTTCCCAAACCTGGAAAAGTCGATCTTTGTTGGGCCAGTGCCCATAGCACATAAGATGTCATATAAAACTTGGAACTCTGGATGATGCCCTTCAGCTACGTGTCCACATGATTGGCAATGATGGCTATCTAGTTGAAAGTTCAGTTATGGGTGGTGATGCAGTAAAGAAAGTAGTACATCCATGCCGAGAAATTTTGGGCATGGGGCAATCCGAAGATCCTGCATAAAAATATGATGCCTGCCTGAATGGGTTCTTTGAAATCCCTGTGGGGAATTTCCAACTTAATCCTTTTATACTCCATATTTGGGGACCTCAGCCACTGAGTGTTAAGGTATTGCCGGGAGATGAGAGCGTCTTCCTCAAACTCCTATAATGACTTGGTCCAGTTTAAGATGACGGACCCCTGGAATTGGGGAATTCCCAGCCCTGAGGCAAAATTTCTTGCGTCTAGGGTGACGATTGTTGTTGGATATTGTAGCGGTCAGGGATCGGCGAGCAGAACAGTCTGAGTAGGTGCATTTTACAATGTTGCCAGCTGAAGTATCAATTCCATTGATTGCACTGCACAGGGAAAGTTCATGGCCTTTATAATGCCGGAAGCGGCCAAATGAGTGGCCATTTTATCTCCGCCAACCTTTAATTGGTATACGGCTTGAATTAAGCAATGCATTTTAGCCCAAAGTCTGGGCTCTATATCTGTTATTTTCTGTACTTTGGAGTCCACTTTGGACCCCATGAGAACACCCTCCTTTGGGTATTTGGAGGTTAAGGGTAGCTTTGCCAACATCTTTTCAGCCTTGGTTTTTGTGGCCGCCCAAGTGGAGGTGGTAGGTAGCTCCGACCTATCAAGGGGGGTGATTACTTCAGACATCTTGATCAATTATCCACAACCTGCAAGACCGAAGAACTGTTAGAACATGGTAAAAATGAATATTAGAAACTCCAGAGGATTTGTCACCACCCTGCACCTGTCCAATAAGTGTTAGCACATATCAAAATTTTTGGAATACTTAAAATAGACGTGGGTTAGATTCTGGGGTGTTGAACTAAGTTACAGGAGGAAATGAAAGACAAGGGACTCCTCAGGACCTGGAGTCCAAATAAACTAGTCGTTATCAACGTGATCGGTAGTAAGCCATATTTGGCTGACATGGGTCGTCATGTGGCCATGTGACAGATGTCGTAAATATCATTAATGGTGACAAGTGGGCTGACACAAGGGAAAATTGAATGCCAGATGGGATGGGGTTTAAATCCCAACTCATGGGAAATTAATCCCGCCATTAAGGTGACACGACATAGGAGAAAGAAAGTCGCCATGGCTTGAACCAGCGAGGTTTCGAGTTTGAGCCGTGGCGACTCCCTCTTGACGAGCTCGGCAATAATGATGCAAGAAACGATGGGGCGCGACGAGCTCGTTAATAATGGAAGGATATACAAGAGATATACACAAGACACAGAGGGCTAAAGGCTGAGACATATATACACTAAAAATATAGGGAACCAAATCTCTACAAGGACCAAAGTGAAGCTCACAGAACAGCGACAACATATATATAGTATCTACAAACTGCTTACATGATTATACAACATTTACACAGGCACAAGAGCTACCCTACGAAAATGTACATCACATACACCAGTTTACAACTGTGCAGAGGGTGGACAACCCTCTAGCAGAGCCAACCCACCAATGGGTGGCAACCCAAAAGCGAAATGCAAAAGGCGGAAATGACAGAACCAAACAAAAAATAGAGCAAAAGAAAACAGCAAGAACCAAAAACCAAGAAACCAGAGAAAGAAAAACTGAAAACCTACCTAGAAAAGCGATGAAGAGCGGGGAAGAAAAACACGGGGAGTGCTCTATAACAAGTCTACCCTCAAATGATCATGAACAAGCATCGCAAATCAACTTTTAATCAACCACTAAGCATAGAGAAATTCACAGTTTAATCGCCTAAGAATCTCTCTGAATGCTCTAATTATTTTAATCGTGGTAATTGTGAAAGTGTCAGGTAATTTCCATTTATACCCTAAGTGTAAAAACAAGTTACATTCTTCTTCGCAAACTCTGGAAACCTTTGGACTCCGGGCCTGGGGATTCCATGCAACTATGCCTTCTCACGAAAGAAGACATGGTTGAAGAGAATCCCGGAGTCCAGAATCCGCCTCTGGAAAGAACAACAAACTCCGGGACTGGGCCTGGAGGTGCAAAAGACAGGAAGCAAAAGAAAGACAAACCTCGCGGGAGCAAAGCCTGGAGGAAAAAAAAAGGAAACAAAGAAAACAAGGCAAGAGCAGAAGCGAGAAAAAAAAAGGGGACCCAACATTTTGCACACAAAATGTAGGGATGGGTATGAAGGATATAATAAATGGTGACTATCTGGGATGAATGCCTTAGCGCATTCGAGAACTATAGAATCTCTGGTTAGCAAAAGTGGAATCAATCGTTACTTGGAGCATCTTGCTTGCAAGGTGCGAAATGTCTAAGATAATCTGGCCCATACATGATTCAATCCTTGGTCTTTTGTTAGTTGTGAAGTGTGTGCTTTGAAAGGAAATCAAGTCGATGACCTCTCAGAGAAGTAGAGAAGAGGCACTAAATATATCAGACCCAAGTTTTCAAATCTACTCATTTTCCCCGGATACCAGAATTCCTCCATTATTTAGTTGTCATTATTTTCTCTTCTTGGATGGGAAGGCGGTACTCCTTTCACCATTAAGCTTAGGCTAATTTTAACGGTAGTGCTTTTTTCACCTTTCCATCCACCTCAAATTTCCAAATGGGGAAGAAAACTCCGGACCCAAAAAAAATTTAAATGTTTTTTCAGACTTGGGCCAACAAACTATTGTGACCGATCTACTCTCAGTGTGTCCGATTACTTGTTCCTTTTGATTTTGATCTAACTGATTTTCAGACTTCTCAGAGATGAATTCGATGAAGATTACTCATAGCCTGTTACCCAACTTGCAAAATAACTCCAGAGCACAGACCAATTCTACCATGCTAACAATAGATTCCAAGTTCACCATAATGCAAAAGGTACCATTCCAGAGACTAGATGTTATGCGAAGCATACCAGTCTACAAAAGGGCGGGCAAAACACTGGGCACCCGAAAAAGAAAGAACGGAGCCCAAAACAAAACAAAAAGGAAAAGGGGTTGTCCCGGAGGACCGCCAACAAAACTATTTACAAGGCAAGGCACCCCAAACAGAGCACCGTGAAAGATATTTACAAGCAGGACTTTACATAAAATACAACTCTGGACAAACTCACCTCATTCAAAGTAATGCTTGAGAAACTATGCATTGACGGGCAATGGAACGGCTTCTCCAGTCATGGTACTAAGGTGATAAGTATTTGCCCCGTAGATCTCAAATATCAAGTATGGTCCAAGCTAGAGCCGCTGAAATTTGGTGTGCTTTCCTTTCTTTTCCCAGGCCTTGTCCCACAAAAGGAAAAAGTCCAAAATTTGGAAGACCTTATACTGGGCTCTTCAGTCAAACCATCATTTTACTACTGCTTGGTGACGCGCAAAGTGTTTGAGGGCTACGTCTCTTTGTTCTTCCATTCTCACCAGGTTCAAAAGCCAAACTTCCACGATGTTGTCTCGATTGCCGAATTCCTGCATGAACTGCAACACTGAGATCTGTAAGTTAATAGGGAATACTAGATTTTGGTCATAAACCAGGTGGAATGGAGAAGTCCCTAGGGATTCCTTTATTCGGATACAATCCACCTAGAGAGCGAATCTAAGATTTTGGTGCCAGTCCTGAGGATTCTGTTCTAATAGATGTTTGATCACCTCAAGTAAATTTTTGTTGGTCAATTCAGCAACATCGTTCCCCTGAGGGTAATAGTTGTTGGAGAACTTCAGAGTGATCTTTCTGCCATAGGTCCATTCAAGTAATTGTGCCAAAGAAAATGTTGGACCATTGTCACACACTATAGCAAAGGGCATTCCAAATCACGTGATGATGTTTTCTTCCAAGAATTTTATAACTACATCTGCCGTGTTGTTTTTACAAGGGATCACTTCAGACCATTGGGTGCAATAATCGGTAGCAGTCAAGATGTACCGGTGGTTGGTAGACAAGTTGGGGTTGACTTACTTGATAAAGTCAAATTCCCATTGGGTGAAAGGTCTAGCTTCAAAGACCGACTGCAAATGCATAGCTGGATTCTGCTCATGATGTGTCGCAGTCTGGCAAGCGTGGCATTTCCTGATGTGAGTATAGACATCCTTAAAGATATAGGGCCAATAGTATCCGGCCTAGAGGATCTGATGGGCAATGGCGTCATCTAAGCTATGCCCAGTTCCAAACTACCCATGGAATTCTTCTATTATCTTTGCATTTTGAACCCTATCAATGCACCTTAGGTACACTCCCTCATAGTTCCTACGAAAAAATGTGGTATTTTTTATCATTAAGTGTGCACTTTTCAATCACAGGGCGTGATATTTGTTTAGAGGCAATCTCTTCGGGCATCTATTGTTCAACAACAAGTACACTAGGTTTGTGTACCATGATGGACTCCACTGTATATGCCTGACATTCGATGTGTGGATTCTCTTCTGCCATCGCTCTACATAGTCCCTGGCCTCGGACTATCTTCATGGGTTGCATTTCGAAGTCATACTCTTGGAGGATGGCCATCCATTTCCTTCGTCTTTCACCCAATTCACTCTGCATCAGCAGAGATTTTACTGCCTGGTCCGGAATGATAGCATGCACTTTTCTCCAGAGAATATAATGTCAAAATTTCTTCATGGCGCGGACAAGAGGAAAGGTCTATTTTTCCAAAGGAAAATATCAGACTTCGGCGTTCTTAAAGGGGGAGCTCATGAAAGCTATTGGTCGTTCCTCCCCTTCGACCTTCTGGGTCAAAACTATCGTGGCAGAATGTGGCAAAGCAAAGGAATATATGTAAAAGGGGAGGGAATAGTCCGGACTAGCCAAGACTGGGGCCTCCACTATCGTTTGTTTAATCTAGGCAAACACCCGCTTTGCCTCAGGGCTCCACTCAATCTTAGTATCTTTCTTCATCATTTCATTGAGTGGCTTTACGATCTCGACGAATACTGTGATGAACCGCCAGACAAAGTTGATCTTCCCAAAGAAAGATCTAATTTCCTTCTTGTTGCTGGGCATTTGTAAATTTAGCAGCACTTCAACTCTCTCAGGGTCAATGGATATACCCTTCTCAGAGACAATATGCCCAAGCAACTTCCCTTCAGTGACCCCGAATATAATTTCTTAGGGTTGAGTGATATTCCATACTTGCGACATCTCTCACAAATTTGGGCAAGGTGGGCAGAATGATCACGCCTGTCCTGGGAAAGGCGGTCAAATCATCCATGTAGATGATTATACACCGGTTCACAAGGCCCTCAAACACAATTTTCATAGCCTTTTGAAATGTGGCCCCTGCATTGATCAGGCCAAAGGACATTCTCTAGTAGGCGAACATTCCCCACTTGGTGGTAAACACCGTTTTGTCTCTATCTTCATATTTAACAATGACCTGGTTATACTCGGAGTAACCTTCTAGGAAAGACATCATTTGTGATCCATTCATGATTTGCAGTACTTCATCCAACTAGGGGAGAGAGTGATTATCCTTTTTGGATGCCTTGTTCAAATTTCAAAAATCCACGCAAAGGCGGATCTCGCCGATTTTCTTCCTCATAGGGACCAGGTTGGAAACCCACGTAGTATGCTGGATTGGAAAGATGATCTGGGCTGATAGCAATGTATGGACCTCCTAATGAATTAGAGCCTCTATCAGTGGGTTTACCAGCCTTTTCTTTTTCCAGAAAGGCTTAGCATCAGGCTTGAGTGGGATGGTATGAGTCATAATGGATGCATCATAGGTTTTCAAGTCCTCATACCCCCATGCGATTACATCAATTTATTCTTAGAGAACCGCGAGAATATTCTCCTTCTCCTCTGGGGAGCAGGCGATGCCAATGTGTATCCATTTTTCTTCACCAGCCTGGCCAATGTTCACTTTCTCAAATTTTCCTCCCTCAGAAGAGGATGATACCTTTTCCAAGCCCTGAGGGTCCGAGTCAAAGATACGTTCAAGTGTGACCATCACCTTAGGGATGGTGTTGGTTGGTAGGTCCATGATCCCGTCATCTTCATCACCCTGTCCAGTATCATCGTGCTCTCTCTCCTTGACTATCTGGTCCTCAAAGATACCAACATTGGCCATAAAGGCCAGGATATGTTGGTCATCCTCAAAGACCTGAAAATGGGTGACATTGTCTAGTATGGACGGAGTGGGGACCATCTCAACAGAGAACTTCTGCAGTCAGGAGCCAGCCATAGGCTCAAGCGTGCTGGCATAAATAGCGAGGGCATCTGGGACATATTCTGTCTCCGGGGAATAAGTTCAATGCCAAAGGCATCCAAATCTTCGATAAGGTTCCATGCCCGATTGCGGTATGCGGCTAGCCTTTTTCATGAAAGGTGTATTGACTCTGGACCTGCTTTACAATCAACTCTGAATCACCTAGGACCCAGAGGCAAGTGATCCCTTTTCTTAATGCAAATAAGAGCCCAAGGACCAAAGCCTCGTACTCTATGACATTGTTTGTGTAGTTGAACTGCAGCCTGTAAGACGCGAGGAAGGATTTCCCCCATGGGTTGATCAATTCCACCCTGACCCCATAGCCTAGTTTGGATCAGGACCCGTCGAACTTAAGGGTCCACAAGTCATCATTTTTTGTCTGGGGCCGGGAAGACGAAGTGGTCTTTGGATTGTTCTTGGGAATGTTGGGAGGAGTTTCCTCCGGCGCTGATGGTACGCGGGTGAGGCTTGCCTCCAAAGAGATTTCTTGTTGGGATCCTTGGGAAAATAGCACCAAAGAGGCACTGCCAGCAGAAGTACTAGGTCCCAGGGAATCGGCTGTGTGTTCTTCCTTCCAGAGGGCCTTGATGTGTCGGGTAGTAGCGGCAAGGCAAGGCTCACACTCTAGCTCTGAATGTTTCTGATAATGCACCCAACACCAAGTGTCAAACAAGAGTGTAGCGGGGGTCATTGCGGTACCCTGGGAGTTAACCTCAACCCTCATATTTTCATCCATGTCCTGGGTTCTTTGGGAAACTATGGGGTCCTCCCCGGGGGTGAAATCAAATGTTAAGATCTCAAGGGGTTTGTACACCCCAGGGGAAGTCTCAAAGAAGAGGACTTAATTTACCCTCCTGACTTCGGTGAGGGCCTATTTCATTTGGGGCTCACTTTCAACCCAGATCTGATTAGATTCTCCTTCCCAGGGGAGCCACAAATGGGAAAAGTTGGTCGAGTAATATCCGTTCAGAGACTTGGACCAATTGCGACTTAGTAGCATCCCATAATTCTCCGGGATGTCCACCACCTAGATGTCAATCACGCTTGCTATCCTGGGGTCCTGGATGAGTTGAATACAGATGTTCTTCAGCTCACCCACCATTTTTATAGCATTTTTATCTAGCTGGATTACTGCACCGTTAGATGGGGTAGGGCGGAATCTGAGCTTCTAGCATATGGATAGAGGCATGATGTTGCCTAAATCCCTAGAATCTACCAGGCAATTGTGTATATTCTTTCCTTGTATGTTTAGCCCAAGTAAGAAGGGAGGATCCTCAGTATTTCTTCATAAGACAGCTGCATTGGCGTCATCAAAAGTGACAGTCTTTAGTGGGCGACTGACGGCTTCCAGGTTTTCCAAGAGCTTCAGAAGATACTTCTTCTACTTGGGACAGTTTAGCAAAACCTCCATCAAGGTCATGGAGGTGGTAGTTCGTTCCAATGCCTTTGTGATGTCAAACCTTCCTCCTAGGAATTGGTGGCTTCCCTCAGCCAGGTCCTTAGCTTGGTCAGAGCCAGGGCCTTTCGGTGGGAAGAGATGATCAGTTGAGTTGTCCCTAGGAGGGGTATCCTTGGGAGGCATGGGTGTGCAAACTGGTCCTTTACCAGCCTGACCTTGAGTGTTGTAGGGAGTCTGTGGGTTGGTGAAGGCATTAGCCTCAAAGGCTGGAATAGATTCATCAAAGAACCCTTGTAGTTCGGGTTCCTCTTCGTCTTCTCTGTCTGTTCCAAAGAAGACGGTCTCACAAGTAAACGCATCATGAGTGGGCTCTTGTATAGGAGGCTCCGGGGGAGAAGGATTAGAAGTTTGTTGTCTGTCTAGCTGGGAAATCATGATGAATTTTTCCAGTGTGGCACAGTTCACCTCGTTATGAGAGCCTATATTATGCAATCTACACTAGTTAGTCATGGGCTGGAAGTCCGTGATAGGCACAAAATGGGAAGGTCTAGCGCTACTCTGATTAGTCTTTTGGTTTAGAGGAGGACCTCTGGTATTTGTGTGGATGTTCTATTTTTGTTGATTGAACCGAGGCACGTTGTTGAAATTTCTTCCTTCGATATTGTTATTTCATTGGATGGAGAAAATATTCCCTCTCTAGGAATTGGTGTTGTGGGGTGCAAGGGAGCCTGCCTTCAGCTGTCCCATGTCAATAGTCAGTGAGGACAATAGTCGCTGGAGGGATTCAACCTCGGCGGACAGCTAAGTGTTCACGTCACAATGTGACAGTTGTTATTGTTGGTTCCCAGGGAAGGCGGCAGCGGATACCGGAGTTGAGGGTGGAAATCCTTCAGCCATGGATGACTGGAAGAAAAGCACTCCGGCAGGCTGTGCCTATGGTTGTTGGGTTTTCTGCGGCTGGTTCCAGGGAACAAATTCTAGACCCAGTATTGTCTGTGTTTGAGATGTATATACATACCAGGCCTGTTGGTCTATTGGTGGTGGTGGGGGATTCATGGTCATCGTAGGGGCACCCATTGCCTGATTTGGGTTATATCCCCCAGCAAAAGAAGTTCAATCGGGTATCATGTTAAAGGGCATGCTTTGCCCAATCCTACCCACAGATTCGTTAAGACCACGGGACAACTCCAAGGCTAGGTTGTAAACATTTTCCAAAGTATCCCGGTTCTCTAGAGGAGAGTGGCAATGAAAAGGTCCATCCCATTAAGGTAGGTCTGGATGGTTACATCCGCGGATGGGATGAAGGGACCCATGCACCGCTTTAAGGTGCGTTGGAACCAGTGATTAAATGTTGCAAGGGGCTCATTCGGTTCCTTCCTATTGGAAATGAACTGGCTGTGGGACTACGCTGGGTCCATGTGTACGCGGAAGGCAGCCAGGAAGGCGTCCTCCATATCCTACCAACTATTAATGGAGTTGGCAGGAAGGTTAAGGTACCAATTCAGCTCATTTTGTCCCAGGGACAGAGGGAACATCCGGGTCACAACATCTTGATGTTGGATCTGGTGTCAGTTCATGGCATCTTTGTATGCCTACAGATGCTCTTCTGCAGTTCGTGAGCCTAAGTGCTCATATCGGGGACAAATCTTTTCTGGGTGCGCAGGAAGGTCATTGGTTGCACCCGAAAAAGTTCCCATCGGGGACACAATGTTGTCGAAATATGTAGCCATCGGGGGTGTTAGATTTTGACTAGGTTGAGCATTAATTCCTGGGGTTTTCTGGGGGACTTGGGTATTCTGAGCTATAGTAGATCCCTAAACGATGGCGGTTGGCCTACCTTTCGGGGTCCTCTTCTTTCGAGCAGGAGGCTCAAGTTCAACAAACCTTCCAGGATTGGGAGATGATCTAAGGACTCTTTCAGATCTTGTGGGTGAAAATGATCCAATCCCACTAAAGGTTTGACTCCTAAAACTATGGCTTGGGGAACCCCCAGGCGGTGTAAAATCTAAATCCTTAGAGGGGGACGAGTTCATGCCCTCCTTCTAGTGCTAGTTTCTGTTGACGGGACTTTGTGACTGGGTCCGCCAACAGATGTAAGTTTTCACCGAGTACCGGTGTACCGGCCAACTTTGCCTATAAAGGTTGTCCACGGAAATGAGATTCCCCAGGCTTCAAGTACCTGAGAGTCGGGTCTCAATGGTGCGGAAGCTTAGTTGGGAGTGTGACTGTTTTGTTCAGGGGGGTAGCTGGTTATCTTGGCTCGTCTTCTCCAGGGATTTTGTTGAGTTAGGTTTCCTGCAAGTGCATCTTAACTTCACCAAATAAACTTCAAAAGATAGATCAGGGTTAGAAGTATTCCATCTACCTATTGTTATGCTAAACATTCAAGACATCAACCATGCTCTAACATGCTACACTAAACACTAAAGAAACACAGAACCATCAGCGAATATTTAATCAATAGCAAGGGAAAAAAAGGTCGTTAATCTACTTAAGATATTAGAGCAAGGGATAGAAAGAACATACAGCACAAAAGATTGTTAATCAGGAGATCAGAATGCTAACAACATCATTGATAGAACCCTTCCTTCTTCATTAACATATTTCCAGCAAGCACTGGTGTGTACAATAATGGTGGCTTCAAGGGAGCATCAAACTACTAAGAATCTCTAACAACTAAGGAGCATTGAGCTCTGCAAGTTATAAAATCAAAATGCTATAGCTATGGACTGCAAAATCATCAATTTCGCTGACCCTTGGAATGAGGTCAGACTTATTATTTATACACAAGCTTTTGACCTAAAACTAACCTAACTTATTTTACACTCAAACAATTTAATAGAATTTCCGGTGGCCGGTACTACCTGCAGCACATTACAAGAGACCTCGAGACAAAAAAGGTCTGACATGTCAAAAGAATGAGACAAGAACGGTGGAGTGGAAGAATCGGCCTCAAGATGGGAGCCGTAAGGAGAAAAGAAGAAATCTGATCCCACGGGGATCGAGGCTACATGCCTCATAAATGGAAGAGCGGTTCACTATCTCTGATGCACCAAGTGTTACATTTGGGCGGCGCCTTGGGAAGACGAACTGTCAGAACCATCTTGTTGAGTCACCGTGCCATGCTAGAGTCCCCTACCTTCTAACATCCTTATTAACTACCTTGAAAGTGATCGATCGGCCTTGAGAACCAGGACACTGGTCACTTAAAGAATACAAAACTATTGGAACTGAAATTCTGGGATTTGGGAACTTGCGTTCTGAAAGAATGAATGAATACAAAAATTGCACTTGCTAGGGATTATCTCCAAAGCCCAGAGAACCTTGCTGCCCTTTACAGTTTTTGAGAGCTTTCACTACTTGGCTTACGCCTTCTTCATCTATGCCCCGGATGCTGTTTCACCGGCTGCAGACAACCTTCAAGCTCTCATGCACTTCTTCGGCCCCATTCTAGAACTTATCTACCAATTTTACGGCATCATGTGTTCCGAGCACCATTTTAAACAACCTTGTCAATTTCTTCCCATCAAAATCTCTGGGGGTGCGGTACTGAGACTCCATGAACTCATCAAACTGCCCGAGGACATAATCCTCCATGGTGCATGATCCGGTGGTGAAGGGGTCAACTTGTGACACCCTTACCACAAAGGCTTCAAACAGGCACAAGGGATACTGGGCAGAGGTTACCTTATATTTTAGGGCCTTGACTGAATCCTTGCTGTCTCAATCCTGAGGGCAAGTCTTGATTGTTGGGCCTGGAGGGAATCGTATGTTTAATCCCCCAGAATTCCTACCGCTGTGGTAGCCTCTTCTCCGGCGTTGAAGACCTCTTCAACCCAAATTTCCATTTTTCATAATTCCTCAAGTCCATTTCCCACACGGCAATGGAGGCACTTGCCTGACCGAGGAGAAGGTGGATCTGATAAAGATCCGGGAGTGACACCACTAAAAATTTCCTTATGGTGACTATTTTCTTGGTGATCCACCCGTCTACAGCCTGGGCCTTCTTTTTCATGGCCCTTAGAGAATCCACATCGCCCTATGCAAGCGGCAATCCAGAGGTAGAAGCTTCTCAGTGGACCTCGGCTAGAGGCTGTGTAAGTTCTGCCAAAAGTGTGAGAAGATTAGCATTAGCTTCTCTTTCCTCCTTCAAATTTTGGCCCTGTTTGATGTACCAGGCCGCCACTACCCTGGTGGCCTCTTTCAGCAGGTCTAGTTCACCCTGCTTATCTCTTCTCCCCAATGCTACTTTTGTAACAGTGTAATCTTTAGGCCTTACAGCCGCTGCATCTACATCTGGAGGAGGTGTTGCGATGGTCACAACTATGCTTCCTGTGGGACCAGTCTGAAGGGTATGGACTGTCTGTGCCTTCTTAGGCTTCTAGGCCTCTGCATTGCGGGCCATCATCTCGTCCAAGGAGAGCGAAACTTATGTCGCTACCACCGGGGATTTCCTCTTCCTCGATTCCACCAGCCTTTGGGGCGGCTGGGGCGACTTTGCAATTAGGACCTGAGTATCCAGAGTCTCTTTGAAACCCGGCAGTGCATTCCCAGAATTTTCAGTGTCATCAGGCTCCTTTTCTCTTCCCTGTTCTTGTTCCTATTCTCTAGAGGCTACAGTATGCACCACCATGTCAGTGTTCTCCTTTGTGATATCTGGAACTTCTCCTTCTCCGGCATCCATATCACCTGTATCTTCTGAGACTCCCTCCTCCATCCCAACATCATTTTATCTGACATTTACATTTCCTGGGACTTCCCACTCATTCTGTTGCTGATGTTCTTCGTCCTCATTGGCCTCATTCGCTGGAACATTTTCCTCCATCAGAGCATCTTTTGGAGATGGGTGAGGTTTTTGGCCAAATTTTAACAATGCGGCCGCCTTTACTACCTCACCAAATTTGCTCTGAGGTGTTTAGTCACCCGAAGTAACCAAAGGCGTTTGGAGCGTGATGATCGGGGGTACGGTTGATCTCGCTGGTCTAGGTTCCCCAACCATCGGTCATTCATCTGTGGTTTACCTTGGTGTATCTTCGGCCTCCTGGGTCAGTGTTTTCTCCCGCTCAGGTTCCCTGTGTGTCTCATCCCGGGCCTCCTATTCTAATATAACTTCTTCTCCTAGGACTTACTTTTCTACGAGGATCTCCTCTTTATCTTGAGTGGAAATCTCTTCAACCTTGTGACCAATATCCTCATGCAAATTTATGAGCTCATTTGTCTCGAAGATGTCATCAAACCCATCGTGTGAAGGAGGGCTATCGGGGATCTCTTCTAGTTTGGGGGAATCCAAACTGACGTCAACTAGAGGCACATCGGGCATACCGGGGCTAGCGACTACGCTTGGGGTGGCAGTCACCCTTTTCTTCTTCTTTCTCAGCAGTGGGACCTTGGTCTCCAAAATACTGGTAGACTCCACCTCAGCGAAAGTCTATCTGCTCATCATCGCAGCCAACGACGGGGATCCCGTCGGGCAAGCAGACGCCATTAGAGTTACGAGGAGACTGGAGGATATCTGTGTGCTTATTTGATGGCTGGCCAACCTTGTCGACTCCATTTGTTGTTGTAGTTGTACCATTAAGGGAGTGGGACCTTGGGGAGGTACCTTAGCCAGGGCACCTTCTTTTTCTTTCCCCTTACTCATGCTAGGTCCGAAAGCGACAGAAGATGAAGTGGACCTTCAAACAATTGGTCCCTTCTGGGTGCTTTTGGGACACACCCAGGATAAATATTGGTGACTCACCTCCAAAATAGGGTGGCATACTCCCTCAATTGTCAAGTCTTCTAGGGTGGCCCAATCCACCGGAGGGAGATCCAACTTGTCCAATCGTTGTTCCTTGTATGTCAGGTCTTCTAGCAGCTTGTCATCTGAAAAACCCTTTGAAAAAGTCTGAAGGTCAAGTTCCTTCATGAGTCCTTTGGACATGTGTGAATGTTGACGGGCCCAGAGATTAAAACTATCCTGACAGTCTGCCCAGAAGTCTTCAATATCTTCCTTGTGTGGGGGGATGCCTGGGGGAGTGCCAAGGCAATCTTGCCTAGAGGATCATAGTTCTTTCCACCGTGGTTGAATTCCACCTGTCCCAGGCTCTTTAATTCACTATCTGCCTCCCTTACTGCGGTGAGGCTACACGTATAATTTCCACATGAGAATGGGAATGGGACATTGATTACCTTCTTCAATGTGAAGAAGGCGTGCAGGTCTAGGATCTGCCGACAGAACTCCAAAAGAATAATTCTATCCCCGTAATACCAGGGAAGAAGATAGGGTTTCCCGGAGAAGCCGGTCACCAAAATGTAGGTGTGGTGTTGAAACTGAATAAAGTAGTGGCCATAAGTGTTGACCAGGTTCATTGCCTCCTGCGATAATCGGTACCCGGTGTCCTAGGTAAGTGTTAAGATATTATGGTAAATGAAAGCATCATTTACCTGGCAAAAATTTAGGAAATTGAGTGCCCATTGTACTTGGGGATAATGATCCCATGGGGTCAACTGGCCCGGCTCGTTCCCAAGTTCACCAATTGTTCCCAAACCTGGAAAAGCCAGTCTTTTTTGGGCCAGTGCCCATAACACATAGGATGTCATATAAAAATTGGAACTCTAGACGATGCCCTTCAGCTGCATGTTCACATGATTAGTAATGATGGCTACACAGTTGAAAGTTTGGTTACGGGTGGTGATGCAGTAAAGAAAGTAGTACATCCATGCCGACAAATCTTGGGCATGGGGCAATCCGAAGATCCTGCATAAAAATATGATGCCCCCTGAGTGGGTTCTTTGAAATCCTTGCGGGGATTTCCAACTTCATCCTTTTGTGGTCCCTCTTTGGGGACTTTAGCCACTGAGTGTTAAGGTATTGCCGGGAGACGAGGGCAGCTTCCTTGAACTCCTGTAATGACTTGGTCTGGTTGAAGATGACAGACCCTTGGAATAGTAGAATCCCCAGCCCTGAGGAAAAAAAATTTGCGTCCAGGGTGACGATTATTGCTGGATATTGTAGCGATCAGGGATCGGCGAGTAGAACAGTCTGAGTAGGTGCATTGTACAATATTTCCAGTTGAAGTATTAGTTCTGGTGATTACACCAAACAAGGAAATTTCGTGGCCTTTATAATGCCGAAAGCGGTCAGGTGAGTGGCCATATTGTCTTCACCGGCCTTTAATCGATATATGGCTTGAATTAAGCCCTGCATTTCAGCCCAAAGTCTGGGCTCTGTGTCTGTTATTTCCCGTACTTTGGAGTCCACTTTGGACCCCATGAGAACACCCTCCTTTGGGTATTTGGAGTTTAAGAACAACTTTGCCAACATCTTTTCGACCTTGGTTTGTGTGGCCGCTCGAGTGGAGGTGGTTGGTAGCTCCGGGCTATCAAGAGGGGTGATTACTTCAGACATCTTGATCAACTATCCGCAACCTGCAAGACCAAAGAACCGTTAGAACATGGTAAAAATTAATATTAGAAACTACAGAGGATTTTTCACCACCCTACACTTGTCTAATAAGTGTTAGCACATATCAAAAATTTCAGAATACTTAAAATAGACGTGGGTTAGATTCTGGTGTGTTGAACTAAGTGACAAGAGGAAATGAAAGACAAGGGACTCCTCAGGACCCGGAGTCCGGATAAACTAGTCATTATCGACGTGACCGGTAGTAATCCATATTTGGCTAACATGGTTCGTCACGTGGCCATGTGACAGATGGCGTAAATGTCATTAATGGTGCCAAGCGAGCCGACACGAGGGAAAATTGAATGCCAGATGGGATGGGGTTTAAATGTCGATTTGTGGGAAATTATTCCCACCATTAAGGTGACACGACATAGGAGAGAGAAATATGCCATGGCTCGAACCAATGAGGTGCCGAGTTCAAGCCGTGGTGACTCCCTCTCGACGAGCTCAGCAATAATGATGCAAGAAATGATGGGGAGCGATGAGATCGTCAAGAATGGAAGGATATACTACACGAGACACAGAGGGCTGAAAGTCGAGACATATATACACTAAGAATACAGGGAACCAAATCTCTGCAAGGACCAAAGTGAAGCTCATAGAACAACGATGACATATGTACAATATCTACAAACTCCTTACATGATTATACAACATTTACACAGGCACAAGAGCTAGCCTACGACAATGTACATCACATACACCAGTTTACAACTGCGCAGAGGGCGGAAAAACCTCTGGCATAGCCAACCCACCAACGAGAGGAAACCCAAAAGTGAAACGCAAAAGGCAGAAACGACAGAACCAAACAAAAAATAGAGCAAAAGAAAATAGCAAGAAACTAGAGAAGGCGAAACCGAAAACCTACCTGGAAAAGCGATGAAGAGTAGGGAAGAAGAACACGGGGAGCGCTCTGTAACAAGTCTACCCTTAAATGATCATGAACAAGCATCGCAAATCAACTTTTAATCAACCACTAAGCACAGAGGAATTTGCATTTTAATCATCTTAATCACCTAAGAATCTCTCTGAATGCTCTAAGTATTTTAATCATGGTAACTGTGAAAGTGATAGGTAATTTCCATTTATACCCTTAGGGTAAAAACAAGTTACATTCTTCTTCACAAAATCCGTAAACCTCCGAACTCCAGGCCCGGGGATTCCATGCAACTATGTCTTCTCGCGAAAGAAGACATGGTTGAAGAGAACTCCGGAGTCCAAAATTCGGCTCTGGAAAGAACAACAAACTTTGGGACCGGGCCCGGAGGCGTAAAAGACAAGAAGCAAAAGAAAGAAAAACCTCGCGGGAGCAAAGCCTAGAGGAAAAACAAAGGAAACAAAGAAAACAAGGCAAGAGCATAAGTGAGAAAAAAAAAAGGGGACCCAACATTTTGCACACAAAATGTAGGGACGGGTATGCAGGGCATAACACATTCACTTTTGATCTTTCATGATCATTTGTCCTTCATGAGTCTACATGACTCTCCTCTCAGGATTTTTCCAGGGTGCCCTACACCATACTCCCAAGGATAAAATCAATCCAAGTCACTTTGGATTGGGGATTTTTCTTCCTCTTCCTCCAGTCTTTGTCTACCTCTTGTTGAGGATCATCTATGCCAATGTACCTCCTGTACCTACAAACAAATATTATGTGCCAAGAACACACTTTTGCATTCCTCATATCATAGATGTCTGCAACATCATCGCTAGCATGATGAACAATAAAAAACTCCTGCAAACCTGTCACAAAAATGTTAGAAACAAAAATGATCAAGTCCTACTCATGCACCAAAACATATGTTTGGCATATCACTCCTTCCTTCATTGGATTCACGACTCCATTCTTCTTCTCACACACTCCTTGTGAGATCTTTGTCTTTGTAGACAATTCTGAGTCTAAGGTCTCTCCATAACCATGTGCTCCTTCCTCTTCATGCCTCTATTCTAGGCGTTATCTCATCACTCCACCCTTTTCTTTCCATTCTTCAACTATGACATTCATCTCATCCCACAAATTTGTTTCTTCTCCATGGACACTTTCCTTCTTGCTATCATGGATAGCCCTCTCACCATCAACTACTTGTACCCTCTCAGTGGGTCCGCCATTCAGTAGTTTCCTCTCTTCAGAAAGCCTCTTGAAAGGCCACACCAATCTCTTCCTCATCCTCTTATGCCAACTTGTGGCTACTTCCACATCTATCTTCAAGAGTGTGAACTCTTCAATCTCCAAGGTCCCTGTCATCCTTGAGACCTCCTGCAACTTATCCTCCCTATGCCATCCTCCTTGGCATTCAATCATGTCATCAATGGCTTCTTTCATATCCCTATCCTCTCTCCTTTCAACAGCAACATGTAAGGGACACTTGATTATCCCCACTTGGATATCTCCCTCCATGCACTCATCAATTACCTAAGTAACCTCTGAGATCTTCTTATCTTCCATCAAAACTCCATGTTCCCTTCCTTCTCTAGGCACCAAATTCATCTCTATCTGTATCTCTGCCCTATCATCTTCATATTGTGATTCTTCTTGGTTTATCTTCATAGGTTTCTCTGCTTGTCCTCTTGGTCCTTCACATGAACATTTCACATCCTCTACTCTCTCCTCCAGGATCTTTATCTGATCCACACCTCTTTGAGCCCCTTCATAGGCTGGCTACTCCACCGTATGTTCTTCTACCTTGCTATCTACCTTGTCCTCTTCTTGTTCCCTTTGTCCTAGGAACCCCACTCTCTCAAACAAGAAAGTAGTTGGCATCCTCCATGATGCTTCATCTTCCTCCAAAGATCTCAGTATCACTTGTCTTCCACCATGCTTGAAGGTGTATTTTTTCAATGCCCCATCAAATAATGTATGTTTCTCTGCTTTCCATGCCCTCCCAAGGATCAAATGGCATCCTACCAATGGAATAACATCACACAAGACAACATCCTCATAGGTTCCAATGTTGAAATGAACATTTTCTTGCCTTCTAACCTCAACTTGGTTTTCAGCATGTAATCCTTGTACCATGTAAGGTCTTCTATGCATTGTTTGTTGTAGACACAATTTCTCAACCATCTCAACTGAGACAAAATTGAAAAATGAACCACTGGAAATGACCATTTTACAAACCTTACCCATACACTTGCATTGTGTTCTGAATTGTGAGTATCCATGAGTCTCTCTTCTCTTCAAATCTGAATTCATGATGGCTTGAACCTCTTCTACCCTTCAATCTGACTTCCTCTACAAACCAAGATTCAACCAACCTTGAATCACCACCTTGGAATACTCTTAAAGGATAACTTCAACTTTAAGGTTCAACAAGGGATTCTAAGTCTTCAAAATCCCAGATTGTCTCCCCCAACTCTTCTCCCCAAGGCATCTTCCACGCTCTGATACCACTTGATGCAATGGTTGTGGTTAGTGACCTCATTGATCATATCTGACCACAATCCATTCCCTATTTATAACAACTTCTCACTTCCAAAAGCCCCCTCAAGGACTCACCTTCTAGGCTACCCCAAGTGCCCCTAGTGCTTTCCAAACACCATATCTTCACCCAAGATTTCAACCTTCATTCCAACTCCATAAACCATCTCCTTATGGCCTATCTACCATGATCCATCAACCCATTAAGTCTGGATAACCAATCCCTTATCCAACTCTCACATCTAGCCTTTAAAGCTAGAAGCCCACACCAGTCACTATTTTTCCCTTTTCTCCAACTTTTCCCAAACAATAAAGGAAACTAAAACATGGTTCAGATACCCTTTTGGGATCTTTAAATCCTCACCAAGATTTAGTATATACTCCTTTGGACCATATCCAAGATCCAACACTCATGTAACCCACAAACAAGGCCTAATTCTCCTCATTTACAAAGCAACCCATAACTCCTCTCTCTCATGACTCCAAAGGCCAAAACAATCTTCCCTAGTGTTTCAAAATAGAAGATTTTCAAGTTTATAAGGCTTTGTCTCTTACCCATTTATCTAGCCACTAAACCCTTTGTTCTAGGGTCACTCCATGAGGGTTTGTTCAAAAAGACCTCTCCAGTCCACTCCGGGCCAAACTAATTGCACAAAAACTTCACTTTATATCCCTACATGAAGGATTCATCCCCAAACATCTTCAATCACGAAGTAATCCACTTTTTATATGACTAGTGTCGAATCAGGCTTGTTCATTGTCAGCAAACTACCACTGTTTTGTGGTTCTTCAAACAACTTCCTCCAATCCTTGCATAAGATGCATATAGTAAAAACATATGTTACATAGTTGGAATCTCCCACCAATTACAATGACCACAGAGGGTGGGAGATTTTTAACATGATAAAAAACTTCAAACTCTTTAAACTAACTGTACCCGAGAAACAGTGAATGAAATAACAGAGAATAACTTTATTTTATTGAATGAAACTTTGTTACATTGCTTGGTCGACTTGCACCAACTCCACCTCTCCTTGACACTCGACCAACTCCCTTCTAAATAGCCAAAAAAGGCTAATAACCTCCTGGATAACCGTAACAGTCAGTTATCTGACTGTTATCAGTTAGTTACAACTTAAAATATGTTAAGATTTGTTGTCTAGTTGACACTAAAGTGTCAACTTCGACAACTTACAATCATTAAGTCTTCCTTAACATTGTATTAACCTTTCTAAAGGTTCATAACCCTATCAAACTCCTAAAAACTCTTATATCCCATTCCAAGCCTTACTAGGCCTAAATTGCCAACATGGGCAAACTATGACTTTTGGCACTCTTAGTGCTTTTACAATATTTTATTGGCTCTAGTGGCCACATTACATTTATTATAGACCCTATAGGCCTTTAGATCTCTTTACAAAACTAGGATCAACAAAATGACCCTTAATGACCCCCCTCTGGGTGCATTATAGCCTTATGATGCTATTACCCCTATTACATTGCCTTTATAGTTTAGGCTCATTACATTAAGATGAATCAAATACAAAATGGGTCATGGATCCAATTACATTCACTTTTGATCTTTCATGATCATTTGTCCTTCATGAGTCTACATGACTCTCCTCTCATGCTTTTTCCAGGGTGCCCTACACCACATAAGATGCCTTCAAAGAGAAAACTCTATAAGACCAATAAGATATGGTTGAATCTTAGTGCATGTCTCTATAAATTGATAGGTTTAGATGACTACTACTCATCTCATGATCTCACATTGATAGTGTGAGTATGAATGAATGATGACATGCATTAAAAATAGGATTGATATTTGTTTCAATACCATCCACTTGTGCAATGTTCTCAATGAGAACATGGCTATCAGGTGGAGGTTTGAAACTCTTTACAATTGTTGACTATGGTCATTCAATGAAAGGGTAGTTAGTGAGCTCCATGTAATGAAATGTCCTAGGAAATATTCAAACATAAATTAGTTCATACACCATTTCATCATAGTTTAACCAAACATGTTTTTAGTTAGGATCATTTCACTAAAAATTTACCCCAAGGAAATAAGGCAGAAAATCACAAGCGAGTGAATTTTTTTAAATTGTTCCTCAACAAATAGTTTTTGATCCAACATGACAATAGAATAATGAATATAAGTACTTGAAAACATGGTTGTACACACCCCCAAAATAAAACTTTATGTCAATTTGTTGATTACAAGTACCCCATTAATGATTTATATAAACCCTAAAAATAAGAATGTGTAACTTCCTAATTAGTACGTTTACAAGTTTGTTCAATGTTTCTAATTGCTTAAATCAATCAAATTATTGAAACTACAAAACTAGTACATTATCAAAACAAATATAATGCATCATTAGATCATACACAAAAAAAAAAACACTTTTAGTAAAAGGTTTTGAAAAATAAATTTGATGTGAAAATTATGGACATTCAAAGTTGTAAAAGTGAGGATTGCATAACAAAGTCTCTGAGAACCTACATTTTTTTTTTTAAATGACATTTACTACAAGAAAGGAAGTAACCTTAATGACTTGTAGGCAAGGTCAAAAAAGTATGACCTTAATTAAACATCAAACAAGCAAGTTACATCATCTTGAAATTAATCATCAAAATTGAAAACTCATTGGAGAGGGGAGGGTTTTTCCACTAATAAGCACGTTGACTTCAACATTCCATCATTTCACCATGCACAAAAGTTGTAACATGAACAAGGTGAAATGGTAGCCAAAAGTCTATCCAAACGATTGGCATGCAAGTGATTTAGCTCCATGGCATAGTTGTACTAATAATATGGCACAAAATGCTATACAATCCACATGAATTTATTGTGTTGTTGGATAAAATGTTCATTATGGTGGGTTATAGTTTGTCAACATAATATTGACTACATACACAATTGCAATTGAGGCAAGCACATTGATCAATCAATTGGGGTACATTTGTTGGTTGTTGACAAGTTTGATGCAAGTGGCTAGCAAGAGGTGTTGTGACCCAATAGTGCTCAAAAAATACCTACCAACTATTATTGAATGGAGATCATGAGGAATAAAATGTAGTTAATGGTGGTGCACAAGAACTTTACAAAAACATTACTTTTTTTAATGGTTTCACCTTTTTGGGGGACTTGATTGACCCAAGAAGAGGACTTTGAAGAGCTTTTGGAGACAAAGACTAACTTGGATGAGTTAACACTAGATCCTTGTGGGTTGCTTCCCTTAAAATGAAACTGACCAGAAGGCTTCCTATAAAATCTCCCTAGAAGAAATAAAAGTAAAACACTCCATTCACAAGTAGCATGCCCCCTATTATCCAAATTAAACAAAATAATAGTGGATTTTATCAATATGACTATTTTAGACATATTATTGACCTCATAATAGCTCCACCATTCACAAAATATGCAAACCTCAATAATGTCCCTTGTAACATTTCCTCTATCTTCACAGTCTAATGAGAGGATTGTACTTATGATCCTTAGGCTCTTGATTAGAAATGTCTAATGGAATTGTTGATATAAAATACTCAAATAAAGAAGTTTGCTTGATTTGTGAGATTTGTATTAGTATGAAATGCAATGATATAACCCTTTTATAATAAGGTAGCCCTATTTTGTTCTTTGTGGCACTTGAGTCCATATCTCTAGCCTCCATATCTCTATCCTCCATAATTGCTTTGTAATAAGGTACCCCTATTTTCCACTAAGTTTTTCTTGTACTACTTCCACCGGCTGTAATTTTGACAAACAGTTTGCTTGCAATGTTGGATATTCAGTTTCAGATTTGATTTCAAGGTTTATTCAAGTTTTGATGAACATAGATTTTTTCATGCCTTGTTAAAGCAAGGTACTAAGACTGCACTAGAATTATAATCTCTTGCATAGAATCCTCATATTAGAAATTGCAAACAACAAAGCACCAAACATCATTAAATTCATTTACAGGATATACATTCCTTTGTATGACAAGGTAAATCATCAACCCCGAACTGCAACTCTTTTCCAGATTATTCTTTGATCTCTGCTCCAGGAGTATGTATACCATTAGCAATCCAATTATCCTAATTACAACATCTTAAACCTCTGAAATCTCCTTTAATTGAATTCAGTAATCCAGCTGTAATCTCTCTGGTAGCGTTTGATCAGTGAATGCAAACTCCAACATTAAATTCATGAATAAAATGCATATCAAATCCAATTTCATTAGACATTGCACAACTTTAGCAATTTGAATATTGTAACGCCAAAAGATGTATTGAATTTTAAAGGCTCATTTTGTCTCCTCAGAAGATTACGATAGTCCAGCTTTAAAAAGCTTTGAAAGCTTTAATTTATCGATTAAGCTTCAATCTTTTATTTTAAAAAACTATGTCAAGTTAATTAAATTAAACTTGACCCAAACTCCAAAATAATTTGATGGGAAGCTCTTTGCATGACTTTATTACATAGAAACTCACATTCATGTGTTCCGACAGATACAAAATGATATTCTGATTGAAACCAAAATAAGATTTAAGAATGAATCATCAGATTGCATTAAACTTCTTAATCTGTAAATTGTTCTCAAATGAGACTATAAATCTAAACAACCTACAAAGTGAGATACCTGAACAGTTCCTCCAACTGGAGTTGGGTATTCGTCCAACTCTTTCCATCAATCTTCTAAAGATTTCTTCCTCAGAGATCTACTTAATCTGAGAGTCTGCAAGTTCTCAAATTCTACAAGCATAACCCAAAAGAGCCTCTCATTCTTCTTTAAAAAATGCATTGCAGTGACTCTTTGTTTTCCCTCTGCCTTTCTCTTCTATTTCTTTCTTTCTTTCTTTCTTTTTTTTTTGTCTTTTTAATTCCTTTTTTAATTTGATTTGAACTTAGGGAATAATAATAAATGATTTTATTATTTTTTTCTAACTCACCATTAAAGTTATTTTAATACTTTGTTAAATAATTAAACTAAGTTGTCATTAAATGTATTATAATTAGATAATTTAAATTTAATTATTTAATTAATTTTTTATATCAAAATAAAGGGGACATTACATGCTTCTTGTAGTGTACTAGGGCTGAGGACCTTGACTCAACCCCTTTGAGGTCCATTAAGTCATCCATAAATAGAACAACCAACCTTCTTTAGGAAAGTCTTTGGAAATTTGCAATATATTCATCAATTATTCCTTATTGCTTTAATTGTGTCAAATTTGTGAAATGAAGCTGAAGATCCTTTTTGTCAAATATTTCTATTAGTTTCTGTGTGAACTCCACGTGAGGTAATTTGTGCACGACGTATGGTCATCATGCCACCATTAATGAGCCACTCCATTGAGATGTAGGGCAACATATTTGATTGCTTCATCCTCTTGCATTAGATTAATTTGGAAGTATGTATCAACATTTTGAACCCAAGTGCATGTTGTGGTCTTTCCCAAACCATCAAAGTAAGACAATTTAAGCTTACAAATTTTCCTCAGATCAAAGTGGCGGTCTTTATTACCCTTCTTGGGCAAGTGCCTCATTCTTAGATGCATGTAGTCTTTGAGAGACATATGTTTGTAACCCTCCATCTATCCAAACTTGGCAAAATTGATCTTGTAACTCTAATAATGTAGGTTTATTGCCTTCTTGATTTTCCACTCTAGGTGGGAAAGTAGGTATAATTGGCCTAGAACTTGTTGTAGAAATACTTGTATTTGGAGTTTTATTGTTGATTAAGTGGTCTTCATTTCCATTAATGCCACCATGGTTGTTATTATTGTTATTATTATTATTTATCATGGTTTGAGTAAACATGTCTAATAATTGTGTCATTCACTCTCGAGTGGTTCATTTTGATCCATAAGGTCTGAAATGTCTCTTCTATCCCTCGTGTTTATGCATCTTTGTTCACTTGAAGAAGATTTTGGGTTGTTAGTGTTGTTATTCAATGATAGTCCCTAATGGATACCCCAATTATTGGAAGTTGTCTCACCTTTCGGGGCCTAGGCAAGCTTTCACTGTCTTCTTATCTCCCGACTATAATATCTTCTCTCCCTCTCACTCATAATATTTCACAGGTTGGCAGGCTCACCACCTCTACTACCACTAGTAATGTTCCCTTCAAGATTTCCTCTATCTTCAAAACCTAAGGAGACGTAACTTATAGTTATGATCCGTAAGGTCTTGATTAGATATGTCTAGTGGAATTATTATGAAATAATCAAACCAAGAAGGGCTTAATTTGTGAGATTTGTATGAATATTTGATCCATACGGTCTGAAATATCTCCTCTATCCGTCATGTTTATGCCTCTTTGTTCACTTGAAGAAGATTCAAGGATGTTAGTGTTGCCATTCAATGATAGTCCCTAATGGATACTCAAGTTATTGAAAGTTGTCTCACCTTTCGGAGCCTAGGCAAGCTTTCATTGTATTCTTATCTCCCGACTGTAAGATCTTCTCTCCCTCTCACTCATAAAATTTCACAGGCTGGCATGCTCACCACCTCTAATACCACTTGTAATGTTTCTTGCAAGATTTCCTCTATCTTCACAATCTAATGAGATGTTTATAGTTATGATCCATAAGGTCTTGATTAGATATGTCTAGTAGAATTATTATGAAATACTCAAATCAAGAAGGGCTTAATGTTAATGATTTCAGTAGTTGCGAGAGAAATCATTCTTATTCTTACTGTTGGTTTAGAGACAATGAAACAGCTGAGTTACCGTTGCCAGCTTTCATGTCTTCGTGTCCTCTCTCTTCAGTGCTTTATCCACGTAATAAATGATACAAATGTGTTTGAAGATGGATCGACTCTCATTCCTTGTCGCCACCATCCATGGGATTCCAAACATGAGGAATACAGATCGGATAAGTAATTGTCGTCGACTTTTATTGTACCATCGGGTTGTATTTTGGCAGAGTTAGAATATATACATGTGTGGTTTTGAAGCGATTCGTGTGGAGATTACCGTAACAATCTTTTGATGTATTTTTTGTATGATCATCGTGAGGCGGTTAGGTGATACATTGTTGTGTTAACATCTGAGGCAATTTGGTGTTATATTGTCGTGACATGTGTTTGATGCATTTTGTGTAGTATCAGCTTATGATCATTTGGTGTCTATAATCTCATATTAGTATGATACAAAAGGTGGCTTTTATATTGTAGATGTTGGGCAAGTGTTGCTCGAGCTGATAAAAGTCATACTATTGTAGATTGTTAAGAGTTAACAATTTGTGATTAGTCATTATCTCTGATTAAGCGTGAGAACATTGTATTCAGATTTAGAGCGTTCAATAAAGGATCATTTTTGGTGTGGCTGGGTTTTCCCTCGGGTTTTCCCAATGTATCTCTGATGTTCTTGTTGTTTCTATTCAGATTTAGAGCGTTCAATAAAGGATCATTTTTGGTGTGGCTGGGTTTTCCCTCGGGTTTTCCCAATGTATCTCTGATGTTCTTGTTGTTTCTATTTATCCGCATTTTGTTTTATGTTATTCTAGTTCAGAACATTAACACTTAATTTGTGAGATTTGTATGAATATGAAATGCAATGATTTAACCTTCTTATCTAATATAAAATTCAATATGCAATGGGTCTAAATAATGTAAGGTTATTGGAATTACTGATTGACTTATGGTTACAAGCATATTGATTTAAATCTTCAATTGGCAAGATCGTTGTTCCTGACTTAACTCCTTATGATCATGCAGTTGGACCAGTTATGAATCTGCTCTAAATTGCAGTCTTTGTTGCTCTTCCAAATATGACTTTATGATGTACAACCTATGACATTGTTTCTGCTACAATTCCCTTTTGTGCATGCATCCTTTCACCTTGCAGTTGGATGGGCAATCACCCTCCTCTCACTCGGTTGTCTATTAGCCCGTGTGAACATTGCATGTATAAAGAAACATATAAAACAAGCATTCAATGCTTTGGGAGAAACTTATGATCATTCTTAAATATGCCACAATGAGACATGATATGAGAACTTGTGTCTCAACATCAACAGCCCTTTGCAACAAGGGCCTAATCATGCCTCTTCCTTGTAATTTAATTGTTGTTAGTTAATTAACTAATTGCAGATCATGATACTCCTTCGTTGGTCAGCGATAATGTAGGAGACAATTTATTGTCCTCTAGTTGATTTGTGGTATTTCCTTAGACAAAAGTTATGTGTGGGGGACCTTGTGCCTTGGGTTGATTGGTTTCACTCTTTCCTTCGACAACATCCTTCATTGCTACCTAATCAAGGTGGAAATGTTCTTGGCCTACCCCGCCTTTGGACCATACGATGTTCCTTTGCTTAATTTGTTTTAGAAATTGAGTAAGGATATTACAAAACCTCAAATCCAAATGGTCTCAAATAGTAGAATTGGACTAACCTAAATTCATGACGGCTTTGATACTATGTTAGATTTTATGATGAACAAAAAAACACCTAAGACCTAATGCCTACTAATCAAACACAAATCCATAAAATAGAATTATATCATTATGTGTTAATGTAGCCACAATAACAAAAAGTAAAGTACAAAATATAGCCCTCTTAGATGCACAAGTCACAATAACATTGTTTGAAAGGTCATATGCTAACTTCCAACCAAATCTCAATTATGTGGTGAGTCAACTTTGTCAACTAAGATAGAGTTGGCTTTGATCACATGGCACTAGCACCTAACTACCATCAATCAAACATTGAGGTAGTTGTAGCACTTATGACATCAAATCATATGTTACACATGTCATTATTAACTATGAAAGGGTAAATAAATTATCCTTTTAGCCAAAGTAAACTTGATCACTATGTTGACTATAACACTTAGGATATTGTACTATCCAAAATTGACGATGACAATACAGCAACAAAAAATCATTATTCTGCCTCTAACACAAAGCAACACTAGAGCTCTCATTCATAGAATATGATATGAAAGTCAAAACCAACATAGGGCATTTTTTTTCTTAGACAACATCCATTCTTACAATAGAAGCGAGCATCAAGCCCTCCCAAGTTTTCAACCAATCACACATACTTTTTTGCCATTAGTCTTCTAATATATACACTCTAGGATGGACTAAGCACTTATCTAAGCTCTGAAACTCTTAAGATTCATATGACAATAAGTGAACCTTGTTTCTTCTACTCTTAACACCTCACCCAAGGGCTTCAAGGCTAACGGCAAGAAAGCCTAGAGGAGACAAGGAACACCATTGATCTCAAGCCACCACGGGGCAACCCGTCCAAATGACCTTTCCAAATTCAAGGACCATTGGAGAGCCCTAAATGTGGGAAGACCTACATTCCAGCACCTTTTAATAATGACTATTTTAGCTACTTAGAAATTTTCAAGCAAATCAATAAAACTGCCTTCTCTGCCATTCTACAATGACCATATAAGCTCTCAAATTTTTAGCAAATTATATTAATCCATTCATCAATAAAATTCTAGAAAATTTGAGCATTTCGGTTCAAATGAGCTAAAGAATAGAATCAACTATTTTCCGCCTTTCCCCTACCTTTTCAAGCATAATAACTGCTCTACAAAGACATAAATTATTAAATTCCCAATTTTTTAACAAAGAATATTAGTCCATTCATCATAAAGTTCTAGAAGATAGAGCATTTGGATTCCAATACACAAAGAAAGAACAAATTATTTTCCATATTTCCCCTTCCTTTCCAAACATACTCTTCATGTTAGAGCATGGCATGAGAGAAAGAAGGCCCCTACCTTGTTCACTGCCAGCCTCCACACTACCTTGTTTTTCTCTATGCATAGTTGCCTTCGAATTTCTGATCCATCAATGACTTGCTCTTTTAAACGTAGCAGTATATATGAAGATCTTCCCTTGCATGCCAACATTTTCAACTGGGACAAAAACAACCTTATCAAAGACAGTTTTAGGGATAAGCGAATTAAAGATGGAGAATCCGTTTACTTCTTTTGATTCAATGATTACTTTTTCATTAACCTTTACCCCACCTTCCTGCATCTCACTATAACATTCTGCTCGTCCATGCAGAAGCTTAGCCGATAGGTTTTGACCATAGTTCGATTACCATCTAGCATCTGATCACCCATTTCAAGAATATGCAGGGTATCTTGAGGGATTACTCCTACCTTAATCTGTATGCAATTAACAGAAAAAGTAAAATAAAATAAAATAAAAAACCAAACCCACTAAGGCCACTAGACACTAAAGTCTACATGCACAAAGAGGTCTTGAAGAATCTGTAATGTTGGACTCTCTCGGCCTTGCTCCAAGGCAGGAGCTCCAAGAAAACCTCTGAGATGGGTGACAATCTCTACCTACCTGTTAATTTATAATTTCAAAGGTTATCAACAAAATACTAAAAGTACATTCCATTCATCAAAAAGTTAATATATATTGCTGCTATTTTTGGATTAGACTCTGTTAGTTTTTGTATCAACAATTAGGATCACCTCCGTGATCCATCATCACGATAGTAGAGAGCTAAGACAAATAAAATGACTAGTTGCAGGCCAGACCCAAACTAAATAGAAAAGAGGAGAGGAGAGGAGAGATGACATGAGGTTCAAAAATTCAAGGCAAAGGGATTAAAAAAATTAAATAAAAAGCAAGAAAAAGAGGGGCAGGGGGAGAGGTTAATTACTACCTATGAATACAAGATTAAACTGTATATTGACCAAAAATCTCTCAAGCTAGGTCGGAAAAGGATAAATTTTCCCACATTTGGAGTGTCCTTATTTTTCGTGGCAAGAGAATAAGCCTGCAAGGACAGTGCATTCAACAACTTCAGTTATTGCTCTGTTCTAGCATGAATGCAGTTTGGAGGTGCTCTTTCTATAAGAAGCAAGGCCCCCTAAGATGGCAGTTTATCATTTCAATAGCAGACAATCGAGCCAAGCTAGCAGCAAAAATGGAGTGTCCCATGAGATTGAGGAGCAATAAGAGGCAGATGGCCTCCTTGGGGTTCATCTCTGACCTGCGACTACAGTCAGTTTGCAAGGTTGGCCCATTAACAATGGAGGCCATCAGAATGGTCCTCGGAAGAGACTTCTTAAGCTCTGTGGACCATTACTGTGTCAACATGGACATCACTTCAAGATTTCTATCTTCATTGCTGGATTTGGGTGGAGAAAAGGTGGATATGCTCCTGCTGCAGGAAATCATCAAGGAAGACTTTCTTTTTGACAACATTGACATTGTCATATTTGAAGAATTAGGGGTCAGCATCCCGTGGCCTAGCGACCTACCCAAACTATTACTACTGGATGCAAATGTGGAAAGGTAGCCATTTATTCTGAAAATGGATTCAGCCGGGTTGGCTAGGCACCGACGACAGGCCACAGTGGGTCAAGCTTTCCTGCAGAAATTGAAATGTATTGACATGGAGCCGGATTTCAAATGGTTGGATGATTTCACAGAAATTGTCTGCTCCAAAGCCTTCTATGAAGAATAAACAGGTGGGTTTGGTATTTTTTGAGTTTTTTTTTAAGAATTTGAAAAAAACACTTGCTCTCAATGAGTTTTGGTGGAAGTATCTGCGGATGGGATGGCTTCATGATGACCTGGGATGGTTTCTGTCAGAGTATGAACTTTACAGTGGTGGCTCTTTTGCCGGTCTCCTGCGCCTAATGATATGGATGCTCACAAAGCATCCTCTCAGAGGCCTGTTGTTGCTATAATTTTGCTGCTCCGTTTAGGATATGAATTTTGGTTTGTATGGCATCATGAATGCCCACTATGTAATGAAGAACATCAATGGTCATGATCTGGATACTGGGTATCCCTCTGTAAATATTTATCTGTATTAATAAGATTTTCGCAACCTCAGTTGCATATTACGGCTCAAAAAAAAAATCTATCAAAATTCATTTATACAGTTTGTTTGCCACTATATATATATTTGTAAGGCATGATAATCTATGCTAAGCCTGGTACACATGATTCTAATCTATCCCAGTGCATACTGAACATGGAAACAGATGCACTTCATCATGAGCCATATGTCATCATCTTCCCTTCTCATACTTATTGTAGCTATCTTATAGAATTTATATTACAGGTTCTAGTCATTCCAAACCTCTTAACCTATTCTACGCACATATCATGTATAAAGATTGTAAGCTTGTAATATGTAATACTAATATTAACACTATAAACATGCCATATTTGAACACCAAGTTAGACAATATGTTACCGTTATTCAAATGGTTACAACAATAAGAATCTGTTTGAGGCATACAAGGGTGCTCATATCTGGAAGTTGTACACTGTAATGAAAAGACTCGTGAGAAATTGAAAACAATTATGAGGAAAAATCTTAAAGCAATGTAGAATTGTATTATCTACTGTCCTGCTAGTAAGTGGAAATTGGCAATATTCATTAATTTTTAATCTGTGGGTATGTGAGGCACCATAGCATCCAAAATATTAATCCAGAAAAGTTTCAAAAGTTAGTGTTAGTGGTTATAAACCTAACGAAAATGAGTCTATGCACTAGATGTGCATGCTTTAAGGCTGAATAACTAACTAACCTAACTAATACACAACTGATTTACTCAAAATCCATAGTGTTTGGTGAATAAAAAAGAGGTAAAAGTTCATAGCTTATTCAATATATGCTACAAATTTTCACTTCAAACTGCAACAACTTCAATTATAAAGCAAGTTTTAAGAAAAATAGAAATGGCAAGTTTCAGTAGGTGGTCAACCTTGACCATCTTCCCACGACAATGGAAGTATAGATAGGTCCATAGAATAGTTCTACTCTCCTAACACAAACTGTCATCCACCGATCAATCTAAAATGCAAGCAGGAAGTGATTTGGGGTATATAAGGGTTTGGTTTCAAAAAATTGAACCATATATTCTATAAAGCCAGACCACATCAATTTCAAGCTGATGATGCACTACAATGTAATGTCAGACCAAAATTAACTGACATAGTTTCTGAATGTGTAACTGATCACCTACTGCTATTGTTTTTTGTGATCCAGTTCCTTGAGAAGGAAAGAACAAAATACTTCTTCAATGGCTAGCTATGAAAGAAAAGCAAGACATAGTGTGTAAGAAGGGACTTGCAGGAAGGAAGGTTAGCAGGCACGTCTGAGGCTTCTTTGGAAATAATGTTATATTGCTATTAGCAGCCTCAGGAAGAGTTTTCTCATGGGCAAAAAGGAATATGAGAGCAAAACCCAATTGAAAGGAGAACCAATCAATGACATGAAAAAGCTGATAAACCAAAAGTTGAACAAGAGAAAGGCTTTAGCTTTACTGAGACTCCAACTGAATGCAACTTTTTGAATCCAAAGAAGGCTCAGGGGACCTAATCAAATGATAGAGGAGAATGCCTGCTGCTACACTCACATTTAAACTTTCAACTGCCATGAATTGATTAAATTCTTCCAGTTCAACTTGATCCTCCCTAGAACTAACATCAACGGATCTACTCGTGTTATGTGTAAGGGTTCCAGGTACACTAATCAATTGGGAACAAGATCTACTAACAAGTGGTCTCAGCCCTCTGCCTTCACTTCCCAGCACCAAAATTGTTGGAACACCGGATGAGACCTCATTCAGTGACACTGCTTCCTGCGACACAGAAGCACCCAGAATCCGCCATCCATTACTTGCAGACAGTTCCAAGAATTTCATCATATTCCTACATGTCCGAAGCTCAGTCAATTCCAAAGATCCTGCACTAGCTTTGCTTACTACCCCACTCAGTGGAGCTGAATTCTTAGCACAGACTACTACTCCAGTTGCTCCAAAAAAATAAGCAGACCGAACAACTGCCCCAAAGTTTTGAGGATCGGTGACTTCATCCAAAGCAACCCAGAGGGGAGACGAACCCTTACCCTCATAATCAGAAACAGGATTCAATTCTGTTATACTCTCCATCTCCAATGGGGAGGCGTCCAGCACGAGGCCCTGATGAGGCCTTGAGTCCACCAGCATATTAAGGTCATGTTTTGAAGCCTCCTTCACACTCAATCCAAGATTCCCCGCAATTTGTAAAATCTTTTCAACACTTGCCTTGTCCTTCTTCTTCTTATGTGTGCTACTCAAATCAAGACCTTCTTGAACATAGAGGGCATACAACTCCCTCCTAGCTATTGTTAGCGCAGCCAGAACAGGACCCACTCCATAGACTGCTTCTCCCACCATCTTAGGGAGGGTTGATCCGGTAGATACTTCCTTCCATGTTTTCTTTCCCCATCCTTCCCTATGGTCCCATGGGACAGCCTTTTCCTCATATGATCTCTTGGGTCTTCTTCTCTCATTAGTTTCCATCATTTTTCTATAGTTTGTCTTTATCTTTTCCCATCTTTCATCATTAACAGGCTCAGAATCCTCTTCATCTTCAGTCTCTGCTATATGCGTACTACCAACTTGTACATTGGATATCTCTACATGTTTCTTTACATTCGTTTCATAAGATTTTTTGTTTCCAAAGTTGTGATCATACCTGGTTTTGGGCTGCTTTGCGAAGTAGTTATCTGCAGCTTCATTCCAAGAGCTGGTGCCTTGTTTCTTACCACCGCTCTTTTTAGCTCCAAGTTTATCCGTGGCCTTTGATTTGTCCCCATTGCCTTCAATCCAAGGAAGAGTTTCATGACTGTGGAGGGCTCTGAAAACCTTCTTTCTGCCATTCTCATATAACCCTTCTGAGCTTGGGGTAAAACATAACCAGCGGGTTTTGGGTATCAGGCATATGGGTGCCTCTAACTTAGCAAACGCGTTGTGAGACTTGAAATGGCATCCCCCATAGAGGGAAATCCTTGTTAAGGAAGAAATCTGTAGAGGCATGGGATATTTTGTTTTTCAGAGAGGATGTGCTTGATATTTTTTCGCTTCTACAAGCACAAATTTGTGTATACCCCCGACACACATCCACACAAAGAAATGTAGGAGGGTAATCTTGGGGAAAATGTGTCACAGCATCCCCCATTCATTATAGAATAAAAAATTAAAACCCTTGGTTCAAATCTTTTACTACTAGGTTAAGGTCTAAAGCTGGGTTAAATAGAAGGCATCCACCCCCAAAAAAAAAGAGTTGGGGACAATTATTAAATTTAAAAAAAAATGAATTAAATATGGAATTCAAATTAATTTAAATAGTGTTGTTTTTATTTATTTTTTAAGGAATCAAATTGGAACTCAATCGTTGAAGGGATTCACAAAACTCTTAGAATAGTAGGATCCCATTCAATCTGACCTTACCTTAGTGGTTGAGGAAGGATCTCCTATTTAAGTCGGTGATATTGTTTGTGTTGGCATTATGGTGGATTTTGGAGTTGAAATGAAGAGTTTAAGTTTGTCATTGATGGCAGCTTATTAAATCAATTAGTTTTGGTGAATAGGTTACTGTTACTGATCGACACGATGAATAGGTGAAGCAGATCTGCTAAGTATTCTGACCAATGAGCAGGGAGACAGTAATAGGAAAGTGTTTTGAGTTGCGCTCAAGATGGTGAGCAAATTGAGAGATGTGATCGTTACTGGTGCATCCCTATGGTCAAATTGCCACGACCGCACAGTTAACTCAACATTTTGTGAAAGTTAGTATTTTGGTGATTGTTCTATATGAACCGGTTGAGTTACTGATCGGTTCCTGATGATTAGATGGTCAAGGCGGTTAAGTTGTTGTTAGTATTTTGTATTAAATGTTTGTATTAGGTTTGGGCCGACATATTAGGTTTTATTGGCACGGATTTTCATGTGATTGGTCAATGTGTTGGGCTGACTTGTGGATTGTTTTTAATATTTTAACCGACTTAAAAACAGATATATAAAGGAATGTTAAATCAGTGATTTAGGGTTGTTGATCGTGTTTTTGGTGGTTGCGATCAGAGACAAAGGCAGAGTATTGTGTTAAGAGTTCAGAGACCGAATTGGATCTTATAGGCAAGTAGTGTCATTCTAGATCAGTGATTTGAGTTCATTGCTCAGGCTAACTCTAATAGGTTAGCAAAGTTAAATCCCTTAATAGGGTGGGCTTTAACAAGTCTTTCATATAAATCCTCTAACAAGGTGACTTTTGAGAAGGAGTTCTAAATCCTCTAGCGAGGTAGATCTTAACAGATTTCTTTGTACTTCTAACAAGGTACTAGTCACTCTTAACCGAGTGAGCCTCTAACAGGGTATTGTAAGCTCCTAACAGGGAAACTCTTTTGTTGTAGTGAAGAGATTTGTGGGTGTCATCCCCATTGTGGTTTTCTCCCTTTTACAAGGGTTTACACGATAAAAATAGTGGTGTTATGCTTTATGATTTGTGGTTGATTGAATTATTTTACTTCTATTGCATAGCTACAGTTGCTTGTTTGGTCTTGTGGAAGTTACTTTAAAGCATAATCAGTTTATTGGTTGAATTCGTTCATTACCTGTTTACACTTATTCACCCCCCCACCCCCTCCTTAGTGCTTCTATTACTAACAATTGGTATCAGAGCCTGGTTCCCTTGAAGAAGCCTAACAGCTTGGGTGAGATCCTTAAGGGAGACATGGAGTTTTATAGAAGATAACTTGTTGAGCCTGAGGACATGATTGAGAAACTTAAAGACCAGTTGATGATCTCTAGGCTAAGAGACAGGAGCTGCTCGAACAGCTGAGTGATAGCCAAGATCTCATCAAAAAACTTTCTGATCAAAGTGGACCTGATGAATTTGAGGTAGAAGTTGTGACCTTAGAAAATGAATAGCTAGTTGAGGATAATAAGGACATGCATAAGGTGCTAGACAAACTGAAACAAGAAAAGAAGAACACGCAAAGGGAGTTGGAAAACTTCTCAATAAGAATAGGTGAAGAGCTAGAAGCAAGGAAAGTTGCAGATGGAGCTAAGAAAGTTGTAGAGGATTCCCTAAAAGCCAAAGATGAAACCCTAACAGCTAAGGTGGATGAGCTTTTGAGATCTGAGCAAGAAGTTACTACATTGAGGGAACACCTACATGATTCTAATGAAGAAAATATCAATGTCATAAGAGAGAATGAAGATTTGAGAAATGAGAATGCAAAGTTGAAAGAAGAGTTGAAGAGTGCTAATGACCTATTAGACAAGTTCAACAAGAGTTTTGCTAAAATTGATGAACAACTCTCTAGATAAAGGGAAATAATGAAAAACAAGGAATAGGTTTTTCCAAATTTGAGGTTGGTGAGTCTTCTGGTACTAAGGAGATGCATGCAGAAGAAAATTTTGCACCTAAGGTGAATAATAACAAAGCTAGTAAGAGGAATTATAAATTGGTATGTTTCAATTGTCACAAGGAAGGACATGTTGCTAATGTTTGTTGGTCTAAACCTAATCCATTTGTTCCTAGGTTTGCAAATTCTTTTGGTAGATTTGTTGGTTACAGTGTTAGGACTAATGTTTTTCAAGGTAATTGTTATCACTGTAACAAGTATAGTCACAAGGCTAATGAGTGTAGGACTAGAATCAACAATGAAAAACCATATGTGAACCGGGGAAGCCCTTACCAAATTGAGAGACAATTCAATGTTACGTGTTATGTTTGTCATAATTTTGGCCACATGGCAGTAAATTGCATAATGAGAACTGGTAGAGGCAATGTTGGACCATGGAGACAAATCGGTATGGCATGTTTCAATTGTAATAAGATTGGACATCTTGCTAGGTCTTGCAGAGAAAAGAAGAATAACATTGGAGGTCAACCGATGAATAGGACTGATAATGATAAAGGCAAGAAGGTTGCAGATGTTGAAGGAATCAAGAAGCAAATGAATGATACATGGGTGAATAAAGGAGAATTGAATTCTTCTAAAATGATAGAGAACTCCACTACATCGGGTAATGTGGAGACTTCATCATCTGACTAAGTCAAAGCTATTGGCTTAGGGGGAGAAAATCAAGTAAGATCTATAACCTATCCCCTAAGTTGTGTGCACGGTAAGATTTATCAGCATATTTAGATGCCTTATGATGTTATGTAAGAATCTGATGAAGTATATTGCATTACATATGATTCTATGTGACCGCATAATGATTTTGTTTATGACATAGTGACTCTTTATGTTTCTAACCGTTGTGATTGTTTAAGGTTACTAATTGACCGTTTGGATTTATTTCTTGGAAATGAGATGTTATAAGGGTGTAAGTGAAGTTCATTTGTCACTTTACATTCTTCAAGCTAAGAAGTGCATTTGTGAGAGTTCTCTAAGCAATTTCAAAGCATTTTGAGTGTTTGAGATTTGGAGGTTCTGATTTTGTGTTTCAATTGAAGCGGTGTTTGAAGGACCCTAACAGCGAACTGAAGTTGTATCTTTCTATGTTGCAGAGGTTCTAATCTGTGTTGATCATTTCTAGCATTATGGACACCCCTGTGTTGGCTAAGATTACTGAGGAGCCGAGGCCAGTTTTCAAATTGCATCCATTAAAGGCAACAAACAATTATCCCCCTGGTGCTTTAACTTCAATACCCCATGGCGCATTGTTAACTGAGGATGTAAGATTGTTCATTCATTGTAAGATTGAAGATCTCGGTTACAATTCTATCTTCAATGCATTTACTAAACTTTGTTCATTCATTGTAAGATTGAAGATCTCGGTTACAATTCTATCTTCAATGCATTTACTGAACTTTGTGATGGTGCTAGTTTGAAGGATGGGCATAATCATTTAATAAATAAGGGTTTTGCTTATGTTGTTGATCTATCTGATGATTTTGAAACTGATTGGATAAGATATGTATTGAGTCAAGTCCATGATCAATTCTTATGGTTGGACAGACCGCATAAGATTACCAAAGAGATTATTCATGTGGTGACTAGGTTGTGTACGAACGGTGAGAGGTCACTCATCTAACAAAGTCAAAGCAAGATCAATGTGCTATGATGATTAATAACATTGAAGACAGTGAGGTGAAGTTTGCTTCAATGGTGATCAGTTACAAAGTTTATCAGTCAAGCCGATTGAACAGTGTGTCCAGTGGAGGTATTCATGCAGCCTATCAGATTATAAAGGAAAATGCACGATACAACCTGTGTGAGGTCATGAGAGGTCAGTTCTTTGTGAACATGGAAAGAATTAGGAAGGACAAGAAATAATCTTTCAAGTATGGTTCCCTACTGGTATGTATATTCTTTTATTTACATAATCACTTTCCTGGTATTACTCAGATTCAATGGTCAACCGATAGACCTATAGTTGTGCAAATTAAGGAATGCATAAGGGTGTTAGGAAATAAATTTAATAGTACTTTTTTGGGTTATTTCAAAGATTTTTAGAAAATATGCATGAGAGAGAACGTATCCCAACCGATATTGTTGAAAAATATAAAGATGATATATATTTTATTGTGGATACTGATACATGCATGTTGCAGGTGGTACAACCAAGAACTTCTTGGGCTTTACCAATGGGTTATGAAGTTGATGGTGCTATAGTATCACTTCATGCTAATGAGTTATTTTCAAAACCAATTGATGTCAGTACTCATAGGTTTGGTACCTATGAGGAAACCTATTTGAAAATTCATTCACAGTTGAAGGCACCTGTGATAGAAAGAAGAGTAGGGAAAAAGGTTGATGATTTAGCCAAGAAGAGTGGCATTGCAAAATATATGATGGATAAGATCAGGAAGATGTTTGAGACTGAATAGACTGGGACTTCTAATGTTCTATAGAAATAGATGATGTAGAGGTCATAATTCCTACAATCAGTAATGCAACATGAAGAACTACTAGGAGTTCCACAATGCTAAAGGAGAAGGAGAAGGAAGCAGATAAAACACTTGTGATAGAGAAAAGAATTTAAAAGAGAAAGAAAGGAATGACTCATGGCTATAAATAATCTAAGAGAAAGAGAGAAAAGAAGCCTATTGTTGAAGAAGATGAACCTAAAACTGATTCAGACAAAGATCAAGCAGAGTTGAAGGCTAGTGTCAAGCAATCTAAAGTAGTTGGGATGACAACTAAGAAGTCAGTCAATCCTAAGACTTTCAAAATTTTGACTGTAGATACCATGTAGCAGAGATTATTAAGGAATATGATAGTGTAAGTGATGCAAACCAATGTTATGATATTTGATGATGCAGACAAGAAAAATATTGAAGATGTTATTGTATTTAGTTTGCATAAGTTTTGTAGAGGACCTAGTGAACTACATAGGATGATACCTGAAACACTATATAAGAAGATCGATGCTAGATTGAGGCATGCTCTGAAGAAATATAGAAAAATGATGGAGAAAGAAATAATCCTACTAAAGCCTGAATTAGCTATTGAAGATGTAAAGCTTTTGATTGAGGCAATGAGACCTGGATTCAAAACAAGAGCTAGAGTATGCAAGATACTCATTGGTGAATCTCAGGTAGTTCATAGTGAGACAGTTGCAATAATGAAGGATAAATTGAAAGAACATGAACCAGTAGAAACTACTCAAGAGGAGGTTTCAGTAGAAGAAATTGTTTCTACTGAACAAGTAATTGAAGATATTATAGGTAATTTACCTTTTGATACACCACAACAAGATCCTAATGTTGAAATTGCAGATGTGCAAGATAAAGATGAAGGTCAAAAAGATAAAGTTTCGGAGGTGGTGATATATGTTTCAACTACTACAGTTGGACAGACTGGTGATGCTGAAAGGAAAGATGAAGCTGATGTAGTAGCACATTGAGTGAAAAGAAAATTGAATCTTGGTGAGAGTTTCAGTTCCAAGATGAAGAGAAAGATAATTGATATTCCTGAGGAATAAACTGAGGGTTATATTAATGAAGAAGATGTTCAGGCTATTCAAGGACCTATTGATGTTACTAAGATGGGTCCCAATGAAATAATGACAATATCAAACATACTTAAGTTGAAAGAAAAAAGGGACCAACTAAGAAGTGAAAAGAGACAAGCTCAATTACTAGAGACAGCTCGACATATTCTATTAGATCTTGTACTTGAAGTTGCATTTGATCCAAATGCTCCTACAATTGAACAAATGGATACTTTGGTCAGTGCTATTACTGAATAAGTCTCAAGTTTGGAGGAAGAAGCTATGAATAGAGCTAAGTTGGATTATGAGAAGAATAGGACTAAGAAGTTGGTGGAAAATACTGCATAAGACAAAGGATAACTTACAGTTTAAGTAAATCAGGTAAAGGAAAATTTGAAGGAAGTTGGTCAATCGTTAGCCAAAGTTTCTGATTTTTCATTGTTTACCCAAGATTTGGATCTTAAGAAGAATGAAGCTCAGTAGGACCTTAAATCTTTAATTTCTAGTTTTGAGCCTATTGCACATTCGGCTAGCACTTATGGTTCCCAACTTAAGGTTGTTAATCACAAGATGAAAACATTGCAAGGAGAACAAGAGAAGAGGATCACTACATTACTGGAGTTGCATGCCTATTTGATTCCCACATTTGATGTTATGCAACAGAATGTTAAAGATGCAGAGGTAACACTTAGGTTACTTGATATGAGTACACTTGAAGCCATGGAGGAGTTAGCTTCTATTCTACATGGATAGATTCAAGCTATAGTAAACTTTCATAAATCATGGGAGAGTTCCTTGGATACAACAAAAGAAATTTTTTTAGAGGTTTTTGAGAGGCTGTGACTGGAAATTTTTTCATTTTTGAAGTTCAATTTTGTACCTTTGTCATTGTTATCAAAGGGGGGCTGATTGGTATGGTGAAAATACAGCTAAGAGGGTGATCAATATAAAGTGTAGATTAATGTATTGCAGATGGTTATATTTCTTTGTATATGTTTTGGTGATTGGTGAGAAGGAATTTTTGGAGATAGCTACTTTTTCACTATGTTTTCCCATCAATGCCAAAGGTGGAGATTGTTGGCGTTATGATGGATTTTGGATTTGAAATGAAGAGTTTAAGTTTTTCATTAATGGCATCTTATTAACTCTATTATTTTTGGTGAATAGGTTACAATTACTGATCGACAAGATGAATAGGTTAAGCAGATATGCTAAGTGTTTTGACTGGTAAGAAGGAAGATAGTAAAAGGAAAGTGTTTTGAGTTGTGCTCGAGATGGTGAAAAAATTGGGAGATGTGATCGTTACTGGTGCATCCCTATGGTCAGAATAGTTCAGACGTACAACCATGACAGTTAACTCAACATTTTGTGAAAGTTAGTATTTTGGTGACTATTCTATATGAACCGGTTGAGTTACCGATTGGTTCCTTATGACCAGATGGTCAAGTCAGTAAAGTTATTGTCGATATTTTGCATTAAATGTTTGTATTACATTTTGGGCTGACATATTAGGTTTTATTGGCATGGATTTTCATGTGGTTGGTCAATGTGTTGGGTAGACTTGTGTATTGTTTTTAATGGTTTAACTGACTTTAAAACAACTATATAAAGGAATGCTAAATCAATGATTTAGGTTTTTTGGTTATGTTTTTTTGTGGTTGGGATCAGAGACAGAGACAAAGTATTGCGTCAAGAGTTCAAAGACTGAATTGGATCTTATAGGCAAGTAGTGTCATTCCAGATCAGTGATTTGAGTTCATTGCTCAAGGATAACTCTAATTGGTTAGCAAGGTTAAATCCCTTAATAGGGTGGACTTTAACAAGTCTTTTGGATAAATCCTCTAACAAAGTGACTTCTAAGAAGGATTTCTAAATCCTGTAGCGAGGTAGATCTTAATAGGTCTCTTTGTACTTATAACAGGGTACTAGTCACTCTTAACTAGGTGAGCCCCTAATTGGGTATTGTAAGCTCCTAATAGGGAAACTCTTTTACTGCAATGAAGAGATATGTGGGTGTCATTCCCACCATGGTTTTCTCCCTCTTACAAGGGTTTGCATGATAAAAATAGTGGTGTTATGGTTTATTCTTTGTGGTTGATTGAATTATTTTACTTCTATTGCATAGAACTTTATAGTTGCTTGTTTGGTCTGATGGAAGTTACTTAAAAGCATAATCAATTTATTGGTTGAATTTTTTCATTACCTATTTAAACTTATTCACCCCCCCCCCCCCCCCCTCGGTGCTTCTATATACTAACAATTTGTATCTATATGGGATTTTGAAAGTGGGAATATATTTATGATAGATTTTGAATGTAGGAATATATTTATGATAGATTTTGGAAATCAATTTGTGAAGGTGTTCAAATCTTATTGTTTTTTTAAAAGAAGATATTAGAATTTTAGACATTATTGAAGATCTTATATTATGAAAAATTAATTATTTTTCACTTAGGTCCACATGTGAAAGTGTAGAATAATTTTTTTTAGTGTAGATTTGAACCTACATTACTAATAGATATGAACTACTCAATTGTGCATTGTTACGAATCGTTCACCTTGATTTTCTAACATTTATATTGTTGTAAGGATTGATAGTTTTTAAGAACACATTTAGGGATCTACTAAATTATGAGGGTCAAGTTATCTTTAGGGACACCCCTAATTAGATCAAATTTGTGACTCTAAATGAAATACTATTAACAATAAGAAAGGGTATCACGGACCTAAGATGAAGTTAATATCAAACAAATATAGAATAGATTCACATTTAAACTATTTGACAAAAATGTTGTCTTCACACTCCAACATGATTTTAGATGAGTGAGTAAATATATCTAAAGACAATAGCTAAGTACACAATTTAAAAAAAGTGTATCAGGTTATCTCACATAAGAAGATATAGTTGACATGATTTATTTTGAATAAAATTCTAAAAGTTAAAGGTTCAAATTTGCAATGATAGCAGTGACCTAGCTGTGTCAAGTGAGACCCATGGACATTTTTGGCATCTAAAGATCCCATGTTGTCTGTCAAATATAATCAATTTGAGATCATAATTGGACCACCTTACATAAGTTATGCCTCATTATTTTCCTTCGTCCCTTTGTTCCTCCCCAAGCCAATACCCAAGTTGCAAAAATCCAAAATTGGTTAAGTATTGAACTTGTTAGGGTTTTGGGATTTTTCTTATCTTTATGTTGTCATGCTATTTCTATCAATTCTAAGGTCTTCCTCACTTCCTCTTAAATTTAGCTAAGTGCCAAACTTGTCAAGCTTTAAGCCTTCAATATCTACCTTTCCTCCTTACTCCTTTTAGTATCCTTCCCTAAATCATCCCATGATGCCCAAAACTTGATCCTTAAAATGAATAAATGTTGATCTTATCTATCTTTGAGCCTTTAGACTTGGAACTATTTCCTTATCACTTTCAACTCATCTCCATTTTCCAACCCTTGATTGTTTGATGCGTGGTCCCTAAAAATGACTAAGTGCTTAATCTATCAATTTTTGGTCATAGCGCTTCTTCTTTAATGATTCATTCCCATTTTCATAAGAGACATATGGTAGGCCCAATGCCCACCACCTTCCCATTGTCGATCCTCTTAAGATTCTCTATCATTTTAAATTTCTCCTTTTCCGTTAAAATGATCCCCAAACCATGCCAAGCCTAAATAACACCTAAGCTTTCTATTGGATTTCTAACCTTAGGCTTCTCCCTTATCTTCATTCCATTATTTCACATGAATTAAGAGTCATTTTCAGTGACCAATGCTTGACATCTTTCCCTCACCTTTTCCTCCAAGTCCTTTTATTTGGCTTTTGGGTTTCCCTTCTATGCTTTATATTCTCATTTCAACAAGTGATAGGTGGTAGGCCTGAGGCATGAGCCCTAATGCCCAAGAAAAGTAGTCTCTTCAAGTTCACAAATGTTTTAATGTTTTTTCATTTGCATGATGATAGTTCCAAGCCTAAAAATCTCATAATAATTCCAAAGGTGTCCCAAATAAATGTCATTAATGCCCAATGACGCCTCTAACTATGATATTTTGATCCATGGGAACTATAGAAGTGTCATAAATGCTCTTGGCATGAACTAAGGAAGGAAAATAGTTTCCCTAATTTATTTATTGTTTGTAGATGTTTCTTTTTGTCAAATATATGTCCATAAATCATAATTTTTGTGGACACTCTTCATACCTTTACACTCAAACTCAAGAAAAATAAATCAATACTAGGATATGAAAAGGATCGTGAAGCATCCTATCATGTCTCCTTCATCACTAAGACCGGATTGAAGTGTAAATATGTCTACTTTTCATTCATTTTTACTAACATCGAAGGTTTCTATCTTGTTTTCCCCAATTTGGCGCATCATCCATAATAAACAAATTGTAAGCCTCAATATAACAGGGCATTCTTTATTTTTCTCCAATAGTGAGCTCAATTTTTCTACAACTCTACTCTAGAAAATAATTATATTTCTAATTGCAATAAATCACCATTTTTTTACCTCTTTTCACTCCCATCACTTTGTGTAAACTAGTTGCCTCTATGAATTGGTGGATGTTTGGTGTTCTTTTGCTGGTTATATGTTGTGTTAATATGTTTAAAAATTCTTATCATGGATCTCCTTCTTCCCTTTGAGCATTCCTCAAACTCTAACCTACATACAAATAATAAGAGCAACCATTATAGAAGATTGTGTAAGTTTCTTGGTATTTTATGCATTTTCTTATGTTAGAGTGGGAATGAAGACATAATTTTAATTTGAATGCATCACCCCCCTTTCTCTTACATTCCTATTGTCTTTCTTCCCCTTTTCCTTATCAAGTTGTTAAAATAGGTTTACCTACAAATTTGCATAATACTTGGTTGGACTAACATTGTTTGTACTTAGATTAGAGAGGGAACTAGTCCTCGATCTAAGGGTTTGGATTTATTTAGCAAGGATCTCACACCTTGAATTAATTCCCATGTTTAACTAAGTAATTGGATTTGGTATCCAAGTAAGGGTGTAGTTCAAATTAACAATAGTTTCTGATATTCCCAATAAGTCCTTTAAGTGTGATCAAATGTATCTTAACTTGTTAAAATTTTGGTGCAATCTTAGCAGTTGTAGTTATTGAATATCAACTCATGTGTGATATCTTAGATCGGTAATTTTAAATGAACTCAATGATTTGAGGGTTTTTAGATCTGCTTCTTGCATAAAGGGTACCATCAATATCCATTTCTTGCAAAAAAAATACAGTTAAAAATCTTGATGAACAAATTCAGTTGAAAAGAAAACAAACCTTTCATTTTGCAAAGCTTTAAATCTAGAGTACAATATTTGGGATGAAGTTGGCATTAAAATTTCTTCAAAGAGTGATGTGATCAGAGGCAAGGGTAGATAAATGAAAATCCTAAAGTATAAAAATACAACCAAGTAGGATAATCTTGGGAAGAAATGAATGCGACCGACATAACCATACGAGAGTAACCAAAATAATAGTATCCTGAGATTAGGAAGAAATGATGTATTAAATATAAAGACTTTCAAAGCATTAGATTAGTCATGAGTTACCAAACCACTAACTCTTAGATCAATATTTTGTAGGCATATGATGTTGGCAAATGATTCATATGATCATATCCTAGATCATGTGGTAAATGTTTTTGTGTTGTCATTGCTGGCAGCAAGTCTACTTCATAGGCCAGATCAGATATATCAGTGATAATATAGTTAGTCAGGATAAATTCAATGTGCACTGATAATCTAAAGGATTTAGATGATACGATCATATAGACAGTATGTATAGAGACATGGTTACCTACATCTATGATCTTGTAAGCTTATTTAATACACAGATGGAGATTTGAGGTAAACACTAGTGATATCGATAAGAATAGTCAATTGGTTTAGTAAAGGTGATGAAATTGAGGTAGAGATCAATTACGTGTCAAAGTTTGATTTATTTATGAATTTTATTGTTGAGGGACAACCTTGAGGATTTCAATTTCTTATATTGGTGTGATTGCATATGAATTTTTTTTGGATTTGGAGGCCGAAAATAGGTAACACATTTTAGGGTTATTTCACCGACCTAAATGTGGTTATAAGATATGAAATTGAGTAGTTGTTGTTAGCAATTGTTGATGCGATGATTGCAGTGGTTGAAGTGAAAGTTTGTATGAGCAGAGCAATGATTTGAGTAGTGTTGAAGTGAATCTATCAAGAAAAGTGTACTACTTTCATATTAGTTCATTTGAGTTCATTCTCAAGGCAAGTCCTAATCGGCTTGTGATCAAAATCCTCTAACAAGGTTACTCTAAATAGGGTATACAAGATCCTAACAGGTCTGAATACTAGATCCTCTAACAGGGTGACTCTCTGAAGGAGTTTTAAATCCCTTAATAGGGTAGTCCCTAACAAGATTGTTGTAATAGGTTTTAACAGGGCTAGAGATACTCTTAACTGGGTATGCCCTTAACAGGGTGGTTGTAATGCTCCTAACATGGGAAGACTTATTGGTGCACTAGTGAGATTTGTGGGTGATAATTACCACCGTGGTTTTTACCTCTAACAAGGGTTTCCATGTGTATAGTCAGAAAATGGAAGCACTTCCATGGTAGACTGGTTTAGCCTTTTGAGTAGGTGTTTTGGTGTCATATCAAGCACCTTGAATGGGTTCTTGACTTTGACCTAGCTTTCCCCCCATTCTGCCTCTTTTTCCACTTCTTTCCATCCAGTTGTTGGCATCCTGGACTGTAGATCTAAGGTTTTTGACCTCAGGGTCAGGGTCAACCTTTTGGGTCTATGTTGACCTTGACCCTAACCTAGGTCAAGGTCGACCTCGACCTTGACCCAGGGTTCAAATCTCAGGGTCCCACAGTTTTCGGATGTCGGTCTTTGCAAAAAGTTATTTCCCACTTCCAGGTCGGCTGTTTCGGGTTCCGAATTGGTGATTCCTAAATTATATTTAACTTAGGTCCTCTCCTAGGGGTAAAGGCTTTAATGGGAATTTAATTCTCCTATGTCAGCCTCCTTAGAAGATTGTGCCCTAATTTCATATAAAAGGAAGCCTTTCCCTCTCATTTTTCTCTAAGTCTTCCAAGTGCAAAAAGCTCTAACCAAGATTTTGTTCAAGCATCCATTATTTTACATGTTTTCAAGCTCTCAAGGTGTTCAAGTCTTCCTCTCAAGAATTCAATTCCTCCATTGAAGATCAAGGATTCAAGCTCTTAAGCCTTTGAAGGGATTTTGTTCAAGCATTCAAGATTCAACATTCAAACCCTAGATCTAGCCATTATGACAGTGTGATCTTCCTTCAAGATCCTTTGTGCATCCTCAAGACTCTTTCATTAATTCTTCAAGGTGGATTCAAAGCATACAATCATGGAGGTTTATGGTTTCTATTGAGTCTAAGCTTCCATATTTACATACTTACATTTGAATTACAACTGCATATCTATTAAATATCATAGCTTCATTCTTAGATCCAATTCTACTACTTGCTAGCATTCTATACTTTATTGATTTCAAGGTTAATTATTAAATTGGGGTTTGACTAAGGAAAACCCCTCCCCCACAAAAAAAAAACCTCTTTTTCTTGTAGGTACAGGTTCAGGATTGAAGATTTGATCCCAGATCTGGATACCCTTTTCGGCTTTCTTTCAGACTCTGTGAACAGATTCTCTGTCAGACCTGTGCAGGTCAAGGTTGACATTATTGGGTCAGGGTCGACATTTGTGGCTCAAGGTCAACCTTTTTCATAAGATGGAGTGAGATCAGAAAAATATTTCTGGGTTTTGTTCATCTCTGCGTTCCAGTTTTAGATCATACTTCAGATTTTCTAGAAATAAAGTATAGATCCCAGAAAATAGAATTCTTTGATCTACAATATTTCAAGGTTAGTGTATTTCTCTTATCCATTTCAATTCAAATCCTTAATCATTCTAAATCTATCATGCATTTGCATTCATTCACACACATTTTAAGAGGGAAACCTAGGATCTTCTTCTTTATTCTTATTTCCAATAGATTGATTCATTTATGCATTGATCCTTTTTGGGTTGATCAATTTGGATCCTTTCTTTGTGCATTTGAGAATAAATGGGAATGTCTTATTTATCCCTCCACTCTAAACATTAAATGAAAGGTGATAAGTGATTTGTGTATCAAAACACTCTTAGTCCATAAACATCATTTTTCTACCTTTACATTTTGGTGAACCTGACCTTAATCTTTCCCTCCATGGAGATGAGTTAAGTATTGATGTTAATTATTCTCCTAATATATGTCTTTTCTACGAGCCTACTTTAGAATAAAATTCTTTCTCCTTTAAGGATCAAGCTTTAGGCGCTCCTGCAATGTGCTTTATTGATAGGGATGATAATCCTCCTATATGGGTTGAACCTTTGGATTCAGATGTTGATTACCCTCTTCCTCATGAAGCCATTATGGTTGATTCTACCTTTTGGTATGAACCCTTGGATAAAGACATTGGTTTATCTCCTCCTTGTGAAGATGCTTTGATACAAGAGGGTGATTTATTAATGGATGACATATTCATACATGATGATGACTCATTTTATAAAACACACTCCCCTTATGTGGACATTTTAGAGAAAGAAGATAACATTATTAATACAATACCTCTAATTGGGATTCCTTCTAGTGATGAGGAATTAGCGGAAAATGATATGAATTCCCTTAATGCTCTCCCTCTTAGTGATGATACTATGGAGAATCAAGCTCCTACCCCATCTTCTCCTAGGATGTATTCCTTTATTTTTCCTTCTTTTGAATCTATCGAACATACTAATGATGACATAGTGACTAGTGAAGTTCAATTGACTTGTTTTCATATGGCTTCTTGTTATGGTCATGGTTATCATTTACTAGTTAAACAAGGATTCCATAATCAAGGATGTACTTAGCATAAACAGGGAATTCAAATACCCTTACAGAATGGGGGGCATGAGAATTCTTATGGATTGGGATTTAATCCTCAACAACATAGCAATGATACCAACATATCAGATAACATTTCAAAACACGATGACCCTATGAATGATTTTGACCAAGAGGTTGTTCTTCCTAAGCTCCTTTGTGGTAAGATGATTACTAGACCTAAACGCAAAAACAAACATAGTCTATACTTGAAGATTCTTCATTTTTGTGTCTATCATAGATTTCATGATCACTCTAATGAATATCAAGATTTACATTATAAGATTAGGCAGCTCATTGGTAGTAAAATTATTTATATATCATGTGGCCATGAGTTGTATTTCAATCCTATTTTCTCTAAATAACATTTATGTTCCTATTATTGAACTCTACATTATGTAAGCAATGGTAGCCTAATCTTTGGGGGCTCGTTGTCTTGCATAGTATTGTGAGTGATATAATAGGTCCCCTTTCATCCTTGTTCCCACACTTGGGGGGCAAGGATGTCATCCCCTTTTTTTCTATCTTTTCGGGGTTCACTTTTCCCTTGGTTAAGCAGTATCTATCTATTATGTGATATCCAAAATACATGAAAATTTTGGTTTGCATTGAGGATCTATGTCTTTAATTATAACCTATTTTGTTGTTTGACATTGGGTTCTATGGTTGATAAATCTCTCACCTTGGAAACTTAATAGTGCGCTATTCCTCACAAGGGTTACTTTTTCACTTCTTGCATGATAGCTCTTATCTACAACAACATTTCTTGATATAATTTGATATATCCCTTGCTTTCACCCCTGGGGGGCAAGGTATTTTCTTTCTTCCTCTATCTAAGGATTTACTTTCCTTAGCATAGTGGCATTTGTTTATCATATAACATTATTTCCTTATAAAGATTTATGTTTTTGACTATGGATACCCTCTTATATGAGAGGTGATTATCCTAGGTCATCACCTCTTCTTTATTTTGCAAACTATGATTTTGATAAACTCTTGCTCTTTCTTTGGGTTAGAGTTTTATTCTGTCATCCAAAGATTCTGCTTCCTCTTGATTACAGGGGGCTTGTTAATTGAATATTTGGTCCCTCTTTTCTTGAGAAGATGAAAATTTTATCCTAAGCACTCCTCTATGGTGAGGGTCTTGTTGATAAGATCTCTTGCTCTTTGAGGATCCTTTTTCCATAAGTGACATATCCATTTCATGATTATCTATGTTCTTGGATGTAAGGGTCAAGGCTCTTCGCTAAGAATATGGTATACATTATTGTTAAGTTGGATATCTCCTTACCTTGTGAAGTAGGTATCATCTTCCTCTTCCTTATCCTACCTAGTAGGTAGTCATGATAAGGAGGGGGGAATATATAGGGCCTCCCTTGTACTATAGTTTACATTAATTTACATTTTGCAGCATGCTAAATCCTCGGAAGGTAACGCACATAAGTTGCTAAATCCTTAAGGGACACACAGTTTTACTTTTATTTTTGCTAAATCCTCGGAAGGTAACACACATAAGTTGCTAGATCCTGAAGAGATACGCACCCTTTTATTTTACAATATGCTAAATCCTTGAAAGGTAACGCACATAAGTTGTTAAATCCTGAATGGACATGCATTTTATATTCCATATGGATCTATGGATATTTTTAAAAGCCGTCAGAAGACGCATTTACAACTACAAGCACAATTTACAGGTGAACCTATTGGGCTCTCCCTCCTTGGTGATTCATGGTAAGGTGGGCATCTTACTAGGTGAGGTAATCACTATCTCTTTTCTCTCTTTCGCTTTCATGCTAGTAGAATTAGATCATGAAGCTATGTTATTTATAGTGTTGCTCTTGTCTTCCTTAAGTAATCATGTATGTTTTCTATGAGTAATTACTCTTTAATTTTCATATCTTTATGTATGTATGTTGAGTAAGAATCCTTGGTCTAGGGGCTCATGTCCTTGACTTAGTGATATTCTATTTTGTTGCGATCCACCAGTGTCTTTCTTCTAACTTTACCATGAGCATGTTTGATTTCTATACTCCCGCTAAAGTGGGGGCTAAATGTATAGTCAGAAAATGGAAGAACTTCCATGGTAGAATAGTTTAGCCTTTTGAGTAGGTGTTTTGGTGTCATATCAAGCACCTTGAATGGGTTATTGACTTTGACCTGGCTTTCCCCCTATTCTGCCTCTTTATCCACTTCTTTCCATCTAGTTTTTCGCATCCTGGACTGCAGATCTGAGTTTTTTGACCTCAGGGTCAGGGTCAACCTTTTGGGTCTATGTCGACCTCGACCCTGACCTAGGTCAAGGTCAACCTGAACCCTGACCTAGGTCAAGGTCAACCTCAACCTTGACCCAGGTTCCAAATCTCATGGTCCCACAGTTTCTGGATGTCGGTCTTTGCAAAAAGTTATATCCCGCTTCCAGGTCGGCTATTTCGAGTTCCAAATCGATGATTCCTAAATTATATTTAGCTTAGGTCCTCTCCTAGGGGTAAAGGCTTTAATGTGAATTTAATTCTCCTATGTTTTCCTCCTTAGAATATTGTGCCCTAATTTCATATAAAAGGAAGCCTTTCCCTCTCATTTTTCTCTAAGTCTTCCAAGTGCAAAAAGATCTAACCAAGATTTTGTTCAAGCATCCATTGTTCTACATGTTTTCAAGCTATCAAGGTGTTCAAGTCTTCCTCTCAAGCATTCAATTCCTCCATTCAAGATCAAGGATTCAAGCTCTTAAGCCTTTGAAGGGATTTTGTTCAAGCATTCAAGATTCAACATTCAAACCCTAGATCTAGCCATTATGATGGTGTGATCTTCCTTCAAGATCCTTTGTGCATCCTCAAGACTCTTTCATTACTTCTTCAAGGTGGATTCCAAGCATAAAATCA
>MU224270.1:2653789-2687378 GCA_018584345.1 Thuja plicata
ATCTCCACAAATGTGGAATTACAAACTTTCAGAATTACAATATGCAAAGCCACATGGACATTCCCTTACAATATTCTGTAGGACAAAGCCTCGAATTATTACCCAGATCTACTACCCAGAACTATTCCGAACTGCCTAAGACAATAATACAACCTTCCTTATATAGGCAATTTTTCCACCGCATGGGAAGGTTCCAGAATAAGGCCGACCAAACTTAGAATTATTTTAATTTACATTTTATTACATCATAGTCGGCTCAAGATAACCTTTGAAACCCGAACAGAAATTTTGAAGAAAATTATTTTTTTCGCCATTTCAGGTGGCCCAACTTCCGAAGACCATAAGTCATCACCAGTTGACCCGATCGGCTATTATAACCCCATTTCAGAAATGCCACGAAGCGCTCTACAAGTTAGACTAGTGCAAGCGCCCGTCACCCAAATTTTCAACCTCATCCGGGGCCTCTAAAGCCTTCAAAACTGAGTTCAAAGTTTCTGTACCCTGCTGCCAATACCGAAAATTTTCAATATCTTCCAATATACACTTGATCTGGCAATGAAACTTTACTGGCAGACTTATATGACCAAAATGAACCTCCAAGAAAGAAATCAGATCATTCTGAGCACATACAAAAATTACCAAAAATAGTAACTTTCCATAAATAGCATCTCTGCACAAAATAACCCTTATTGAATATAAAAATAGAAATATTTTTGGGTGATGCAAGATTGCTCTTACACCCAGGATGCTCCTGCATCAACTTCAAAATCATGCTGGAAATATTCCCAAAAATATTCCAAGTGAAGGTCATACGAGGGGGGCTACCCGGGGAAGTGTCGTTGCTATCTTGCCCAGCGGATCAAAATTCTCCGCTCCAAGTAAAATTCTGCCAGCCCCAAACTTTTGAGTTCATTATCGACTTCTTTGGTTGCTGCTAGGCTACAAGTATAATTCCCACAAGAGATGGGGAATAGGATGTTAGTAACCTTCTTCACTATGAAGATGGCATGCAGCTCCAGAATCTATCTGCAGTATTCTAAAAGAATTATTTTATCCCCACAATGTTTGGGTAATAAATAGGGTTTTCTGGAGAAGCCGGTCACCCAAATGTATGTATGTTGTTGATATTGAACATAGTAGTGGCCATAAGTGCTGACCAAATTCATTGCTTCTTTGGAGAGCCGGTATCCAACATCCCGAGTAGGTGTAAGAAGGTTGTAGTAAATGAAGGCATCATTTACTCAGCAAAAGTTGGGGAAGCTGGCTTCCCATTGGACCTATGCTAAATAATCCCATGGAGCATTTTGGCCTTGGCTAGTTCTGAGCACACCTACTTTAAGTAATCCCTGGGTTACGGGGCATTGTTGTGTGAGTGCCCATAAAATGTAAGAAGTCATGTAGAATTTGGGGGTTCGGGTGACCTTGACAAGCTGAGAGTCCACATGATTGGCGATGATAGTGGCCCAATCAAATTTTTTCCTGTCGTAGGTGATGCCAAACAAGAAGTAGTACATCCATGCCAAGAATTCCCGGGCATGGGGCTCTCCAAAGACCTTGCATAGAGAGATGATCCCCATCTATATACTCTCTTTAAATTGTGTCTAGTGGATCTCCAACTTCCTCTTTTTGAAATCCCTCCTTGGCACCTTAAGCCAGTAGTTATTGAGATATTTCCGGGCCATGAGATCTAGCTTCTAAAATTATTCCAAGGCCAAAGACCGGGTGAGAATGACTGTATCATCAAATCGGGGGATCCCCAGCCCCGCAGCAAAAGTCACTGCGTCCAGAGACACCATAGGCATTGGATAGCCTGTCAGAACTGGGGCAGCGAGCATGACAGCCTGGACGGCCGTGTTGTAGTGTTCTACCAAAGTGAGAATGAGCTCCAGAGCTTGCACAGAGTAGGGAAAACAGGCAACTTTAAGAATCTCAGAGCCAGCCATATTGAGGGCCAATGGATCTCTGGCTATGCATTGAATGAACATCATCTTAACTAAGGCCTGCATTTCCACCCACATCCTGACACTTGTGTTGATGATTATTTGTAACTTGGAATTGACCTTCGATCCCAGAATAGTGTCCCCTTTCAGATGCTTCATTGTTAATGGGAGATTTTCCAAGGCCTTCTCAGCCTTTGTCTTGACAGCTACCCTGGAGGCAGTAGTAGCGGGGAGTTCCGGACTCCCGGGTGGAGAAGGTGGTGCAGATGCTTCTGACATGATTGATTAGTTTAATTATGGAAACCTGTAAAATAGGACAACCGTCAATATGCATAAAAAAGATAGCATTATTCCAGATCCCGGATACTTTCACCACCACTTTGCATCTATTCTTGAAAGGATGTTAGTTTGTGTCAAACCCCGAAAAAGATATATATAATAAGAATGACTTGGGAATTTGACCTCTACCCGGGCCTCTGGAGATTCTAACTTGTGTGGTGAGATGGAATAAGGACCAAAGGAAGACCAGGGACCCAGAGTTTGGAAAACTAATCATCGCATGATATGACCAAAAATTAGTCGTACTCAGCTGACGTGGGAGTGTCATGTGGCCATGCAATAATGGGAGTAATAGCATTAACGCTGACAACTTATGAACATGTGGGGAAATGAATGCCACTTGGGCCAATTTTGAATGCTCATATGTGAAACTTAATCCGCCATAAAGACTGACTTGATAGAGGAGAGAGAAAATTGCCATGGCTCAAACCAGCAAGGTGCCAAGTTTGAACCGAGTGGTATTTTGTCTGAGAGGGAGAGCTCAAAAAATTGGGGAGAACATGAAAGGGCATGGTGAGCTCGATGTAGACTAAGAAGGATATACACCAAATTTATAGAGGGAGAAAGCACAAGTCGGAGGCTGACCGAGAAAATGGACATATATACAGCTATTTATGGGAGGTTACAAAGTATATAAGTTATATACAAATGCTACATTATACTAAAACTGCACAGAGGGTAGAAAACTTTGTGGCAGAGCCATCCCACCAAAGAGAGGTGATAGAAAGAAAAACCAGAAAGACAAGAAACAAAATAGGACAAAAACCAAGTGAGACACAAAGCAAGAAAAAACTAGAAAATAGGAAGAGAGCTGAAAGGCCTACCTGGAAACACGGGGAAGGTGGGAAGGTGAGCACAAGAAACACTCTGCAACTGGTTCACCTAGAAATAACCACAAATGCACCACTTCTTACTGTTGTTCAAACATTGTTAATTACCAAAAGCAATTTGCACTTAGTCGCTCTGAATCACCTTAAATCGCTCTGGTAATTGCTCTGAGTGTTTTGATCGCGGTAAATGTGAAAGTGATGGGTAAAACCAATTTATACCCTTAGGGTAAAACATGTTGCATTCCTTCTGCAAACTCCAAAAAAATTCAAACCTCCAGACTCTGGGCCCGGGGATTCCATGCAACCAAACCTTCCAACAAAGGAAGACATGGTGGCAGAAAATCCCAGAGTCCAGGATCCAGACGACTCAAAAGGACAAACAAACTCTGGGACCAGGTCACGAAGATGAAAGAAGTCAGGGAGAAAAAGAAAAACAACCCTCACGGGAGCAAAGCCTAGAGGGAAACAAAGGAAACAAAAGAAACCAAGGAAAAAAGCAAAAGTGAAAAAGAGGAAACCAATATTTTGCCTACAAAATGTAGGGATGGGTAAGCAGGGCATAACAAATGGTGACTATCTGGGATGAATGCCTCAACATATTTGAGAACTTTAGAATCTTTGGTTAGAAAAATTGGAATTAGTCTTTACCTAGATCATTCTACTTGTAAAGTGCGAGGTGTCTGAGAAAATTGGACTCATCATTGATTCAATCTTTCGGTCTTTCATAAGTTGTGAAGTGTGTGCTTTGAAAGAAAACCAAGCCGATGACCTCCGAGAGAGGCAAAGAGGAGACATTGAGTAAATTGGACCAAAGTCATCCTATCTTGTACGTTTCCCCTGGATACCAGAATTCTCTACTCTTCAGTTCTTTCCTTTCTTTCTTTTTATAGATGGGAAGGTGGTACTTCTTTCACTGTGAACCTTAAGCTTAGCTAATTTTAACGGCAGTGCTTCTTTCACCTTTCCATCCACTTTTAAATTGCTGAATAGGATAGAATGTTTTAGACCTGGGATATTTTAATGATTTTCAAACTTGGTCAACAACCAGTGCAATTGATCCGCCCTCAGGGTGACCGATTACTTGCTTCTTAGATTTTCCATTAACCGATGTTCGGACTATCAAGATGTGAATCTGATGAAGATTACCCATAACCCTTTACCATACTTACAAAATAACTCTGGAGCACAGACAAATTCCACCATGCTGACAATAGATTTTGAATTCACCGGAATGCATAAGGTACCATTCCAAAGACTAGATGTTATGTGAAGCATACCTGTCTACAATGAGAAGGAAACACGCTGGAAACTTGAAAACAAAAGGAAACAAAAGAAAGCCAAAAACAAAGGAAAAAACGAAAAGGGAAGGCAATCCCAAAGGATGGCTGACAAAACTATTTACTAGACAAAGGCACTCCAAATGGAGCACTGGGAAAGATATTTACAAGCAAGGACTTTACATATGATACAAATTCAGACAAACTTATCACCTACCTCATTCAAAGTAGTGCTTGAGAAACTGCCCATTGAAAAGAAATGGGATGGCTTCTCCGATCATAGTATTGAGGCAATAAGTATTTTCCCTATAGATCTCAGATATCAGATATGGTTTGAGCCAGAGCCGTTGAAACTTAGTGTGCTTTCCCTTCTTTTCCCGAGCTTTGTCCCACAAGAGGACCAAGTCCAAAATCTGAAAGGCCTTATACTGGGCTCTTCGGTCAAACCATCATTTTACTACTGCTTGGTGATGCTAGAAGTGTTTAAGGGCCACATCTCTTTGTTCCTCCATTCACACTAGGTTCAAAAGCCGAACCTCCACATTGTTATCCCAGTTGCTGAATTCTTGCATAAAATGTAAGACCAAGATTTTTAAGTTGATGGGGAATACTAGATTCTGGCCATAAACCAGGTGAAATGGGGAAGTCCCCAGGGCTCCCTTTATTCTGATATGATCTACCCAGAGGGTGAACCTAAGATTTTGGTGCCACTCCCAGGGGTTTTGTTCTAATAGATGCTTGATCACCTCAAGTAGATTTTTGTTGGTAGATTCAGCCACACCATCACCCTGGGGGTTGTAGTTGCTGGAGAACTTCAGGGTGATCTTTCTTTCATAGGTCCATTCAAGTAATTGCACTAAAGAAAATGTCAGACCATTGTCACACACTATAGCAAATGGCATTCTGAAATGGGTGACTATGTTTTATTCCAAGAATTTAATAACTATGTCTATCGTGTTGTTTTTGTAAGGAATCACTTCAGACCACCTGGTGCAATAATAGGTAGCAGTCAAAATGTACCGATGGTTGGAAGACAAGTTGGGGTTTATTTTCCTGATAAAATCAAATTCCCATTGGGCGAAGGGTCTAGCTTCAAAGAGTAGTTGCAAAGGCATAGCCAGGTTTCGCTCACGGTGTGCCACTATTTGATAAGTGTGGAATCTCCTAATGTGAGTATAGACATCCTTAAAGATGCAGGGCCAATAGTATCTAGCCTGGAGGATCTGATGGACAGTGGCATCAGCTAAGCCATGCCCGGTTCCAAACTTCTCATGAAATTCTTCAATCATTTTCACAGCTTGGTCCTAATCTATGCACCAGAGGTATATCCCTTCATAATTCCTACGAAAAAGCATTCCATTTTTTATCATGAAGAGTGTGCTTTTCAGCCACAGGGCACAATGTTTGTTTTGGGGTAGCCCCTCTGGGAATTTGTTATTCAACAATAAGTATACCAAGTCGGTATACCATGGATCTTGAGTGATGGACTCCACTGTATAAGTTTGGCATTCAATGTATGGAGTTCCTTCTGCTATCACTCTACATAATCCCTGGCCTCAGACTATCTTCATGGGTTGCATTTCTAAATCATACTCTTGAAGGATGGCCATCCATTTCCCCCGTCATTCACCCAACACCCTGTAGGAGTAGAGACTTAACAACCTAGTCTAGGATGATAGCGTACACTTTTCTCCAGAGAATGTAATGCCAAAATTTCTTCATGGCACGGGAAAGAGCAAAGGCCTGCTTTTCCAAAGATGAATACTGGACTTCAGTGTTCTAAAAGGGGAGCTCATAAAATCTATTGGTCATTCTTCCCCTTTGACCTTCTGGGTCAAAACTGCAGTGGCAGAATGCGGCGAAGCAAAGGAGTATATGTGAAATGGGAGGGAATAGTCTGGACTAGCCAAAACTGGTGCCTCCACAATCATTTTCTTAATCTGGGTGAATGCCCATTTTTCTTCAGGACTCCACTCAATATTTGTATCTTTCTTCATCATCTCATTGAGCAGTTTGACTATCTTAGAGAATCCAGTGATGAACTGTCAGACGAAGTTTATCTTTCCAAAGAAAGATCTCATTTCCTTCTTACTGTCGGGCATCTATAGATTCAGCAGTGCTTCAACTCTCTCAGGGTCAATGGATATACCCTTCTTGGAGATGATATGCCTGAGTAGCTTCCCTTTAGTGACCTTGAATATACATTTCTTAGGGTTGAGGGATATTCCATACCGGCGACATCTCTCACAAATTTGGGCGAGGTGGGCAGAATAATCACGCATGTCCTAGGAAAAGACAGTCAAATCATCCATGTAGATGATTATACACCAGTTTACTAGGCCTTCAAACGCAATTTTCATAGCCTTTTGAAATGTGGCCCCTACGTTGATAAGGCCAAAGGGAATCCTTTGATATGCAAACATTCCCCACTTAGTGGTGAACGCCATTTTGTCTCTATCTTCATACTTAACCATGACCTGGTTATACCCGGAGTACCCATCCAGGAAGGACATAATTTATGATCCATTCACGATTTGCAAGACCTCATCCAACGAGGGGAGAGGGTGATTATCCTTCTTAGATGCCTTGTTTAAATTGTGAAAATCCATGCAAAGGTGGATCTCGCCACTTTTCTTCCTCACAGGGACGAGGTTGGCAACCCAAGTAGTGTGCCAAATAGGAAAGATAATGCGGGCTGACAATAGTTTCTGAACCTCCTGATGGATTAGAGGCTCAATCAATGGGTTTATCAGTCTTTGCTTCTACCGAAAGGGCTTAGAATTAGGTTTCAGTGGGATGGTATGGGTCATGATAGATGTGTCATAGGTTTTCAGATCCTCATACCCCCATGAAATTACATCAATGTATTCTCAAAGAACCACAAGAATCTTCTCCTTCTCCTCTAGGGATTAGGAGGTTCCAATATGCACAAATTTTTCTTCACTGGCCTGGCCGATGTTGAATTTTTCAAATTTTCCTCCCTCAAAGGAGGATGATATCTTATCCCAGCCCCGAGGGTCCAAGTCAAAGATACGTTCCAGCGCTACCATCCCCTTAGGGATGGTGTTGGTTGGCAAGTCTATGATCCCATCATATTGTTCACCCTACCTGGTATCTTTGTGATCTCTTTCTTCCACTATCTGGTCCTTGAAAATACCAACATTGGCCATGAAGGCCATAATATTTTGATCATCCTCAAAGACCTAAAAGTGGGTGACATTGTCTGTAATGGATGGGGTGGGGACCATCTCAACGGAGAACTTCCGGAGCTGGGAGCTAGCCAATTGCTCAAGGGTGCTGGCAGATATGGCAAGGGCATCCGGAACGTAGTTACATTTTTGGGGAATGAGTTTTATGTCAAAGGCATCAAAATATTTGATGAGGCTCCATGCTCGGTTGCGGTATGCAGCCAACCTTTTGTTGTGACAAGTGTATTGGATCCGGACTTGTTTCATGATCAACTCTGAATCACCCAATGTCCAGAGGTGGGTGATTCCTTTCCTTAGTGAGAATAGGATTCCAAGGACCAAGGCCTCATACTCCGTGAAATTGTTTGTACAATTGATCAATTCCCTCATGGGTTGTTCAGTTCCACTCTGGCCCTACAGCCTTGTTTAAACCGGGACCCATTGAACTTTAGGGTCCACAAGTCATTGTTCATTTTCTGGGACTGGGAAGGCGAAGTGGTATTTGGATTGGTTTTGGGAATTTTGGGAGGAGTTTCCTCCAAATCTGATGCAGCATGGGTAAGGTTTACCTTTGGAGAATTTCATAGTTGGGATGCCTAGACAAGCGGCACTATGGGAGTACCGCCGAAATGATTATTGGGTCCAGGCAAATCTGCTTCATGTTTCTTCTCCTGGAGGGCATTGATATGGCAGGTAGTAGCAACAATGGAAGGCTCACACTCTAGTTTAGATTTTTTTTGATAATGCACCTGACACCAAGTGTCAGACAAGAGTGTGGCAGGAGTTGCTGCGATACCCTGTGAGTTAACCTCACCCCTTAGTTTTTCATCCAGGTCCTAAATTCTCTGAGAAATGATGGGATCCTCCCTTGGGGTGAAATCAAATGTGAGGATCTCAAGGGGTTGGTACACCTTAGGTAAGTCTCATAGAAAAAGACTTCATTTACCCTCTTGAGTTCGGTGAGGGCCTATTTCATCCTGGGTTCACTTTCTACCCAGATCTAGTTAGACTACCCCTCCCAGAGGAGCCATAAGTGGGAGAAGTTGGTGGAGAAATACCCATTAAGGGCCTTAGACCAATTCTGACTCAACAACATCTGGTAGGTCTCTGGGATGTCCACCACTTGGATGTCAATTATGCTTGAAATTTGGGGGTCTTGGATGAGCTGAATCTGGACGTTCTTCAACTCACCTACCATTTTCACAGTAGTTTTGTCCAACTGGACTACTGATCCTTTGGATGGAGTGAGATGGAGTTTGAGCTTCTGGCATATGGATAAAGGTATGGTGTTTCTCAAAGCACTAAAATCTACCAAGCAATTGTGTAGGTTCTTCCCTTGTATGTTCAAACCTAGAAAGAAGGGAGGATCCCCAGTGTTTCCCTAGAAGATAGCCACATTGGCATCATCAAAAGTCACAGTCTTGGGTGGGAAACTAACAGCCTCTGGGTTTCCCAAGAGCTTCAGAAGAGACTCCTCTACTTAGGACAATTCAACAAAACCTCCATCAAGGTCATGGAGGTGGTGGTTCTCTCGAATTCCTTTGTGATGTCAAATCTCCCCCCCGGGTATTGTTGGCTTCCCTCGACCGGATCCTTAGCTTGGTTAGAGCTAGATCCTTTCGGTGGGAAGGAGAAATCAGTTGTATTGTCTTGGGGAGGGGTATCCTTGGGAGGTGTAGGCATGTAGACTAGTCGTTTACTAGCCTAAATCTGAGTGTTGTAAGGAGTCTGTGGGTTGGTGAAGGAATTGGCCTCAAAGGCCAAAATAGATTCATCAAAGAACCCCTGCAATTTGGGTTCTTCTTTGTCTTCTTTGTCTGTCCCAAAGAAGATGGTCTCACATGTGAAGGCACATGAGTGGGCTCTTGCGCTGATGTTTCTAGGGGAGTAGGATCGATAGGTTGTTGTCTGTCCAAATGGGAGATCATGATGACTTTCTCCAGTGTGGTGCAGTTCACCGCAGAATGAAAGTCGGTGTCATACAATCTACACCAGTTAGTTAGGGGCTGGAGCTCTACAATCAGTGTGAAATGAGTAGGTCCAACACTACCCTAAGTGATGTTTTGGTTCAGAGGGGGACCTCTAGTGTTTGCATTATTGTTCCATTGCTGTTGATTGGGCCGAGGCCTGTTATTATAGTTCGTTCCTCCGGTATTGATATTTCATTGGCCGGAGAAGATATTCCCTCTCTAGGAATTGGGGTTGTGAGGCACCCACCTTCATTTGTCCCATGTCCATAGTTAGAGAGGGCACCAATTGCTAGAGGGATTCAACCTCAGCGGACAACTAGGTGTTCATGTCACAATGTGACAATTCTTGTGGTTGGTTCCTAGGGAAAGCGACAACAGCTCCCGTAGTTGAGGACGACAATCCTCTAGCAATGGGTGACTGGAAGAAAGGTACTACATAGGGTTGTGTTAGTGGTTGTTGCATTTTTTGTGGCTGGTTCCAGGGAATGAATCCTAGACCCGATATTGTCTGGGTTTGCGATGGGTATACGTACCGGGCCTGCTGGTCTATCGACGGTGGTGGGTTCATGGCCATCGATGGGGCACCCATTTCTTGATTGGGGTTGTATCCCCCGTTGTAAGAAGTTTTTTTGGGTATCATGTTGAAAGGCGTTCTCTACCCAATCCCGTTGGGAGCTTTGTTCAAACCGCGAGACAACTCTAAGGCTAGGTTGTAAACCTTTGCTAGAGTATCCCGGTCATTGGGGCAGTGGTTCTCCATAGGAGAGTTTCCCTCTAGGATTTTCTCCTATGAGGGTTGCTTTTCTTTTTCTCTCAATCTTCTTTTGTCTCTGGGACCTGGTCCCAGAGTTTGTTTTTCCTTTTGAGTCGTCTGGATCCTGGACTCTGGGATTTTCTGCCACCGTGTCTTCTTTTGTTGGAAGGTGTGGCTACATGGAATCCCCGGGCCCAGAGTCCGGAGGTTTGCCTTTTTCTAGAGTTTGCGGAAGGAATGCAACATGTTTTACCCTAAGGGTATAAATTGGTTTTACCTATCACTTTCACATTTACCATGATCAAAACACTCAGAGCAATTAAGGCGATTCAGAGTGACTAAGTGCAAATTGCTTTTGGTAATTAACAACATTCAAATAGTAGTAAGTAGTGGTGCATTTGCAGCTAGTTCCAAGTGAACCAGTTGAAGAGTGTTTCCCATGCTCACCTTCCCACCTTCCTCGGTGTTTCCAGGTAGGCCTTTCAGCTCTCTTCCTATTTTCTAGTTTTTTCTTTCTTTCTGTCTCGCTTGGTTTTTGTCCTATTTTGTTTCCTGTCTCTGATTTTTCTTTCTGTCACCTCCTGTTGGTGGGATGGCTCTGCTAGAGGGTTGTCCACACTCTCTATAGTTGTAGTATAATGTAGCATTTGTATATACCTTGTAGATTTTGTAACCTCCTGTAAATAGTTGTATCTATGTCTATTTTCTTAGTCGGCCTGCAACTTGTGCTTCAGTCCTTGTAGCACTTTGACCCTCTATAAAATTGGTGTATATCCCATGTATATCCTTCTTAGTTTGCGTCGAGCTCATCGTGCCCTTTCATGTTCTCCCCAATTTTTTAAGCTCACCCTCTCGGCCAAAATAGCACCTGGTTCAAACTTGGCACATTGCTGGTTTGAGCCATGGTAGTTTTCTCTCTCCTCCATCAAGTTAGTCTTTATAGCGGATTAAGTTTCGCACGCGAGCATTCAAAACTGGCCCAAGTGGAATTCATTTCCCTGCATGTTCAGACAGTTGTTGGTGTTAATTCCATTACTCCCATTACTGCATGGCCATGTGACACTCCCATGTCAGCCGAGTATGGCTAATTTCTGGTCATATCACGCGACAGTTAGTTTTTTAGACTCTGAGTCCCTGGTCTTCGTTTGGTCCTTATTCCATCTCACCACACAAGTTAGAATCTCTAGAGGCCTGGGTAGAGGTCAAATTCCCAATTCATTCTTATTATATATATATATCTTTTTCAAGGTTTGACGTGAACTAACATCCTTTCAAGAACATATGCAAAGCAGTGGTGAAAGTATCCGGGATCTGGAATAATGTTATGTTTTGTATACATACTGACGGTTGTCCTATTTTGCAGGTTGCCAGAATTAAAATTATCAATCATGTTAGAAGCATCTGCACCACCTTCTCCACCTGGGAGTTTGGAACTCCCCACTACTGCTTCCACTAGGGTAGCTGTCGGGATGAATGCTGAGAAGGCCTTGTAAAAGCTCCCATTAACAATGAAGTATCTGAAGGGGACACTATTTTGGGATCAAAGGTTGATTCCAAGTTATAATTAATCACCGACACAAGTGTCAAGATATGGGCCAAAATGCAGGCCTTAGTTAAGATGATGTTCATTCAATGCACATCCGAAGATCCATTGGCCCTCAATATGGCTAGCTCCGGGATTCTTAAAGCTTCCTATTTTCCCTGCTTCATGCAAGCTTTGGAGCTCATCCTCACTTTGGCAGAACACTACAAAATGGTCGTCTGGGCTTTCATGCTTGTCGCCCCAATTCTAATAGGCTATCCAACGCCTATGGTGTCTCTGGATGTCGTGAATTTTGTTGTGGGGCTAGGGATCCCCCAATTTGATGATGTAGTCATTCTCACCCGGTCTCTGGCCTTGGAAGAATTTCAGAAGCTAGATCTCATGGCCCAAAAATATCTCAATAACAATTGGCTTAAGGTGCCAAGGAGGGATTTCAAAAAGATGAAGCTGGAGATCCCCAAACAAAATTTAAAGAGAGCATACAAATGGGGATCATCACTCTATGTAGGGTTTTTGGAGAGCCCCATGCCCAGGAATTCTTGGTATGGATGTACTACTTCTTGTTCGGCATTGCCTCCGAAAAGAAATTTTTTTATTGGGCCACTATCATCGGCAATCATGTGGACTCTCAGCTTGTCAAGGTCACTCGGACCCCCAAATTGTACATGACTTCTTACATTTTATGAGCACTCGTACAACAACGCCCCATGACTAGGGATTACTTACAGTAGATAAGCTCAGAACTGGCCAAGGCCAGAATGCTCCATGGGATTATTTAGCACAATTCTAATGGGAAGCCAGCTTCCCCAGCTTTTGTAGAGTAAATGATGCCTTCATTTACTACAACCTTCTTACACCTACTCGGGACACTGGATATCAACTCTCCAAAGAAGCAATGAATTTGGTCAGCACTTATGGCCACTACTATGTTCAGTATCAATAACATACATACATTTGGGTGACCAGCTTCTCCAGAAAACCCTATTTATTACCCAAACATTGAGGGGATAAAATAATTCTTTTAGAATACTGGAGACAGATTCTGGAGTTGCATGCCCTCTTCACAGTGAAGAAGGTTACTAATGTCCCATTCACAATCTATTGTGGGAATTATACTTGCAGCCTGGCAGTGGCTAAAGAAGCTGATAATGAACTCAAAAGTTTAAAGCTGGAAAAATTTTACTTAGAGTGGAAGAATTTTGATTTGCTGGGAAAGATAGCAATGACACTTCCCCAGGAAGCCCCCCCAGTTTGAGCTTGACTTGGAAGATTTTTGGAAATATTTCCAAGATGATTTTGAAGTCCGGAACCGACATTTTGTTCAGTTGACATAGGGGATGATGAAGCGATTGAAGCTTCGAAAGTTCCCCAATGACTTTTCAGACATCGGGTCCACAAAGGACCCACAATACAAAGAAAAGGGAGTAGATAAAATGGCTCTCCCTCTGGTGAACTGGGATGCACTAGAGGGACCAACAATTTAGGACATCACCAACAATATAATTGAGCACAGCCACATGTATTTTCAAAGGGTGTGTCCAAAAAGCACATGAAAAGTTGCCCCATTTGTACAGAGTTCAGCTTCCAGAGCAGGAACCTCCTCCCAGGGTGAGGATAGAGGAAAGAGGAAAATGGGGAATAAATTCTGCTATCCTTCAAGCATGTGTGAGTCGGGTCTCAACAGTGCAGGAGCTAAGTTGGGAGTGTGACTATTTGTTCGGGCGGATAGTTGGTTTTCTTAGCTTGTCTTCTCTGGGGATTTTGTTAGATCGGGGTTTCCTGCAAGCATTTGGATTATCAGAGAAACTTCAAAAGATATGCCAGTGTTAGAGAGTATCCATTCTACCTATAGTTATGCAAATACATTTAAAACATCAACCATGCTCTAACATGCTACACTAAATACTGAATGCATACAGAACCATCAGTTCATACATATTCAATAGCAAGGGGAAAAGAAGGTTGTTAATCTAATTAAAACATTAGAGAAAGGGACATCAGAAACATACAACACAAAAAAATGTTAATCTAGAGATCAGAACGCTAACAACTTCATTGCCAGAACTCTTCTTTCTTCATTAACAGGTTTTCCAGTAGCACTGATGTGTACAATAATGGCTCTAAGGGAGCATCTATCTACTGAGAGCTTCTAAGAACTAAGGAGCATTGAGCTCTACAACTACCAGAAATGAAAATGCTAAAAATGTTGTAGCTATGGACTGCAAAATTGTCAATTTTTTTGACCCTTGGAATGAGATCGGACTTGTTATTTATACACCTATTTTCCCTAAAGTTAACCTAACTTAACTTTACACTCAATCAATAAAATACATTTTCTAGTTGCTAGCGCTACCTGCACCATGCTACAACAACCTCGAAGAGAGTAGAGGTCTGACATGTTAGAAGAATAAGACAAGTAAAGAGGTATGGAAGAATCGACCTCGAGAAAAGAGCTAGAGGAAGAATAGAAGAAATCCAATCCTCGGGGTTCGAGGTTACATGCCTCATCAATATAAAAGCGGTTGACTGTCTCTGATGCGTCAGGTGTTTAATGCTGGAGTGACACCTTGGGAAGACCACCTTTCAGAACCATCCCTTAAGTTGACGTGCCTTGCTAGGGTCACCTACTTTCTGACACCCTTATTAACTTCCTGATAATGACCGGTTGGCTTCAGGGAACCTGGACGCGGGTCATCAAAAGAATACAAAATTGTTGGATCTGGGACTCCAGGATCCGGTAGCTTGCACTCAAAGAATAATGAATGTTTAAAATGTACCCTGATGGTGAAAATATCCAAAATCCAGAGAACCTTACTACCCTTTACTATTTTTAAATGCCTCCAAAACTTGGCTGATGCCATCCTCATCTGTGTCCTGAATGCCATTCCACCGGTTACAGATAGCCTCAAACTTCTCCTCAACCTCTCCGGCCCTGTTCCGAAATTCATCTACTATTTTTACGGCATCATGTGCCCAGAGCATCATCTTAGATACTCTTGATAACCTTCCTCCGTCGAAGTCCCTGACAAAATGATATAGGGACTCCATGAACTCATCATACTTGTTGAGGACATAATCCTTCGGGGTGCATGTTCTAGTGGTGAAGGGGTCAACTTGAGACACCCCTACCATGAATGCTTTAAATAGGACCAAAGGGTATCAAGCCCTAGTTAATTTCTCTCTTAGGGCCTTAACCAGTTCCTTGCATACCTCGATCTTGAGGTCAAGTCTAGAGTAATGGGCCCGGAGGGACTCAAATGATTCTTCCCCAAAAGTTCTCACTTCTGTGACGGATTCATCCCCAATGTTGAAGACCTCATCCAACCTAGCCTTCCATCCTTCATATTTTTCTAAGTCTCCCTCCCATAAGGTAGTAGAGAAGTTCACTTGATTTAGGAGGTTGTTGACCTGATAGAGATCCAGGAGCGATACCACTAAAAATTGCCTTACGGCAACTACCTGCTCAGTGATCCACCCATCTATAGCCTGGGCCTTCTTCTTCATGGCCCTTAGAGTATCCAAATCACCCTGTGCAAGTGGTAATCCAAAGGTAGAAGCTTCCGGGTGGATCTTGGCTAGGGATTGTGTGAGCTTTGTCAGAAGTCTGAGGAGATTCTCATTGTTTTCTCTTTCCTCCTTCCACTTCTGGGCCTATTTTTTATACCAGGCCTCTATTGCTTATCTCTCCTCCCCAGAGGCACTTCTGTTATTGTATAATCTTTGGCTCTTACTACTGCTACATCTGTATCTAGGGGAGGTGTTGCGACTGTTGCAACTATGCTTCCTTCTGAACCAGTCCAGATGGTATGGACTATTCGGGCCTTCTTAGGCTTCTTGGCCTTTGTATTTAGGGCCATCATTTTGGCCAAGGAGAGTGGAACACCTATTACTACCGCTAGGGCCTTCCTCTTTCTAGATTCCACCAGCCATTGGGGTGGCTAGGGCGGCTTTGTTGTCAAGGCCTGGGTATTGGGACTCCCTTTAGAGTCTGGCGGTGCATTCCCAATATCTGCAGTGTCATCGGGCTCTTTTTCATTTTCTTGTTCCTGTTCCTGCTCCTACTCTCCAGAGGCCTCAGTATTTTCCACCCTGTTGGCATCCTCTTTTGTGATGTCTAAGATTTCTTCTCCGCCGGTATCGACATCACCTGTATCTTCGGGGATTTCCCCATCCTTCTCAGCATTGGGTGAATTAACATTTATATCCTTGGGGGTTTTCCCCTTATCTTGCTGTTGTTATTCTTCTTCAACATCATTCAATGGGATATCTTCCTCTATTAGAACATCTTTCGGAGGTGCATGAGGCTTCTAGCCTAGGTTCAATGTTTGGGCCACTGTAATCACCTCACCGAATGTACTCCAGGGCAATTGGTCACCTGGAGTAACCAAAGGCATCTGGAGCATGATGAATGGGGGTACGGTTGACCCCATGGGTCTGGTTTCCCTAGTCATTGGTTTCTCATTTGCTATTTTCCTTGGTTCTTTCTTGGCCTCTTGGACCAGTGTTTTCTCCCACATGGGCCCCTTTTTTTCCCCTTCCCGATCTTCCTACTCTGTGACAGCTTCTTCCTCCGGGACTTCCTTTTCAGCGGGGATCTCCTCTTTTTCTTGGGCGGTGATTTATTCCACCGTGTGATCTATATCCCTATGTATGTTCATGATCTCATCCATCCTGAAGATATCATCAAAGTTCTCATGCGGGGATATGTATCTGAGATGTTATTCAGTTCAGGGGAATCTGAACTGATGTCTACTGGGGGAACCTTAGGCATACCGAGGCCCGCGGCTGCGCTTGGTGTGGGGTTCACCTTCTGCTTCTTCTTTCTTTATAGTGGGGCCCCAACATCTAGAATACTTGTAGACTCCACCTCAGTGAACATTTACTTTCTCGTTAGTGTTGCCAATGACGGGGATCCCGCCGGGCAAGCAGATGCTACTAGAGTTGCGAGGAGACCCTGGGAGAGTTGTGCACTTATCTTTTGGCTTGTCAGCCTCAACACCTCCATTTTCTCTTGTATTTGTGCCATTATGGGGAGCAAACACTTGGGAGGAACTTGGGCTAGGGTATCTTTTTTCTCCTTCCCCTTTCTTGTACTGGGTCCCGCGGCTTCGGAGGTTGAAGCAGACCTCCAAAAAATTGGTCCTTTCCGAGTGCTCCTTGGACACACCCACTCAAAATACTTGTGAATTTTATCTATAATGGGGTGGTATACCCCCTCAATTGTTAAATCTTCTAGGGTGGCATAATCCACTGGAGGGAGATCTAATTTATCTAACCCCTGCTCTTTATACAATGGGTCCTCTAGGGGCCCGTCATCCAAAAAACCCTTCAGGAAACCCCGAAGGTTGAGGGCTTTCATCAAGCCGTTGGACATCCATGAATGCTGGCGGGCCTAGAGATAAAAACTATCCTGGTAGTCGATCCATAAATATTCAATATCATCTATGTGTAGTGGGGACATCCAAGGAAGTGTCATTGCTATCTTATCCAGTGGATCAAAATTGTTTCGGGTATGGTGGAATTCTACCAGTCCCAGAATCTTTAGTTCATTGTCTGCCTCCTTCGCCATGGAAATATTGCAAGAATAGTTCCCATAAGAGATTGGGAATGGGACGTTTCTAACCTTCTTTAATGTGAAGAGGGCATGCAGCTCCAAAATTTGTCTGCAGAATTCTAAAAGAATAACTCTATCCCTGCAATACCGAGGAAGAAGATATGGTTTCCTGGAGAAGCCGATCACCTAAATATATGTGTGATGCTAGTTGAATGAAGTAATTCCCATAAGTACTAACCAAGTTCATTGCCTCTTGCGATAACCGGTATCTAGAGTCTCGAGTAAGTGTCAAAATATTCTGGTAAATGAACGCATCATTTACCCTACAAAATTTTGGGAAACTAAGTTCCCACTAGACCCGGGGATAATGATCCCATGGAGTCAACTGGTCGGGCCCATTCCCAAGAATGCCCATTATCTACAAACCCTGGAAAGCAGGTCTCTGTTGAGCTAGTTCCCATAGTACATAGGATGTCATGTGGAACTTTGAGGTTTGGAGGACGCTCTTTAGCTGCATGTCCACATGGTTGGCGATGATGACTGCCCAATTGAAGGTCTGACTGTGGGTGGTGATGTAGTAGAGAAAGTAATACATCCATGCCAATAAATCTCAGGAATGGGGCTCTCCAAAGAGCCTGCATAGAAATATGATGCCTGCTTGGATACATTCTTTAAAATCCCCGTGGGGAATCTCCAGCTTCATCTTTTTATAATCCCTTCTCGGGGACTTTAACCAGTGGGTGTTGAGATTTTGCTGGGAGAGAAGGGAAGCCTCCTCGAACTCCTTTAATGACATGGACCAGAAGAGAAAAATTTCTCCCTTGAATTGAGGGATCCCCATCCCTGAAGAAAAAGTAGCCATGTCTAGATTGACGATAGTCGCTGGATAGTGTAGCGGTCAGGGATCGACGAGTAAAACAACCCAAGTGGAGGCATTGTAGAGCATCGCCAGTTGGAGTATTAGCTCCGGTACTTGCACCGAGTAGGGAAAAATTACAGCTTTAATAATCTTGGAGGTGGCCATGTGTTTTTCCATATTATCTCCGGTAGTCCTCTATTGGTATATGGCTTAGACCAAGCCTTGCATTTCAGCCCATAGTCCAGGATCTGTGTCTGTTATCTCTTGCAACTTAGAGTCCACCTTGGACCCTACGAGAACACCCTCCCTCAGGTATTTGGAAGTTAGCGGCAATTTGGGCAGCATCCTTTTGGCCTTAGTTTTTGTAGCTTCCCAAGTGGAGGTAGTTGGTAGCTTCAGGCTATCAGGAGGAGTGATCACTTTAGACATTTTGATCAATCTATTTGCAACCTGCAAGACCAGAGAACCGTCAATACATGATATGATAAAAAATAATATTTTAGGGACTCCGGGAAATCCACCACCATTTCACACCTGTCCAAAAATGTTAGCATACATCAAAAATCCCAGAATATTAAAGTTAACAAGGATTAGATTTTGATCAACACCCAGAGGTTCCGGGGCATTGGTTTAGGTGAAAAAATGGAATGAAGACCTAGGGGCTTCTCAGCACCCAGAGTCTAGAAGGACTAGCTGTTGTTGACATGACTGGCAGTGAGCCGTACTTGGCTAACATGGGTCATCACGTGGCCATGCGTCAGGTAGCGCAAAAGCTCTTAATGGCGACAAGTGGGATGACATGGGGGAAGTAAATGCCATATGGGATGGAATTTGAATACTCGCTCATGGGAAATTAATCCTGCCATTAAGGCGACATGAGAGAGGAGAGAGAAAGTTGTCATGGCTCGAACCAATGAGGTACCGAGTTCAAACCATGGTGAATACCTCTCTGATGAGCTCGAAAACATGGTTTAGAAATGATGGAGCGCAATGAGCTTGACATAGATGAAAGGATATACATGGGGTATACATCAAATATATAGAGGGCAGAAGTGTTGTGAGGGATGAAGCACAACTTGCAGGCCGACCGCAACAAATGGACATATATATAGTTATATATAGAAAGCTACACAATTTACAGAATATACAAAAACACTTAAACTACTCTACCAAATATACAAAGCATTTACATCTAAACTACAACTGCACAGAGGGCGGACAACCCTTTGGCGGAACCGTCCCACTAACAAGAGGCTACAAAAAAGCCAAGCAAAGATGCGACAAAAATGAAAGCAGGAGAAAAACAAGCGAGACAGAAGAAAAAACCAAAAAACTAGAAACCAGAGAGAAAAAGAGCCGAAGGCCTACCTGGAAACATAGGGAATGTGGGAAAGATGAGCACAGGAGGCGCTCTACAACATGTTAACCTTCGAGTAACCACGAAAAGCACTGCAAATCACTGTTAATCAATTGCTAAGCACAAAGAGAAAAACACTGTTTAAGTCACCTTAATCGCCTTTGAATCACACTAATTGCTCTGAGTGTTTAATCGCGGTAAATGTGAAAGTGACTAGTAACTTCTATTTATACACTTAGGGTAAAAATGTGTTGCTTTCTCTCCAAAAAATCTGGAACAAGCAAACCTCCGGACTCCGGGCCTGGGGGTTCCATGCAGTAACATATTCTTGCAAAAGAAGACATGATGATGAAGAATCTCGGAGTCTGGGATCTAGCTCGCTCAAAAGAAAAAACCAACTCTGGGACTGGGTTCTAGAGACAAAATAAGACAAGAAACAAAAGAAAATAACCCTCATGGAAGCAAAGACCGGAGGGAAACAAAGGAAACAAAAGAGACCAAGGAAAAAGCACAAGCAAAAAAGGGGGACCCAACATTTTGCCTACAAAATGTAGGGATGGGTATGCAGGGCATAACAGAAGTCAAACTCATCCATCGCGTTGACAAAAAGAGTCAACTAGCTCAAAATGAAAAAAGTTACTAGCAACTTTGGAAATTTGCTCGAGCAACTTTTGTAAGAAATTGGCAAAGTGAAGTTAGAGCAGTTGTAACTACCCATGCTTCGTATATGAGAATGGATTCGATGATTTGGACAGGTTAATGAAATTTTGGATTGCAACATTGATTTTGTGAACCTCTACATGTATGGTTTTGATTGTATTCTTGTGAAATACAAATTTTTCTGCATTCTGTACAGTCCTGTACAGATTGGAAAAGGAGATCGGACCGCATGGGGGTGTAGAGTTTCAAAATATCTTTTATTTCCATATCTTAGTTTTCTTTGAAGTTATTGTAGTGTAGAGTTGTGTAATTATTAAGGTCATTGGTTTGCAAGTGACATTCCCAGTGTTGGAGAGTTAGAAATGGCTCTAACCTAAGAACCCACTAGTGGAATTGATTGAAACCATGGGGGCAGTAGGGTTAGAGTCTGTAAATAGGGTTTTTGTTTTCTTTTTTATTTTTGTAATGGTTTTCCTAGACCAAGTTTGAAGCCCTATGGTTGACTGTTAGGAACCGGTGAGCCAGGACGGGGATAAGAAGGATTTGGCATGAGCACCCATGATCTTGGGGAAAGGACTTAGTGGCATTTGCAGAAGCCCTAAATACTCTTCTTGACAATTGTTTGTGCTAACGGGTCCAGAGACCTAAATAATAGGCTAAAAACTATGGCCTAATGGATACTAGGGTTGTGGGTGCATCCAGAAGCCATGGTTTTGGATTATGATAGGGTTGATAGATACCTTGAATATTTTCAAGGTCTTGTGTGGAGTTGTTTGGGAGTTTTGGTAGTAATAGCCCAAAAACAATGAATTTTGACCTACTTTGAAATAGGGCAATTAGGCCTCCTAGTGAATTTGATACCAATTGGATTGGTAAAGTATCTTGAAGTGTGTGTAAGGGTTTAGAATGAATTTTAATGGGAAAAGGACATAGAAAAGAGTCTATGGGATGTATGGGAAGGTCCTAAGCTAGGGGTTTTGGATTCTAGGAGGAAATCTAGTGAGGAAGTCTAGGTAATTGAGGAACTAGTTGGACTAGTTAAGCCTAGAAACTTTGAAATCTTCAAATAGATCAATTATACCATGGAGGAGAAGTTGGTAGGGAGAATCTTGGAGATCCTAATAGGAGAAGAATTCAAAAGGAAGTAACCATTGGATGGTTAGGAGAGAGAAAGAAGCATATTGAGGAAAGAAATCACTAGAGTCTTAAACCCTCTACATCAGAGTGGTATCAGAGCCATAATTTATTGAAGTTTGTGTATGTCTGAAGGGGAGGAGAGTTAAGAGGCTGAAAACATGCCTCCTAAGGCAATGAGTAGGGATGCCATTATGGAATTGGCTCAGGGCCTCTTGGAGAAGGCTAGTGTGTCCGAGACAAAGAGTAAAAAGAAGATCACTGAATGGGGAGATGAGAGTGATGAGGATGTTGAAAGTTAGATAGAAGAGTCATCTAACAAAGGTAAAGAATCTGAGATGGATAAAGAAAAAAAGGTAATCTTGGATGCCTTTAAGTCCCTTAACAAGGATAGTATGTAACACATACCATATTACTCTGGCAGCCTAAATGGAGAAGAGTTGTTGGATGGGCTAGAGGCCATTGATAACCAGTTTGATTACAAGGAGGTATCAAAAGAGAAGAGGGTCAGCTATGCCAAAGCTAGACTCAAAGGATCTACATTGGTGTGGTGGAACATGATGCAAGATGATAGGGTAACCAGTGGAAAGTAAAAGATATTTTCTTGGGAGAGGATGAAAATCAGATTGAGGGCACAATTCTTGCCTACTGATTATGAAATCCAAATGTACCAAAAGTTGCAGAACTTCAGACAAAGGGAGATGATAGTGAGTGCCTATACTGAGGAGTTTCACAAACTGGGCCTAAGGGCTAGAAGACAAGAAGAAGAAATGGAGAAGGTGGCAAGGTATCTTAATGGGTTGAGACAAGGGATACAAGATGAAATTAGCATGATGGCTCCTAACAGTATGCACAAGTGTTTTCAGTTAGCCTTGAGGGAAGAGGATAAGGATAGAAGGAGGAATGACTTCCATCAAAGAGGAAGAGGTGATAACAATAGCAGAGGTTTCAGAGGTAGGAGTAATTTTGGTAGAGGATAAAGCCCAAATAGACCAGAGGAGAATCAGTCTATGGATAACAGTGGAGGTAATAAGTTTAGAGGATCTTTTCAAAGAGGGGGATATAGAGTAAGAGGACCACCAAGAGTTAGGTTTCAGTCCCAAGGAAGATCTAATTTAGTCTTTACTGGCAGATTTTATAACTGCGATCAAGTGGGTCACACAATGGGTAGATGTCCTGAAAAGGCTACCTCATCTTCTATGGGAGATAGGAGGAATCGGTTGGTTCAAGAAGATGATATAGAAAGTGCTACTTCTCCCATTTCCAAGGTAGGGCCAGTAATGGATGGAGAGAATCTAATGCTAAGAAGAACTTTTTTGAGGGTACCTAGCACTATAGAGCCACCTCAAAGAAAGAACTTGTTTAAGACAACTTGTAGGTCTCATGGGAAGATTTGAAAAGTGATAGTGGACTCTAGATCCACCGAAAATATAGTATCCATAGAGATGGTGGACAAATTGAAATTAAGAAGGATACCCCATACCACACCCTATAAAGTTTCATGGTTGAACAAGGGTCAACAAATAGTGGTAGATGAACAAACCTTGGTGGAGTTTGAAATAGGTGAATATAAGGACAAGGTCCTAAGTGAAATATTGCCCATGGATGCATGTCATCTTCTTTTAGGGCGTCCTTGGCAATATGATGTGAAGGCTATCCATGATGGAGAAAAGAACAACTATGTTATCACCAAGCTAGGGAAGAAGTTTCAAATGGATCCATTGCATGATCCTAATGAAGAGAAACATGTGGGAACTAGTGTGATGCTCTTGAGTGGGAAGGAGTTTCTAAAATCTATGAAGAAGGAGAAAGGAGTATGTTGTGTAGTGATAGTGAAGCCAAAGGAGGAGACCAAAGAGAAATTCAACATGCCACCAGAGATACAAGAATTGTTGGAAAAGTATCATGACATAGTGGATAATGGTTTGTCAAGTGCATTGCCACCCATGAGGGATGTGAGTCATTAGATAGACCTCATTCCTAGAGCAAATTTTCCAAACAAAGCAGCATATAAGATGACACCAAGTCAAAATGTAGAGATAGAAAAATAGATTCAAGATTTGTTGGAAAAGGGGTTGATAAGGAAGAGTTTGAGCCCCTATGTTGTGCCTACCTTTCTTGCACCTAAGAAGGATGGAAAATGGAGGATGCGTACGAAATCCAGGGATATAAAAAAAATTACAATCATATATAGATTCCCAATGCCCCAGATTGAGGATTTGATGGACAATTTGGGAGGTTCATGTTATTTCTCAAAGGTGGATTTGAAGTCAGGATATCAACAAATCAGGTTAGGCCTGGTGATGAGTGGAAAACAGCCTTCAAGACCAATGAAGGGCTGTATGAGTGGCTAGTTATTCCCTTTGGCCTAACTAATGCACCTAACACATTCACGAGGCTCATGAATGAAGTTCTAGCATATTTTATTGGTAAGTTTGTAATAGTATATCTTGAAGACATTTTGATATTTAGCAAGTTCAAGGAGGATCACATGAAGCATTTGGAAATGGTCTTGAGGAGGATACAACAAGAAAAGTTGATGACCAATCAAGAAAAGTGTGAGTTTCTAAAAACTGAACTAGTTTATCTTGGTTTTGTGGTTGCTAATGGATGTATGAAGATGGACCTTGATAAGGTTAAGTCAATATTGGAATGGCATACACCTAGGTCCATAGGGGATGTTAGGATTTTTCATAGATTGGCCTCCTATTATAGGAAATTTGTAAGAAATTTTAGTCATGTATGTGCCCCTATTCTCAACACCATCAAAGGGGGAATCAAATGGTAGTTTAAGTGGACTATAGAAGAAAACCAAGGGTTTGAGATGCTGAAAATGAGGATAGCAGAGTTACCTACACTTAGGTTTCCCAATTTCAATCAGCTATTTGTGGTAGAATGTGATGCTAGCAAGCTAGCCATTGGAGCAGTGTTAAGCCAAGAGGGACACCTTGTGGCATTATTTTCAAAGAAGTTAAATGAGGCCAAACAAAATTACTCCACCTATGATTTGGAGTTGTATGCTATGGTACAAGCCCTTAAAAAATGGAGACACTATCTCTTACCTAGGGAGTTTATGGTCTACACTAATAAGCATGCTCTAAGTTTCTTGAATGGGCAAGAAAAATTGAATCAAAGGCACTTGAAGTGGGTAGAATCATTGCAAGCTTATACATTTTTCATAAAGCATAAGAAAGGTGTTAGAAACAAGGTTGCAGATGCTCTTAGCAGAAGAGTACTCACAATATAGGAGATATAATTACAAAGTGTAGGGATGGATGATTTGAAGGACCTATACAAGGAGGAAAAAGATTTCAGAGATGCCTATGAGGCATCTATGAAGTTCCAACAGGGATTTAAAGTGGATTTTAATGAGTTTATGTTGCAGGAGATTCTATTGTTTAAGTGACACCTCATGTGTATACCTCAGTGTTCAATGAGGGAGAACATTGTGAAGGAGAAACACCAAGGAAGCTTGGGAGGCCACTTTGGAGTGGATAAATCACTTGAACAAGTGAATAGGAATTATTATTGGCCTAAGTTGTAGTCAGATGTAAGGAAGTTTGTGGAGCAATGTCAGATATGTCAGAGGGCTAAAGGAAAAATCAGTAATAGCGGGTTGTACCAACCTCTATCCATACCCCAAAGGCCTTGGGAGTGCCTAAGTATGGACTTTGTGTTGGGGTTACCAAAGACAACAAGGGGTCATGACAGTGTATTTTTCATGGTGGAACATTTTAGAAAAATGCCTCACTTCATTCCATGTAAAAAAACCAATGATGCTTCACAAATTGCAGGTCTATTCTTCAGAGACATTGCAAGGATCCATGGATTGCCACTGAATATAGTAAGTGATAGAGATAGTAAGTTTGCAGGTCACTTTTGGAGGACCCTTTGGAAAATGTTGGGTACAAACTTGTCTTTCTCTTTAGCCTACCATCCACAGTCAGATGGGAAAATGGAGGTAGTGAATAGGTCACTTGGGAGCTTTCTTAGATGCTTGACTAAGCAACATGGATAGTCATGGGATCACATCAAAGGGAAAGCATAATTTTCCTACAATGAATCCATTAATAGGAGTACTGGTAAAATCCCCTTTGAAATAGTATATGGGGTCAATCCTAGAGGAATCTTACAGTTGAGGGATCTCAATTTGAAGGACAAAAGGAGTGCACAAGGGGAGTCATTTGGAGAACAGATGAAGGAGCTTCATGATCAAGTCAACAAGACTTTACAAAAGCAAGTGGAGAAGTATAAGTCCAAAGATGATTAGACAAGAATGAATTTGTAGTTCAAAGTGGGGGATCTAGTACTTTCCTACCTCAGGAAGGAAATACTACCCAAGGGTCAACCAACTAAGCTACTCATGAAGAAGATAGGCCCATTGAATATTTTGCATAAGTATGGAAAGAATGCCTATGAGGTGGAGTTGCCTCCTAATTTGGGGATTTCACCCATTTTCAATATTTCTAACATGTATCCCTACAAGGGAACATCTATAGACATAGGTCATCCCACTCTTGCAGATTTAGGGGATGATGATTGGGTGAAAGACTTGCCTACCCCAATACCACTCAAACTGGAAAGTGTACTGGATTCTAAAGTGATCAAGAAGACAAGGAAGGGTAACTACAAGGAGTACCTCATCAAGTGGCAGGGACTACCTGAAGCTGAGGCCACTTGGATGATAGAGCTGGACATTCTGAAACATGGGGTCACCATTGAAGACCTCCCAACTCAAGGGACTTGAGTTATTTGTCCCAGGGGAGTATGGTGCAGAGCACCTCCCAATTTGATGTGTTGATGTGTGTTAGTGTTGGATTAGGTGTTTTTGTGTGGATTGGAATAATATCCAATAGGTTAGATACAATTTTGTTTAACTTTATGTTTGTAAGAGCCAATAGTGCTCATTAGGTGATTTAGGGTCATTTTGGCCTAAAATAGGGAAAAGTTGCTATGTTTATTTAAGGTGGGTTTAATGTGTGTTTTAGGACCCTAAGTATCCTAACTAGGGTCAAGGAAATCAAACTCATCCATCGAGTTGACAAAGAGAGTCAACTAGCTCAAAATGCAAAAAGTTGCTAGCAACTTTGAAAAGTTACTCGAGCAACTTTTGTAAGAAATTGGAAAAATGAAGTTAGAGAAGTTGTAACTACCCATGCTCGGTATATGACCATGGATTAAATTATTTGGATAGGTTAATGAAATTTTGGATTGCAACATTGATTTTGTGAACCCCTATACGTATGGTTTTGACTGTATTCTTGTGAAATATAGAGTTTTCTACATTTTGTACGGTCCTGTATGGATTGGAAAAGGAGATCGGACCCCATGGGGGTGTAGAGTTTCAAAATATATTTCATTTCTATATCTTAGTTTTCTTTGAAGTTATTGTAGTGTAGAGTTGTGTAATTATTAAGGTCACTGGTCTGCAAGTGACATTCCCAGTATTGCAAAGTTAGAAATGGATCTAACCTAAGAACCCACCGGTGGAATTGATTGAAACCATGGGGGAAATATTGTTAGAGTCTATAAATAGGGTTTTTTTTTTCTTTTTGATGGTTGCAATGGTTTTCCTAGACCAAGTTTGAAGCCCAATGGCTGACTGTTAGGAACAGGTGAGCTAGAACAGGGATACGAAGGATTTGGCATGAGCACCCATGATCTTGGGGAAAGGACTTAGTGGCATTTGCAGAAGCCATAAATATTCTCTTTAAAGATTCAAAAGGTGGTGGATGGTGAAAAAAAGGTTGAAGGTCAATTTGACAATTATTTGTGCTAACTGGTCCAGAGATTGAAATAATAGGGTAAAAACTAGGGCCTGATGGATACTAGGGTTGTGGGTGCATCTAGAAGCCAGGGTTTTGGATTCTGATAGGGTTGAAGATACCTTGAATATTTTCAAGGTCTTGTGTGGTTTTTTTGGGATTTTCAGGAGTACTAGCCCAAAAACAATGAATTTTGACCTACTAGGAAATCGGGCAATTAGGCCTCCTAGTGAATTTGATACCAATTGGATTGGTAAAGTATCTTGAAGTGTGAGTAAGGGTTCATAATGAATTTTAATGGGAAAAGGACATAGAAAAGAGTATATGGGATGTATGGGAAGGTCCTAAGCTAGGGTTTTTGGATTCTAGGAGGAAATCTAGTGAGGAAGTCTAGGTAATTGAGGAACTAGTTGGACTAGTTAAACCTAGAAAATTTGAAATCTTCAAATAGATCAACTATACCTTGGAGGAGAAGTTGGTAGGGAGGATCTTGGAGATCCTAATTGGAGACTAATTCAAAAGGAAGTAACCATTGGATGGTTAGGAGAGAGAGAATAATATTGAGGAAAGAAATCACTAGAGTCTTAAACCCTCTGCATCACTTACCCTTATCTTCCACTTCTCTGACCTTCTCTCTTACTATTGTCATGGTTTCTACTACTCCCAACTTGTCTCTGATGGAAGATATTTATTCTCTAAGGAGCCTATTCTCCTCCTCCTGTTCTTCCATATTCTTTTCTAATTCTACATTTGTCACCATTTTTTATGAACCCACTGATTCTAGTGAATGTAACATCCACCTTTCCAACCCAAATATTTTAGGCTCTAATACCACTATGATAGGGGTCTCCTTGGTCTCTTCTTGTTACAAATTCCAAAGACTCCACACTATGTATAGATCACTCAAGAAACTCTTGACACTCTTATTTCCTCACCTAGCAATCCACTATCCAAATATAACCTATCAAGTTCATTTGTTACTCACTCACCTTCTAGTCTTCTACACCATCAAAACTCTCAAAACCTCCATTATCTAGCTTAGAACCATGAAGGGGTGTGGAGATCATGTATCATATGTTAAAATGATTAACATGGTCCAATAATTCTACCCTCATCCTTCTTTTCCCTCATTGTTCTCCTAAAGCATACCAATTAGGCCTTATAGCGTCAATTGGCCCCGATTCCCTACTTTTTTAGAATTAGCTCTTCAAATTCCCAAAGAACCTACCAAGATAATGACCATTGTAGACACCCTTTTAGAATCATTGAAGTATTTTCTAGGTCTTTCTCTCCCAAGGATTCTGTACATGCTCTAACTCAAACTGAGCTTTTCTAGGACTTTTCAAGGCTTCGTTGACTAGCCACTGTTTCAATTCTTCAAAAACATACTGAATGGATTCACCAAGGGTTTCAACCTCATCCATAAATTTTTTAGACTCCATATAATTTCCTTGAATCATTAGGAATATTCTTTCATTCATCTACTTCATGTATTTCTTCTCTGTTGTTAGTCTGCACCTAGCGGGGTTACTGAACAACTCGCATAGGGAAAGAATTTAAATCCATCATACCACATCCTCTAACCTCCTACTTGATATAGTACAATATAAATAGGCTCAGATCTCATATACCAAGGTTTTTGATGATTCCATAGTGGGATTTCAAGAAGGATCCATCTTATCTCATCCTACTCTGTATAGGCCTGTGAACTGACAAAACCCAAAAAGATTTACAAAACACCAATAAAACTGTACACAAACAAACCAAATGTATTAATGTGAGTAAGGTAAAGTATAAAATAAAATTTCCAAGCAAAAATAATGGATTTTCAATCCATATAGATCAGAATGACTCCAAAACTCTTGACTGTGGCAAAAATGATCTGGTTCTTGTGTTTCTCAAAGTGTCCAAATTCTTCCAACCTTGAAATTCGAGCTCGAGGGGTCTTATATAGTCCAACCCCATATTATTACATGGTTGGTTTTACAAAACAACCATTTTTCTTCACTTAATCCTTGTAGGAAAAAATGTTTTGAGCAACTTTTTAAAGTTGCAAAAGTTGTCATGACAACTTTTGTCAACTTTTGCAATTTTTGCTAACCATTGATTATCACCTATCAAGGAAGGTGTAATAAACCTTCCTAATGCATTTTAGGTCCAAATCCACTTGATCCTTTCACTTGGGAGTCTTTTCCACATCCTAGGCACTTCTTCACATATTTAGGACCTTTTAAAGACTAAGTACAACAACCTAACCAAAATCAAAACCAACTATAATAATAACAAAGAAACTTCACTCTGACTCACTATGAGTCCTTATTTCATCATTGACTTGGCTAGAGTCAGGACAAGAAAAAAATAAAAAATACATGTACTTGGGCGTTCCTTCACCATGACATGCATAAAATCCACCCAGGACTAGGCCAAAGTTGGCATCCACCTGCTCTGTGCGATTTTCCAGAATCTGGATCTGTGACGGTAACCTATTTTCGACGGCTCCAAATACAAATATGCAAGGGAAAAATGTTTTTTTTGAGGGAGGGGCTTGCCTTGGTCAAGCCCTAGTTTATGAATTAACCTTTAATGTAAATGTATATAAAAGCAAAGAAAATGTACAAATTCACCTTACTTTGTAGAAACCCTCGCGGAGGATCTAGATTCGTAATCCACAAGCATGTAGAAGTGCTCAATGTTTTTGAATATTGTAGGATATCTCATCAAATGTAATAGATCAATCATACCAAGTCATGGATCTATGGATGTAGATGTACTCATATGCTTAAATCAGATATGCAAATGCAAGTGAAGAATGGATGAACAAACCCTTCCTTGATAACCAACTCCACTATCTTCAATGAAGGGAGCTAGACCATGAAAGGAACATGCATGATCATGGAATGGTAATGAAAAGGCCTCGAATAACTCCTTCAAAGCTTCTTGAAATCTCCGCTTGAATGCAAAAGATCTTGAAATCTTCAATAGTTGCAAAAGATTTCCTTCAATGCTCTTGGGAAATGCTTATGAATGCTTGTAGACACAAACGTAAAAAATATTGAACCTCTTCTATCAAAAAAGTAAGTGAGTAGGCCTCCTTTAATACCAATTTCACAATAAAAATTGAAAAGGGCCGACTGCACAAGGCAAGAGAAGAAATTGAAAACCCGAGAAGGGTCTGGAATCCCGAGGTGCCCAACCTTGGGGGGAGGCAGACCTTGGCCTCACCCCAAGGGCTAGGCCAAATTTCACCTACCCCTAAAGGGATAGTCCATCCTCGACCTACCCCCTAATGGGTTAGTCCATCAGGGGATGGTCTAGGATCTTGGGGACAAAGAAAAGAACAGAAGGAAAGGGTAGAAACAAGAGCCTGATCTAGCATAAAAATGAAGGTAAATCCATAGGTCCATAAAGGAATTTAAATTAGGTCCAAAACATCCTACTAAGGAGGTATAAACATGTCTCAAAATGGGCACTTCCAATTTAAGATGATATAATTTTGAATGTTTACTTTCAAAACTGGTCAATCCAAATGAGCCCATATTTGGAACCTATGAAGAGAAGAGCATGGAAGTACACAAAAAATTGACCAAACCGATCATTGAGAAGAATATTAGAAAAGAGGTAGAATAATTTGCATTGAAGAAAGGCTTTACATAGGAATCCATTAAAAAGGCAAGAGCCAAACATGCTACAGAGAAAGCTAGAACATTTGGAGAAACAACTATATCAGCAGATCATGAAGATTTAGAAGTTATTTCTTCTACAATTGGTAGTGTCCCAGCCAGTAGGAAAACAAGAAGTGCCTCAGGAACAATAGTAAAGAAGAAGAAAAAGGAACAAAATATTATGAAGAATAGAATAATATGAAGGTAAGTTGTAAAAAGTCAAAGGGGGTTGGTACTCCTACAACTAAATCTGTTAAGCTTGATTTTGACTGTTAATGTTTGTAGCTTCAGTCGTATGATTATTAGAATACATATAATATATGTTGACTAATAATAATATAATATATATGTTATATTATTATTAATCATATGAAATTTAATATTTAATATTATATTATTATATTATTCTTAATTAATAATTGATTGATGAAACATTATAAGATTGATTAAATTATAATTAATGGGAAGAGGCATGTCCTTTCTTATAAATAATAATGAATAGACATGTCTCATGAAGGGACATGTCTCTCCTATCCTCGTTCCCAATATAAATGAAAGAGAGATTGTTGCATTTGGAAAACACATAACATAGAGTGCTATTACATTTGCATCTATCCAAAAATGTAACATTGGCAAATTTATTTCTATTAACAATATTGTTGAAAGTTTCAATAAGTGGGGTGTACTTATTGGTGTAAGGAAATTTTATGTCAAGGTCAATGAAGAGGACCAGACAAAGATTAAGGATGCATTTGTGTTTAGTATGCACATGTTAAGTAAATCACTCATTGAATTACAGGGACAGATTATTGCATCTTTGTATGCTAAGATTGAAGCTAGGTGGCATACAATATTAAAGAAAGACAAGGAAATAATTGAATATAACTTAGTCCAATTACAATCGGAGATGTCTACAGAGGAAATCAATGAGAAACTTAAGAAAGTTAGACATGCATTCAAGACTAAGTCAATAATTATAAGATTACTAATTGGTGACTCTAAATCAGTGCATGAGGAAATTAAGGGTATTTTGAAGCAATTCTTAGGTTTTGTTAAAGGGAAGGAATATGATTAAGAAAAATATGAAGAGCAAAAAGGACAATATGATAATGAACCTTTGATTACACAAACTGCTAAAGGATGAACATTTGATGGTGTGAAGATCACACTTGATAGTGTTTATTTGGATGAGATCAAGGATACCATGGACACCACAAGTGATGTTCCTAAAGAAAGAAGAGACACTATTCTCATGGATGATATAGAGGAGCCTAAGGCTACAACTAATGAATAGGTGGATATAGGAATAGATCAAGTAATGAATGATGATACCATAGTTGATGTTCCTATCAATGAGCATCAACAAGAACTACCAGCAGAGGCAATTGGTGAAGTGGAAGAAAAAGAGAAGCAAGTGCATGCACAAGTTGAGGATTTACAGAAGAAAGGAGATAAGGAAAAGTATGAGCAACAAAAGGAGAATACTATAGAAGGAGAAAAGGAAATGGTAAAATCTCCTATGTCTATTGTTCAACAAAGTTTTGATAAGATGGATAAAGATGATATATCAGACATTCAAGGACCAATAGATCTGAGTAAAATGAGCCCAACAGAGTTGACAAATATTTATATGGTTATTAAGTCTAAGGCTAAAAGAGATCAAAAGCATAAGGAGGCACAAATTATTTAGATTGCAAGAAATATTTTATGATTTAGTGCCTGAAGAAACTTATGATGAGAAGGATGCACCTCTTGAAATGTTAGGTCAACTGGTAACAACTGCAAGTGAACAAATACAAAGTCTAGAAGATGCAGAAACAATAAAGACAAAAAAGGAATATGAAAGGAAGAAATTAGAGAAGTTAGTCCAACAGATTGCACTTCATAGAGGAACATTGACAGTTGAGATTAACAAGGTGAAAGAAGCACTGATAGAAGGCGGTAAGTTTCTTAGTTCTATTTCTGATTTCTCACAATTTTTGAAGGAAATTGAGCAGAAAAGAGATAAAGCTCAACAAGAGCTACAAAATTTAGTGATAAATTTTGATCTAGTGAATCATTCCATTACAAGTTTTGGAGCATCTGTGAGCAGTATTAATCGTATGCTCAAAATTTATGATAATAAGAAGGAGAAAAGGGCTTCAGTATTGTTAGAGCTGCAGAGTCTACCGATTCCAAAGTTAGAAATTTTGTAGAAAGGAGTTAAAGATGTTAGTAATAACTAAGAGGGGGGGTGAATTAGTGGCCTCAAATTTTTATCCAATTTAATCCACCAATCAATACTTCTCCAATTATTAAGTCCCTACAAGATGCATGCCTTTGAAATACTTGAAACAAATAACTGTCTATCGGTTTACCTTGTCTATCCTCCTTCTCCTTGATAACCTATAAGCAGTAAATTGTATTTACCGATACTCAGTAAATATGCAGAGTATACCAATCAATCCATAAATGCATATGTAGAATGTAAAATAATAAAGTAATAAACCATACACATATAACACAAGGATTTTAACGTGTAAACCCTGTTAAGGGAAAAACCACTGGGATCGGTACCCCAAATTTTCACTCTTCTGAAGTGAGCCTTGTTAGGAGCCAACCCTGTTAAAGGTTACAAACAAATGGTTAATTGTGACCTTGTTAGAGGATTTTTATACATAGGTTGTCACTTAGTATCTGGCATCTATGCTACCATCCTTGAATCAGTCTCATGACTGTCAATAGGCTTTATGCTAATCTTACTACCATCCTTGAATC